>BSBK01011724.1:145000-159433 GCA_027943335.1 Chamaecyparis obtusa
AAGACACTACACATCATGAACAAAGAATATTAGTTAATCTCTAAGGAAATAGAGAAGGCTTTTGAGAAATTATTCTTAGAGGAACACATGAAACCTAAGTTTGCGCCCATCACTCAAGCACCTAGTGAAAAAGACAAAGCATCAAAGACCATTAAGACACAATCTACAGGTCCTTGGGATTCAATGCCTGCAGTGGAAGCACAAACAAAGGTAGATAAGTCTGTGCCCATGTCAGATTCACTGACCATTATCATTGATAATGTTAAGATAATCATGGTGGCCACTGATGTTGATTTGGATAAGTTTGAAGAAGCTTTTATGAGCACACAGAAGCTGAGATGTTATGTAGCTATAGACGGCCCACTCATCAAGAAGAAGCATTGACTAGTGATGAAAACAAAAGGAGAAAAGATGGTAGAAAAAGAGATAGAAAAAGAGGAAGAAAAGATAGACGAAGATAAAATGGAATGAAAAGAACAAAAGAAAGATGAAACTTCTATTGAACTAACCAAGGTAAAACTAGAAGTGATGGATAGCACTCCCATCACTCCCTCCTCAGCATTATTGTCAGGTTTGACACTTGACACATCTAGTTTGGACTCATGGAAAGAGGAAGACTTGATTAAGTTTAGCATCTTGGCTATGGAGAAGGAAAAGGATGTGAGGCCCACTTTTGGCCCACATAGTGATCCTGTGTTATACATATTAGCTATCTTTTTTATTATGTTTTCTTTCAGAGACACATGGACTTTGTCGACTACTGTTATATTATGTTTGACTCGTTGAACTCATTAACCACATCTTGTGTGTTGAAACTTATCACTTTAAAAAAAATTGTTGGTTGTGTTTTGTCCCAACTTTTGGGCATCACAAAGGAGAAACAAGTCATGAGAAATCCTCTCCTTGTGGAATCAGTGAACATTCTGAATAGTTTGTTACTTGCAAACGAGAAAATGTCCAAGGTACACTTGGTTGATGATGTGAGTACAGTCATCTCATAGTTCAAAAGAAATTTTTCTAGCCTAGAAGAATCTGCGACCATAGTGGTAGAGGAGAAGTACCTAAGAAGAGACTCAATGAAACTAATGAGAAACTTTGCACTAGACTTAAATTCACTTAAGATAGGACAAGCATCTCTAAAAGAATTTGCAGATGAAGGAAGAAGAATCATAGCAGAATGTATGGATCAAGATAAGCTTACTGATGATAATTTCAAGAAATCAAAGAAGAAGAAGCTATGATTGAGCAAGTGAAGAGATCGGTGAAAGAAAAATCCACTAATGTGAACATGTGCAACAATGTCTACCAGGGTCAGATTGATAAAATTGAGAAGGCAGAGAAAGAGATGGAAAAGATAAGGTCTAGACAGACTTAGTTGAGGAATGCTCTTGCACCTTCACTGGACATTCTCAATCAAAACATAAAGGAGATTGATGCCACCATGATAACCTATCATCAAGGTCTGAGCACAGATTTGAAGAAAATGGAGAAGCTTCAATATGCATTATGCGCCCATCTCTAGATAGTTAACTCCTTGATAACTTTTTGGAAGAAGGAGATCCAGAACCCAAAGATTCTATATCTAGATGTTTTCCCTAAGTAAGTGTATTTAAATATAGTTTTTTGATACACCTTGTCATTAATGTCAAAGGGGGAGTTGTGTATAGAATATGGAGTATGATATGTATAGGGAGATATAAGATTATGTATAAGATATGTATAAGAAGACAAAAGTTTTTTGTAGTAAGTACAGTTAGCAACTTGGCCACATTCCTTTGTTGCCATCAATGAAAAAGGGGGAGATTGTTGGAAATTTGACTATACTGATGTATATGACTTGATATAGTGTTGTCATTATGGCAACAAAGTCATATAGAAGTTTGGAGTCAACGCACTGGAAGTAAAGATCATAAATCTGTTAAGTGATGAAGACTGGATAGTGTACAGAGTTCCTGCAGCTCAGAGCATCAGTGCATGTGTGTATAGATGAATTATGGTATCCACCATATAAGTTAAGTTGGTTAGACTATATTCTTTCTTAGTCTAAGAGTGCATTAGAAGATATGCAAAGATGTGAAGTTACAGTCAGTTGAAGTTGCACAGCCAATGTGTCCCGACAGTTAGTATTTTGGTATGTGGTTATAATGTAATGTTGTAAAGGATATGTGCCCATTTTATTTAGGTTTTTGACATATATAATTTCTTTTTTGTAAGCATGCTTAAGGAAATTCATTTTGAAGCATTATATGTAATAGGTCTAAGGGCCGACCTAGTTGTTTATTTTGTATGAGCATATAAATATAAGGTGCGCCCATTGTATTTAGCATGAAAGCTTGATATAGAGTTGTGACAAGTAGAGAAGAGGTATGTGAAGACAACATAAGATGTATTAGAGCTTTTCTAGAGGTCAAAGCATCAGCGCATCAAAGGAACTGATCTGAGAAGCAGTGTTAGAGTGATAGTTCACCTAGCAGATATAGTGTGTATCTGAAATCAAAAGGTTGTAGCCTTCACTATTTGAGCAGTGAGCTCTAGGATAGTGAGTCCACTTCCCTAATAGGGATCATTGTAAAAGACTTCTAACAGGGTCTGATCCTTAACAAGGTTAATTGTACTTAAAGCGTTGTAAAGATACTCCTAACAAGGTAAAGGATCTTCTAACAAGGATCACAAAACTCTAGTAACAAATATTAGTGGGTGTTAATTTCCATCAGGGTTTTTACCTATTTGGGTTTCCTCATAATCATATTGGTCTCAAATGTTGATTCATGTTTCATGTTTATGTGAATGTTTAATTCAGTACTTAAGCATTTAAGTTTAGTATAAAGATTAAAGTGAAAAGTTAAGTTACAGTGAACACTGATTCACCCCCCCTCCCTCTCAGTGTTCCCATTCCTAACATTGTATGTAACTTTATTTTCACTATGATCTACTAGCTACTAAGGTCACAATGGTTTTTACCCCACTCAAAATAGACTAAATGTCTATTTTTTGAGCCCATAAATTGGTAACATCCCCAATTACTAAATATGAGGAATAATTTATTCATGTCTATCATGTTGGTATAGAGTTGTAAAGGGGATGAAAGAGAAATATTCTAATGAGTAGGAAAATTAATGTCAAGTGGGAACAATGTTGTATTATGCAAACCAATTTCAATAGGAAAATTCTCTAATTCTTCCATATACCATGTTATAAGAAGCAATACAATAACTTATGTGATAGGAGATGACATAATCTATGAGCTGTGACTTTAACTTTTAGGGATAATATTTTAAATCATTATATTAGACATAGGTGTTATTTATTTTCTTCCCTTATAATTTTAAATTTACAAACCCTCTTCATTGAAAATATCCTTGACTATCAATTATTAATTTGGAAATTGAATCCCAATTTTTTTTTCCTATACTTCACATTACTATAGCCAATAAAAATATATTATCTTTATTAACATCCAATTTTATTGATATTCCATGGGAATACAATCGCATGCTTCAAACCAAAATATTTAGACATGATTTTAGTAAATTCATCTTCCTCTCCATCTCTCCTCCAAAATATCAAAGTCTAATTTGAATGAAGAGTCTTAGTTGATCAAATAGACCACCATGTTAACTGCCTCTACCCAAAATTCTCTACCCAAGCTTGTATTTAATAGAATATAGTTAACCTATCTAATATTATTTGATTCAACCTCTCAACTACAGCTTTTACTTGAGGCACATAAAAGGACCTATTTTAATCAATTAGAATTATTTATCTACATTAAATCTATTAAAATCAACTAAATATTTTTAAACACTACAAGAAACATGAGTTGATGAAGATCGCTAAACCACTTTAGTCTCCCTCATGAGCCTAAATACATGGAACAAAGAAAGTGTTGGGGTAGTTGTTTTTGAGACCTTCATTAGTCACATACTAGTTTTGGTGCTTCTACTTCTATAGAAACTAAAATGGATATGGTAATAGAGATGGAAAACCATATGGAAAAGTCAACTAAATAATATTATAAATAGAAGAAGATAAAAGATACAATATGCTATAAATGAAAGAATATAGAAATGTAGGAAACTCCTTTCATGAGAATGAAGTTGACCTCCATGAGATGAAGGAAATGATGGATGATGAGAGATAGTGTATTGTCTTTGATGTCACACAATGTCATAGTCCGCAACTTTCAGTACCTACTACTCGAGTCGTCGGTTGCCTGGTAGTAATATTAGTGCTAACGGAGTTCACTCGGTTATCAAACAAAATCAGCATTTATTGAGTTCACTCGGTTATCAAAGAAAATTCAGTGTTTACTGAGTTCAGTCGGTTGTCAAAAGAAAAGTTAGCATCTACCGAGTTCAGTCAGTTATCGAAGAGAAAGGATTATCAGTGTTTACCCGAGTTCCCTCGGTCTCCGAAAGATTGTAGAAAGTTATGGTCACCGAGCACTATTGGCCCTTGAAGGATTTTTGCAAATAAAGTTTTCTTATTTCAGCCGACTGTTATACTAAGTAATGTCGATTTGACAAATCTAAAATCATATAAATAAAAGGTCAAATGTGAAAATAAAATATATACACAGTAGAAGATATATAGAAGAAAAGCAGGAAAGGTGTGTGCGAAATTGTGAAGATGATCAGATATCCTTGAGACCAGCAGATATATTTGATCAGGAAGGATCACACTTATACAAAATAGAGATCTGTAATCAGCAAGGCAGTTGCATTATTATATAGGTCATTTTCATTGTTACCTTTTTATCATTGTAACAGTGAATTCTAAATCTCTTAACCGAGTTGGTTTAACAACCATATTGTAAATCCTCTAATAAGGTGACAATTCCATTGAATTGTTCTCAAGACCTCTTACCAGGCCACTCCTAGTAGGGTGATTAAATCCTCTAACAAGGTCACACCTAACAGTGTGTTTTGTAACCTTTTACCGGGTTGGCTTCTAACCGGGCATCACTTCAGAAAAGTGAAAATCAGTATCTAGATACATTGGTGGTTTTTCCCATATTGGGTTTCCATGTTAAATCTTGTGTCTCTTGTGTTTCTTAATAGTTATCTTAATCATATACAAGTGGTGATGAATATCTAAACATAATTTTGCTAATACTTTCTGCATCTAAAAAGTTATTGCAATCTATTTACCGAGTGTTAAACAGATAATATTCTTAAGATATCCTAAGGGATCTGGAAAGAAATAATTGTGAAGTGTTTTATGGTTGACTGATTCACCCCCCGCTCTTAGTCACTTCATCCATATTCCATCAATTGGTATCAGAGATTTCGGTGCTTGCAGGAAGGGTTTCAAGGACCTAAGCTAAAGATCAAGATGTCTTACAAGAGGGAAATTCCAAAGCTCAACAGAGATAACTTTTCAGCTTGGCAAGGTCTCATGTGACTTCATCTGGCTTCCATTGGTGATTTCAGATGCAAATACATTGATGAAGAATACACAGTTCTACTGGCGCATTAACTATTGAAGACATTGCAGAGAAAAAGAATCATAACACCGTGATGATAGACATTGCATCAGCTCACAGCTATGAAGAATTTGATGAAATTAAAGAATGCACTACTGCATATGAAATGTGGATCAATCTAAAGAAAATATATGGTGGTGATGCAAATGTGAAAAGAGCCAAAGCAGAAAGCCTAGAGGATAGTTTGACAAGATGAACATGAAAGAAGATGAAAACATTGCAAAATATGTTGAAAGGATGAAAGAAAGTGTTAGTGCAATTAGAGCTTCTGGAGGAACAATCTCAGATGAAACTGTTATAAGTAAGGTACTCAGAACATTACTCCCTATCTATGTAATAAGAGTATCAGCTATTCAAGAAAGAAGATGTGAAACAAACCACAATATAAATTTGGATGCTTTAGTTGGAAGATTGACAGCCTTTGAATTAGAAAAACTATGATAACTATGTTCCAAATTCCAAAAATATTGAGTCAGCATTTGAGGCCAAGGTTTCACTAAGGAAGAATAAGAAAATAAAAGAAGTTCAGTCAGAAAGTGAAGAAGTATCAGAAGAAAGTTCTGATAGTGATCTTGAAATTGTAGAAGCATTACTTGCAAAAAGGTACTCTAAAGGGAAAGGTAAATATAAAGGTAAAACTCCTTTAATCTATTTTTCATGTGAAGAAATTGGACATATTGCAGCTAGGTGCCCAAACAAGCAGGTCAAGGAAGAGAAGAGAAGTCACAAGTACTATGGCAAAAAGAATTTCAAATCATTCAAGGATAAAGGTAAGAAAACATGTTTCATGGCTAAAGATTCTAATGATAGTGAAGAAGAAATTGTCTTTATTGCTATAAAAGATGAATCTGATGATGATGAAGATAAGATGGCACTTATTTCTCATATAAGCAAAGATGATATATGGATAATAGACAGTGGATGTTCAACCACATGATTGGTGATGAGACAAAATTTGAATACCTAGAAGACTGTGATAGTGGCAATGTAAGATTTGGAAACAATGAACCTTGTTGTATAAAAGGAAAAGGAAGAATCTCATTAACCAAAGAACTCATATGTGATAATGCTTATTGGTTTGAAGGACTAAAACATAATCTTCTAAGTGTAGCACACGTAATCAACATTGGTTTCAAGGTTGAATTCATGAATAGTCAAGCAAGACTACTGGAAGAAAAAGGAAAACTCATTGGATCAGGCAAACAAACAAAAGGTAACTTATTTTATCTTGATCTCAGTGAATATTCATGTTTTATTTCTCAAATTGAAGAAAGTTGGCTATGGCACAAAAGGTTATGTCATGTGAATTTTGATAACCATGATAAAAATAAGCAAATTCAAGAAGGTAAGAGGCATTCCTACTTTGAAGAAACTTGATACTGGTCTATGTAAGAATTGTTAGATTGGAAAAATGAGTAAAACTAGTTTCAAGAGTAAGAACTATCAGTCTAAAGAGATTTTGGAAATTGTGCATACTAATTTATGTGGACCTATTGGAATACAAAGCTATACTAGAGATAAATTCTTTATTCTTTTGTTGATGATTATTGTAGAATGATGACTATTATGTATTTAAGAGAAAAGTCAGAAGCATTTGAAAAGTTCAAATGGTACTTGGCAAGAGTGGAAAAGGAAACAGGGAAAAGATTAAAATGCTTAAGATCAGACAGAGGTGGTGAATTCATCTCCCATGATTTTAACAACTTTTGCATTAAAAGAGGAATCAAAAGATAGGTATCAGCTCCTAGAACTCTGAGCAAAATGGAATAGCAGAAAGAAGAAACAGATCTATTATGGATTGTGCAAGGACTCTAATGATAGAAAAGAACATCGCTATAAAGTACTAGAAGGAAGCTATCAGCACTGCAGTTCATACCTTGAACCGAGTACAATTGAAGAAAGACACATTCAAAACTCCTTATGAGTTATGGTATGGCTATAAACCCAATGTAAGTTACATGAAAGTATTTGGTAGCAAGCGTTACATCTTAAAAGAATCCAGAAGAAATAAATTTGATGTGAAAAGTGATGAAGGAATATTCCCTAGGAATATTCTAGCCAAAGCAAGGCATACAAATGTCTGAACTTGTCTACTCACAAAGTCATAGAAAGTATACATGTAAAATTTGATGAGTTTGCAGAAAAGATTGAAGAAGAAAGCAAAAGGGAACCTGAAAACTATAGGAGATTTGTCTACATTGAACCTGAAACATTGGCAGACACAACTATCAATGAGGAAACTATATCTACCGAGCCTAGCACAGTAACCGAGTCACAGGAAGAAGTTCAAACTGAGTCACGGGAAGAAGTTCAAACCGAGTCACAGGAAGAAATTCAAACCGAGTCTCAGCCTGAAGTTACCGAGAAAATATCTACCGAGCCTGAGCAACCTGAAGAAGAGATCCTAGAAGACAACAACATGACACATTTAAAAAGCAAGGAACCTATACTAGCCAAATATGTCAGAAGACATCATACACTAGATCAAATCATTGGAAACAAATCAGATGGTACTATGACAAGAAGCAAGCTAAAAGGTACATGTCTGCTTACTGATTTTGAACCTAGAAATATCAAAGATGCATTGAAAAATGAAAGTTGGATTGAAGCAATGAATGAAGAATTAGAACAAATACAAAAGAACAAAACATGGACTCTTGTACCTAGACGCTAAAGATAAGAATGTAATTGGAACAAAATGGGTATTCAGGAATAAGCTGAATGAAGATGGTCAAGTATCTAGAAACAAAGCTAGATTGGTATGTAAAGGTTATTCTCAAGAAGAAGGTATAGATTATGGTGAAACTTTTGCTCTTGTTGCAAGATTAGAAGGTGTAAGAACTCTACTTGCTTATGCAGCACATAAAAGATTTAAGGTATATCAGATGGATATGAAATTTGCATTTCTCAATGGAATTCTTGATGAAGAAGTCTACATTGGACAACCTAAAGGTTTTGTTGATCCAGATAAAAAGGACATGGTCTGTAGGTTACACAAAGCATTGTATGGTTTGAAACAAGCTCCTAGAGCATGGTATGAAAGGACTCCATAACTACCTAATTCAGATTAACTTCAAAAGAGCCAATGATAATAGCAATCTGTATATTAAAGAAGGACCGGATGACAAAATTGTATTGGAAGAAATATTTGTAGATGATACTATATTTACAGGGAATGATGATCAGTGCAAAGAATTTTTAGAGCAGATGAACAAAGAATTTGAAATGTCTATGTTTGGTTTAATAAAATTCTTTGTTGGTCTTCAAATTTAGCAAAGCAAGAATGGTATATACATTACTCAATCTAAATACATTAAGGAAATACTTAAGAAGTTTGGTATGGAAGATTCAAAACCAGTTGGTACACCCATGTGTACTAGACTGAAACTTACCAAAGATGATGATTCAAAAGAAGTAGATCAGACCTTATACCGATCTATGATTGGAAAACTGTAGTATGTAGTACATACAAGACCTGATATTGCCTTAGCAGTCGGTATAGTAGCTAGATTCTTAGCAAAACCTAAGGAAAAATCATATGATGGCAATCAAAAGAATCTTAAGATACTTAAGAGGAACTGAAGAATATGGTTTGTGGTATAAATTTGGAGGCAATCTAGACTAAAAGTGTTTACTGATGCTGATTGGGGCAGGCACATTGATGATAGAAAAAGTACAAGTGGTGGAGCATTTTTTCTTAGAAAAAGACTGGTATCCTAGACCAGTAAAAAGAAAAATTGCACATCTCAATCCACAGCTGAAGCAGAATATGTTGCTGCTGCAGTAAATTGTTCAAATATTATTTGGTTTAAATAGTTATTACAAGGTATGAAGGCTAAAATCAAAGAACCAGTTGTTATATTTTGTGACAATACCAGTGCAATAAACATTTCAAAGAATCCAGTAATGCATTCCAAAACCAAGCACATTGCTATTAAATATCACTTTGTCAAAGAATTGGTGTAGGAAAAGGAAATCATATTAGAATATATTCATACAAAAGAGCAGATTGCAGATATTTTCACCAAACCATTACCTAAGGATGCATTTGTGTATCTAAGAGGTAAGTTAGGGGTCATTCCCCTATCCGAGGCTCACTAAATACAGTTTTAGTGATGCATCAACCAGACATGATTGAAAATCAACCAGTTGATGCAGCATATTCAAGGAATCATTGCATATGAATCAGTACTTAAGGTACATTAGTTTACACTAGTAATATGTGAATTGTCTTTGGCATGTGTTGTCAAAGAGGGAGTGTTTGCTATGGTCTTTGCTATTACTTCAAGAAATTTTCAATAGTCAGAAGGAAGAGTTTGAAGTTTGCTGACAGAGGGAGATTTCAATCTGAACCAAGCTAATTCTTTCAAATTTCTTATGCTATGACATATTGTGTTGCATCAATGCCAAAGAGGGAGATTGTTGGAAACAATTGTCTGAAGAAAATTGCTACTCAAATTATGTATTATCTTTGATGTCACACAATGTCATAGTCCGCAACTTTCAGTACCTACTGAGCTCAGTCGGTCTACCTGGTAGTAATATTAGTGCTTACCAAGTTCACTTGGTTATCAAAGAAAATCAACAGTTACCGAGTTCACTCGGTTATCAAGAAAATTCAGTGTTTACCGAGTTCAGTCGGTTGTCAAAAGAAAAGTTAGCATCTACCGAATTCAGTCAGTTATCGAAGAAAAAGGATTATCAGTGTTTACCGAGTTCCCTCGGTCTCGAAAGATTGTAGAAAGTTATGGTCATCGAGCACTGTCGGCCCTTGAAAGGATTTTTGCAAATAAAGTTTGCTTATTTCAGCCGACTGTTATACTAAGTAATGTCAATTTGACAAATCTAAAATCATATAAATAAAAGGTCAAATGTGAAAATAAAATATATACACAGCAGAAGATATATAGAAGAAAAGCAGGAAGGTGTGTGCGAAATTGTGAAGGATGATCAGATTATCCTTGAGGAGCAGCAGAGATATATTCGATCAGGAAGGATCACACTTATACAAAATAGAGATCTGTAATCAGCAAGGCAGTTGCATTATTATAAGGTCATTTTCATTGTTACCTTTTTATCATTGTAACAGTGAATTCTAAATCTCTTAACCGAGTTGGTTTAACAACCATATTGTAAATCCTCTAATAAAGTGGACAATTCCATTGAATTTTTCTCAAGACCTCTTACCAGGTGTAACACACCCAATAACTAAGTGATGAAACCAAATTAAAACCAAACAAAAACATACACCACAAAGAGATAATAAT
This sequence comes from Chamaecyparis obtusa, assembly GCA_027943335.1. Classification (NCBI taxonomy): domain Eukaryota; kingdom Viridiplantae; phylum Streptophyta; class Pinopsida; order Cupressales; family Cupressaceae; genus Chamaecyparis; species Chamaecyparis obtusa. The sequence goes on from BSBK01011724.1 coordinate 155,753, forward strand.
TTTTTTCTTATTAAACTTCCATAAATCTGATTACAAAAGTTTATAAACTGTCATACGTAGTTGACCATACAAACTCTGATTACAAATGAGTTACATCAGTACTCTTTATTGAAAAGATAAACATACAAATGTAGGAAATCTGCCTAAGTTCTCCTATAAGATCTATACACTGCCCTAATGACCAACAGAATAGCCACAATCTATTTCCATAAATTTTAGACAGCTGCCAACCAATGGCCCGTACTCAGTTTTATCCATCTAGGTTCCTGTAAAAACCAATAAGAACAACACACAAAGCAAATAGGGCTCAGCATAATTACATAAGTCATAGAACCTCCATGGTCTACCTGCAATCATTAGCATCATAATGAACATATTTCATATATCATAAAACTCATATGAACCAAAACATCATTTCGTTTCATCAATCACATGATAAAGCTAATATAAAAGCATGATGAAGAGAAATAACTCGTAGTCAGAATTCAGAAAGATGATGCACATATAATGAGATGTTTAAACAGTGAAGAGTCATGATTCTGCCCATGGTTGTGCCCATGACAAATCTTACAGTGCAAGGTAAACTGTACTCCCGTTAATAAACTCAACAGTGCACACAGCAATCTATCAATCCGTTTAATAACGTAATAGTACCTTATGCCCCATACTCTGTTCTAGATCACGCAAATCATAGACAAAGGGGAGGCCAATTATCTTTTTAAATGTAAACCCATCCCAATTAATTTTTAAGGTTATCACTTGTTCACTGAATTGGTTCTTCCAATTCAGCCATCTCATATGTGTTCATCCCTGAAACTTCCTCACAAACACATGCTAACTGAAATAACCAGAAACCATCATGCAAATAGAAATCTATCTATTAAACCACATGACACAACAGCTTGGTAATGGAACAGAATAATATATTTATATCACATCCCTAATTCCATTTCATACATTTCTTTCTATCCGGCTAACACAATAGCAGATTTAAAGAAAGATTCCAGCTTTAACATTTATACACAACTTATCCACGTAAGATAAATACAATTGTCACCCAATTGACAGTAAAAATAGAGCTGTTATCCAGTTTTAATTCAAGTACAAAAGTAACAGAAATAACTCAATTATTTCAAAATTATTTCAAACAGAATTACAATTTTATTTAACAAAATAAACAGAGCTATGTATCATACAAATGACCCGACTAGTAATCACTGAAAGAATTCAATTCCAATTAATTAAACTAATATTTCCTCACAAATTCATATAAGCTTTCGTATAAAACCAACTCACTAAAAAAAATTGAAGATTCGAAATTACTCTCCCTTACGTATATGTTCTCATAAGTCAGGCTCAATTTCTACATATTTAAATCTTCTAACAACTGCCTCTATACCAGAGAAACTCTCCAAAGATTTCATAAACAAACACACAAGAATCAATCAATAGTATGACAACAGTTACAAGATTTCTTACCCAAAAAGTCAAAACATTATTCCCAATTTTCTATCCATTTACACTCTCGGGTTCTTCCAGTTCAAAATATATATATATATATATATATATATATATATCTATATATATATATATATATATATATATATATATATATATATATATATATATATATATATATATATATATATATATAACAGCATATTCATAGACCTTGGCACAAACTTCCTATTACATCACGAGCTTGTTCCACATCACATTCAAACTCCTTTAACATTATCGAATAGAAGAAAAATAGTATCTCAAAACCCCATTAAAAATATCGACAACATATTCCACAATAATATCGACTGTAAAAAAAAATTGATAACTATAGAATAACTGGTTTAACAATACGAGCACAATCTACAACTACGAACCCCAGTAATTGTCATGGTACATTAACTTAGCCTCTAAACTTCAAGACTTCAACCATGTAATAAGAATGCTGGCCGACAACAATACTAAAGACAATTTTAAACTATGTCCAGCGGTTCCCAAAACATCACTGTTCATACCAAGTGAATTCAAGGTTTGGCAATAGCACAAATAATAACAATATGAATGTTTTCCTCATTTAACACGACCCAGTTCTTGCTTAAAAACATTGAAACAAACACTAAATAAAACCCACGAACAGTAGTCTTAATTTATTAAACTAAGTTTAGTCCAAGTTTCTTGCATTCTTGCGGTTTTTCCAAAACTGATACTAGTTCAAAATCCATGTTACACAATTTCAGAATGAAAAACGTAAAACAATCCTTTATCTGGTGAATTCGAGTCCTTAAATCACATTATTTTACAACAACCCTCGAATGGGATACATTCAAATCTACACAATACTATAATATAATTTTCCCTAAATCTCTATTGCAGTAAAACCCTCAACTAAATCTTGAAAACATGCATTTATACATCAAACTATGTTTCCCCAAAAAAAAGTATCACTACCTACTGATATCAGAGAGTTTTGAAACCAATTAAACATACTTCCACATATTTATGTTTTCTCATTCCTCAACACGACATTTCCACAGAAGCATTGCATGTATTTAATGGTATAATCGATCAACAAACACAGTACAGAGGAGAATAGGGTTAGATGCTGGCCCTGACCTGTTAAAACACCCTCTGAAATAAAATCCAAGCTCCGGCCAAAACAGAAACCTTCAAACCAGCCGAACAATAGCAACTCCAAAATAGAACATGAAGAAACTATTTGCCATCAAAATAAAGAAATGGCATCCCCATAATGGCCGCTTTCACAGCCACGAAAACAGCCATATTAACCACTCGCATTTAAGAGAGAGAGAAACCCCTCACAACCTGAATTCCATCCTCCATAACCATCACAAAAATGGTGGAAATGAAAACTTGAGAAGAAGATAATATCTCATTAATTTCTTTTCACAACCGTAACTGGCCTCCCACACTTGGCAAGCTACGAACCAAGTATGGTACCCACTCGCAGTCCAAACATCACAATGCACTGAACTCACGCGTGCAGAGTTAACTCCCATAACAAATATCGAATGCCACCTTACCACTATCAATCCAAAAGCTCGGCAACTTAACGAGCACACATGCCGAAACACAAACCCAACTCACAAAACTGCCAACACATCAATACATCTCCTTCTATGAATAGGGAAGAGCATAATACGCCAACTTTATATGTACCTAAGTGCAAACATTCACACTTAGGTGCATATATATATTTATATATGTATAAACATGTTTATACATATATAAATATGATCACCTCTATTCACATTAGAAGATATCCAAAATATGGATATAGTCCATTTAAACATGGCACATATATATAATATATATATATATATATATATTATATATATATATATATATATATATATATATATATATATCCAAAGAAACACTAAGAATGAAAGTTATTACTAACTGAGTACTAACTTAATAAAAGAAATACTTGATTCCATATAAACAGAACTACTCTAGTTCTGAATTCAGAGTCACATAGAAAAACATTATACGTGAAACAAATTGAGCATACATTTCATAACAGAATTACAGAATAAACATGATCAGAAAACCACTTAACTCTGAGAACTAAACACTGGAAATGAATCCATAATGAAAATAGATTATAACATTAGGTCCTTTTGACTGTAACTAACATACCACACATACCGATTGTTCTTA
>BSBK01011725.1:0-2500 GCA_027943335.1 Chamaecyparis obtusa
AAGTACTCAGAGTAATGGTCTCCAAATATCAAGTCCATGATATTTACCAAGTACTCAATGTGAGTATAGATAATCATTTTATATTTATATCATTTTACTAATATTACAAGTAATGGCCCTCAAGTATCAAGTCCATGATACTTACCAAGTACTCAGAGCAATAGTCTCCAAATATCAACTCACAAGATATCCACCTAAGTGCTCAAAAATGATTATCATGAGTAATGGTCTCCAAGTATCAAATCCATGATACTCACCCAAGTACTCAGAGTAATGGTCTTTGAATATCAAGTTCGTGATATTCACCAAGTACTCAATGTGAGTATAGATAATCATTTTATATTTATATCATTTTACTGATATTACGAGTAATGTCCCTCAAGTATCAAGTTCATGATACTTACCAAGTACTCAGAGCAATAGTCTCCAAATATCAACTCACAAGATATCCACCTAAGTGCTCAAAATGATTATCATGAGTAATGGTCTCCAAGTATCAAATCCATGATACTCACCCAAGTACTCATAGTAATGGTCTCCGAATATCAAGTCCATGATATTCACCAAGTACTCAAAATGTCTAATATAGTATGTGCACTAGTATCACATATGTGATACTTACCATATAGACTGATCATGGCATGTCTACAAATATTACGTCACATAATATCCACCATGAAGATCTCTAAATCATCTATGGTTTATTTAATGATACTAGCCTTATGATATCTACCATGATGTCTAAGAGATCCTAACCATCATGAAATATCCACGGATATCAAGTCACATGATATCCATAATGATGGAGATGTTGCAAAGTCGTCACCTCACAACATCAATCAAATACAAGTGTTCATTGTCGAAAAGTCATCACCTTTCTCTAGTGTTCACGGGAGGGCCCATAAGTCCTGGAGTCACACACATGAAATCCACCTTGACTCATCTCACAGGGTGGATCCATCATGGCTCAACCCAAAGGGTGAAAACAAGGGCTTTCACCTTAGACTTCTCTCTCAAAGAGAAGAATGCAATAACATACAAGATAATAGATCATAGATATTGAAACTTCTTTTCATCTAAGGCTTCTTTCTCCAACATACCAAGTTTATCTCGAAGGTACACAACCTTCCCTCTAGCAAGAAACTTGATGAGAATATCAGCCATATGTTATGTAGTGATAATGTACGTTGAATAGCATACATATGCACTATATCTCTTATATAGTTTGCATCACTCTAGGTGAACCCCAAGTTATGTAGGAGCTAGCATAAAGGCATTTCAGCCAGCACACATGAGGCTTAGTCTCATGATCATAGTCCTCTAGATGCTTCCTTTAAGGTCTTGTAACAACCTCTTTACCTCCTCGTCCAAGGTTGTTTTTAGATGAACTGTCACACTCCCCCTAAATCTAATATCAACCTTCTACGAGCAAGTCATGTCTTTGTTCTTTAGTTTGCATTAAGCTCTTTTCTTGAATGCCCAACCATCTATCTAGGAATATCATGACCTAGATATCTGCATAAAATCCTTCTATCTCACATATATGGAACTAAATCATTTGAATCACAATTCTTTTTCCTTTTATAGTTTTCTTGGTCACTAGGGAAACCATCTCGATATGGTTTAGTCCCTCTGAATCAATATGACCAAGATCCTTGGAAATCAAATAAGGTAGATCCTCTAGATGTTGTACTAACTCCCTCTGAAGCTTAGAGTACTAACATCAACATTTAACCTTCTCATCCAAGGTTTCCTCTGATGGTTCGTCAGACTTCTTATGAATGTGATATCAACCTTCTGACCTTCTCGTCCAAGGTTTCCTTCTGTAGGTTTGTCCCTCTAAATGATATTTTCTTCTTTGAAGAAATGTTTCAGCCATAAACTCAATCACATGACTGCAAGCATCAAGCTCTTTCTCTCTTGAATGCAATCACATATGTCTCTTGATTCATCCTGAAAGTATTTCAGATAGAGATTACAAATAGTTCATAAAACTAAATTATCCCAAAGAAATATTAATGATAAAAGCATACATGATTTTGCTATCCACTGTTATAGTATGAATTAATAACTACATGAAAATTTTATGAACATTAATCAACATGTAATACTTATCTCTTGATTAATGTAATGATCCTTTTCTTATTTGTACTATAAAAACTGTTTGTAGCTTTTAATCAAAGAACTCTCTTTGTTTAGAAATCTGCATAGACCTGTACACATTCGGTCATAACTTTTGAACCAAAGACTTTCTTTCCAATCGCTTCGGGTGAGATTCTTCTAAATTTAGTTTTCACAAACATATCTGAAATTTAGAGAAATCCAACGGTGCATTTGTGAGATATGGGCCTCGTACCGAGACTGTATTTTTTGAGACAATCACACATTCACCATCAATAAACTACTCTCTTACATTTGCAACTTGGCTCTGATACCATGTTAAGATTTTAGGATCATTGCAAATGTAATGGCACTATCTTGTATTGTATGTATTTTCCAA
>BSBK01011725.1:5000-75613 GCA_027943335.1 Chamaecyparis obtusa
GTCCTCTATACTTTCTCCTTTGTAAGTTCATCATTTTTGGTTGTCTGGCTTATGATGGTGAACCCTTATTTGCTAATGTTTTGGAAGTCATCTGCAAAGGTGGAGCCATCTTTTTGGGAGGTGCATTAGAGCTAGCTCCACTCCTTTGCTCCACTAGGTCATAGGTTGCTAGCCTAGAATGCAAGCACACAGTTTCTGGCTTTATTGGCGTGGTATCCCTAAATGTAGGTATGTTTACCTTCTTCCCCTTTCCTTCCTCAGTATTTGTTGGGGGGTCCAATTTGGGTTTCATGGGTACTGGATCAAGCTGGGACGACCTTGCTATCCATTCGTAGGTCAAATTAGTGACATGTCAGGTTCTATGTGCAAATATCATCCCGATTTACCTCAACATTCAAAATCGGTCATGTGTATACTTTATTAGTATTGTATATAGGACTGAAACTATTTTCACTATCCTCTGTCCCAAGCTTTTTGAGGAATTCTCACTTCCAAAACCGCTTGTTTAAAACCAAGCTCTAACCTGGAATGATCTCTAATTCTAACCCATAGTCATCTACACAATTCATCCAATGATCTTCTAAATGCAGCTCATGCTTGTAGGATTTTCCTGCAATTGGGTTGTATGTACCTATTGGATCAAAACATGGCCTCATCAAACCAAAATTGGCTAGAGGACATTCATCCCATTCTAGTTCAATGGATTTACAAACTTTAATGTCCTAAACTGAGTATGCTCTAATGGAAATTGGGAAATCCCAACAATGTTTCTTCTTCGTCTTAATATGTTCATAGGCATTGGCGAGTTGTCGAGCCATCTCATGAGTGCAATCTTATCCAAAGGATATCTTGGAGCTTCTTGGGAGTCAAAGTGCACCCTACAATTCTAAGGGAAGAAAAGGTTCTAATTTGAATGAAGTATGCACCTATGGCGCATATTCTTGGAGTTGCTTCTTTTGAGACCTTTTGGCATAATCTCCTTCTATCCATCTAATAACAGTATAAAAAAAAGCATCATTCACGATCCGATATTTAGGGCTATGGGGTGTCTTTCAAATTCCTAGAGGAATGTTGAGGTTCATTTGAGCAGCTCAAGTCAATGCAAATGACACATTGCATGCCAAAATTTTAACTAGCTTCTTAGCATTGTAGGAAGATGATTCTGTGACATTAGTTGTTTGTTATTTAGAGGTAGATGGATTTTTTAGAGTGGGATCATTATGAGTTTGCTATAGATTTCTAAGTGAGCGTTTTAAAAGTACACAACTTTGTGTTCTATTTGGGTTTCTTTCTTCGTCATTTTGGCCTTAAGGAACTCATGCTCTCATAAATTGTGGCATTGTGGTCCAAGTCACTCCCTAGCATGAAAGAGGAAGATAAAAGTTTAAATCATGACAATTATAAAGGAATGTGAGAATTGGAATGTCAACAACAAAATATCTTGGTAGAATAATACAAGGAGAGGCATAGAGGTGTCCATATGGTGGAATATAGCAATGGAGATATGTTATTTAAGACAAATAACAGTAGGAGACATGTAAGTAACATTGGTTTAAGGGTAATGGAGATTAAGGTATAAGTGTGGAAAGGGTTTGTTGGATTTTTGGGTTCCTCACATTGATATGTGAGAATCCAATGAATCGTTAGTGCTAGTCCACTACAACAATGCTATGTATGTTTTTATTCCTAATGAACAATATAGTAGACTTATCCTATTGTATTTGTTCATGAGATGGTCTTGCATACAACTTGGTGTTTCTTTTAGGGTTTTGGGGGAGAGGAAATAAACGCTATATTAGAATATAGACTCATAGAGAATGAAATAAAAAAATGAATGACAAATAATCATTCATGTTATGCTTAGTTTGTTAGCTAGATTTATCCATCTAATAAAGTCACCAACAATTTATGTTCTAAATAATTAGTGTCGTACCTTGTACATATACCTTGTTTGCAACAGGACCCATTCGTCTTTTTTTCACCTCTAGGTTGGTCTAGAAGCATTGGTGTAAGCCCTTCTCCCCTCCATGGATGGTTTCGAAGAAATTTGCAATTTTGCCCCGTGTCTAGGGAAGTTTTAAATCTTGGTTGAAGTTAAAGAATTTTAAGCCTCATATGTCAAGAACAACATTTAATGAGTGTGACAATAAACCAAGTTTGCATTTTAGAATTAAATTGGACAAGTTGAGAAAAGTCTTAAAATTTAATCATTTGAAAGTTAAAATTGGGTTTCATTATTCATCATGGAGTCTAAGCGTTGGGGACTAATGATAAAATCCGCTTATATGCCATCTCAAGAATTCGACAAGCTTGGGGAGCATCCAAAAACTACATAAACTCTAAAACTCAATGTAAAAGCAAGGTTCAACCTTAGCCATCGTTAGGGGATTCCAAACTTTATGGAAACCTAAAAAACTTTAAACACTAAAAAGTGTCAACATTCCTCAAACACCTGGCTACAAGAACCTTGAGATTATCCTATTTGATCAAGATCAATAGCAAATAAGGTTTCCTTAACAAGGGAGACTGGGATATGTGTTCATGAAGTGCAAACCCTCTCATCAACAATTGGCATTAGTAAAGTTTCCTAAATCGTGTTGGCTAAGCCGTTTGTAAACCCTCTCATCAACAATTAACATTAATAAAGCTCCCTAAATTGTGTAGGCTAGGCCGTTTATCCCTTGCTTGATCACATTTCTAGTGGATTCATTTTCATGTATGTTACATCTAACCCATCACATATACCTTATGTACTAGCCATGTATTTATAAAAGGGAAAAAATCTCCTAAATTAAGACAATAGTACGCAAATGGTTAACCAAATGACTTTAGAAGAATTTTTTTTTTAAGATGTACTCCCTAAGAGAAAGCTTTAATTAACTTTGTTTCCAAATACCACTCTATGTATATTAAAAAACTTTTCACAATCTTTAACATAAAAGATGGCTTTTGAAAATCTATTTTTTAACATATATAAAAGATCGAGATTCATTATAGAGCCTTTTATAGTAAGTACATCATCCATTCTAAGCTCAACAAGCAAATAAGATGGTTTGTTCATACCACAACTGTCCAAATTATCTGATGCTCAAGGCCAAATATAAAGACGTGTCAAAAAGGAAGCCATATTTCAAATAAAATGTTGTGGATCATTAAATAGGGCTTGTCTTGATCAACTAGTTATGGGATGGGTGATCTCGTGAGAAGGTCCAATGCTTCACCTTTGTAAGCATCACCTAAATACAATAAGTATTAAGTGTACCATTCATTCTCATGAGAGATGGGTTCTTGTGAACCGCTACTCATGAAACCTAGGTCAATGAGTTTGACTCAAAAATTACATAGTTGAAAAGCCAGGCCATGCTTGATATAGAAAAAATCATAATTTGACTTGGTGCAGAAAAAATCTCCTACTTATCTCTAAATTGACTGCCATGTTTAAATCCTTCTACACAATATCTACGGAACCAAAACCCAACAATGATCTTCCCTATCATCCATGCATGCAAATGGACTAGATTTCTTGGGTCCCTCTAGTTGAATTCCACAACAATGCAATCATTGTGGTGAGAACATAAGAAACGTGACTACACCAATCTCATCCAAATTGAAATCATCTAAGGAAGTTGCTTGGCTTTTCAATTAAATATCTTTATGCACAGATCTCGTGACTTATTATTAGTGCCGAATTATCTATTCGGCAGGTACAGGTATAACACCTAAGTTATCAGACCAGCAACCCAGCTCTGAACCATAATTGACTTTTTGACTACTTGTGAGTGCACAACTGTATAAGTAAAAAAAGATAGATAAAATTTATCGAAGTCACAGGAAAATCATGTTGAAGCGACATAAAGGCAGCCAACACCATTATTAAAATGGATAACGAGAAAGCATATCTAGCAGTAGCGAGCATCTGTATATGCTTTCTTAAAAAGAAAGTACCAACTAATAAATATTAGACACTGACTTAAATAATGCCAGTGACATTGAAAAGTAGCCTATGCTTGGAAAACAAACGAAATAGCTCATCTCAAGATAAATCACAGGGATCATATGGGCGGGAATTTATGGAGAAACATAACTTGCAAATATTACTTACATATTTTTAACTTCTACTATTCATCCTTGCAGAGAAGAGAGGAAAGGAGTTCAACATAAAAACATGGGTTCTTTTCACAAATATCCTCCATGGCTACAATTTTATATACAAAAGAAGTGCACAAATTTAGGCAGACAGATTTACCCATACATAATGGAAGGTAGTCACACAACTATTCAATTGAAAAATAAGTCTTTGTAGCTTGATAGTTATAGTTAAAAATACAAATTCAAATGAATATAAGGTCATCAATGCTTGAGACGTCTGTTGGGGTTAGAGGCTTTTCTTTTTTTAGTCAAAACATCAAAAACTGTTAATTTCTGCACCTCAATAAAAGAAGCAAGCTGCTCCAAAATAACCAAAAGCAGGTCAATGTTAATATCCAAACTTTCGTCCTGATCTTTATGCTCTTGAAGCCTCGTAGAATGTGGGCTGGAATGGAACATCATTCCATGGGCCAGCATCAGAATTCTCACACCCACCAGGGCACTGGCAAGAACCTCCAAGGAATTCTGGCAGGTTCTTGTGATCTACCAGCTCAAGCAATTTATGTGCATAGTTGGAGCCATGTACTTCTATTTTCTTTTGGGTTCTCTTATCAAGCCATGGTTTTATTATAGACCATATTGCCTTAAAGCTTGTAGGGGCATTAATAATGACCATTTTTCCGAGGTATTCAGGATAGTAGTCTTGATCCACCTTTAGTATCCGCTGAATAAAGTGGCGAACATTCTTGCTCATGTGTTTCAGTGTCTGCAGAAATGGGCAGTTTTCTTTCAGTGCTTGAAGTAAAAAACTTAAAATAAGGAATAAAATCATTAAAGAACTTCAGAAAGATCCCAAGTAGTTACCAACCATAATTTGAGATTATATAATCTCTCAAAAATATATTATGAAATTGTATCCTGTTCCTCATTAATTTTTCCATTTTTTATCTCCTTAGATGGAGAAAGTTATTCAAATTCTGAGGAGGTTGCAGCCGTTTCTAGCGGCTAGCACTAAAAGTATAACTTTCTCAATACAGGGAGATAATGCAAACCTCTACATGGTCTATAAAATTGATAATTTTAATTTAATTTTCTTAAAATAAAGTACTCTGGATCAGGTGGATCAGGGATTACTTGAGGGGCTGTAGGTAGATTGTTAAGATTTGGTTTAACTACAGCCTTTTCCTTTACCTTTATTTGGGAGATCATGTAACTGGTCTCTCCATGTTTTGAATGTGGTGAGTTTTACTTAGGCCTTATGGCGACTTGAAACAGAAAGAACATAAGTACTTGTTTATGACATGGTACATACAGATGTGGGGCATACCTAGAAAGTTACCCAATAATTGGAATACTTTTTACAGTCAGAAAATGTTCTTTAATGGGATGTCCTTGTACAATTCCATAAATGAATAAAAGGGAAGATTAAACAGCAATTGCAAGGCAAAATGGTTAAAGTCTATGTAATGTAATGTTTACTACCATTAGGTTTCATTGCTCGTTTCTCATTTCTTTTGTGGAGACGGGATCTCTATTGATACATTCAAATCAATCCAAATTTTAAGACCAATGATGAGCTTCTGTGGGTTGCAGATTTTGGGAATGCTAATATATATTGAAAGAGAAGCAAAAATCTTTTCAAAGAGCTAGAAAAATAAAATATACAACTTTGACAAAATATACAAGATTTTGAACAGCAAAGAATAGCGAACAGAGCCAAGAGAGAACAAATGAGTATCATTTTGGGACATCATTGAACATTAAAACTCTGGCAATTAGAGAGTCAGAAAAAAGCATATTTATGCATACAATTTCACATCCAGTTAACATTGACCTGATTGAGCTAATAAAGCCTATTCTAAAGGATGGGCATCCAAATATCAAAATGTGAAGAAAAATATATAAGATTTCTATAGATATCAGCATTCATGAATCATTAGATGGTTACGCATAACTTAAGTTTGTATGACAGAAAATTCAAGAACCAAACAGAATCTTAACGGCCAGATGACTTACCACTCCTTTTAGGTCTAAAATGGTCAGTGACTGATTGATAGTTCTTTCAGCTTTCTTCGAACAGGCAGGAAATTTCCAATCAATAAGAATTTCCCATTCCTTGACATGATACAAGAGCATTCGATCAAATGTGGTAATTTTCAACAACTCTTCCAATTGCAGCTGACCTAGCCTCTCTATATACACAGGCCGACCCAATTTGTCTGTTTTATGATGGAAGTGAGGGTACAACTGCTTCGTTAGCTTCCTTTCAGGAAATTGGAAAGTCTGCAAAACTATAGCAGTTATAAATTCTAGAAATTTCAGGTATACATGACAATCATAAATATACTCAGAAATTTTAAAGAAATAGATTCAAACAACTGCAAAAAGTCATCAATTTAACACTAGCCAGAAAAAAAAGTTGAACTGAAGCATATCTTTAATGATTTTTGAATTGTGTACAAATATATACTGGCAGACATTTAAAAAGATCAGCTAAAACTAATTTTTTTGAAAAATAACCATTTATAAAAAATGCATAAACATGGCCATGAAAGATACATAAATATTCTCTCTCTCTCTCACACGCGCACTAACACACACACATATAAATTGTTCAACCAGCTTGTGAACCATAGAGTACATCTATATATGCTGAATATTCTTTGCTACACGCATACATGTGTAAAATGCTATTGTTGTGCAACCATCAGCTTTCCACTTTAGTGCATGCTTATTTTGCTTGCATTGATCAAACAAAAAAAATGATAGAGATAAATGTGTGTGCAAAGGCAGAAATTTCTGATTATAGCATTCCCAGATTTGCATCTCTTTCTGAATGGCTGCAGAACAGTTTTAAAAAGCTCAACTGCGCCAAGTGAACGATTAGATTTCTCTAGACACATTCACGCAGGTGTACACTTGTACAAAACTCTTAAACATATTCACAATATGAGGCCAGTTAGAAAACAGTTTCAAAAACAGCTCATGATGCCTCAACATGGACCTACACATACAAAATATGAGCTATTTTACATATTGTTCAAGTGATTTTGAGGGTTCACCATATAAACTACACTTCACCAGTTTTGTGAAAGGTCTTAGGTTACCATAGAACTTCTGAGCTAGATATTTCTTTTGTCTGTTTTAATGGTGGATTGTTTGTAGGGCTAAAGTTGTAGATGAACCCAGGCACCAGCTAAGAGGTATCACAGAATATTGACCATAATCCTAAATATGAACACATATACGAAAACCAAATGGGGAAATCTACATTTTATTCAATTGAAGTTAATTAGTTTTCTGTTTCTACGGTGATTGCTTGTAGGGCTGAAGCTGGCTACGTATCCAGTCAGCAGTTGATAACTATCACAGAAACTGTCCTTGACAGCTAAACGTGGGCATGCACTTGGACATCTGTACACAAACAAATAAGAAAACATACCATGTTTACTTAGTTCAATCAGATTTCAAAAGATAGCTACTGCCCATAGATATGTTGAGGATTTCATATGCTCCAATGATCATAGAACTTCTCAGCCTAATTTTAGTTCTGAATTTGAGGGTAGACTGTTTGCAGGGCATTAATCACCAACTGAGAACTATGACCAAAACTAGTTATGATATCTAAGCATTGCCAAAGATGTGGGAATATATACAGAAACAAACGGGTAGATCGACATTTTATTCAATTGAGCATATGGCATGTGCAACGCACATATACTGTAACCTCGGGGTCATACGCAAAGAAAACACAAACATCTTGCAGATATGGACATGAGTAAGTGCATATACAAGAATGGAGGCAGGTCTAGAAGGAGCTCAATTAATTAAGAGTCACTGTAGATTTGGAACCAGTAAACGCCTCTCTGGGGGGTCTTTCCTATAAAATACACACAAACTAATGGGTGTGTCTGTATTTTGTCAAATACCATAAATTTTCACAAATAGGCAGACCTGTATTCTTTCTAATTCATTACTTCTCACAAAATGTATACCATTTAAAGTGGGCCAAAGATCTGGAAAGAAGGTTTATGTCACAGCACAATATAACTTGATCTGTATTTTTCCAAATTCATTCATTTTCAAAGCCTATATTTCTCCAGAACCATTAATTTTCACAAAAGGGCATTTCAAGAAATGCAAAAACAAACTGTAAATGAGTTTACCTCTTTGATGACATCAGCACCAATCTCCTTACGCCACTCCACCATTGCCTCATACATGATCTTGGCCTTCCCAACATCAAAAGAACGAGCCCTCAGAAACCTAAGCAGATCCTGCTGATTGTCTCTGCTTCTTAGAAGCCCTGATTCCCTCAACACCATTGTTAGTCTTTTCAGGGCCTCCTCTTGGGCAGGGGTCCTGTCTTCTGAAGCTAACCCCATCCTCAATTCTTCTTCCTCGCTGTCTTCCTGTGGTTTCACACTGCTTTCACCCCTGCAGTTCCCCAGATCCAGCACAGGCCTGGACAATGCAGAGGTAAACTTCCCCACCAAGTGAGCTTCCTTCAACTTGGAATACATTCTGAAATAAAGAAGCCCAAAACCAATCGATACCCTTTTCAGATTTACAGATACAAAGCTTGCCAATATTAAAAAGCAAGCTGCATAACTTTCGTCAGGAATCTGACCGTTGCCCTGAGTTATACCGTTGTTCCCCTGCTGAAATTCCGGCTCAAAGCACTTTAAAGACAAGACTGGACAGAACTGCAGCTTTATATATTTCCCCCCTATTACAGGCCTTTCAAATCCCTAAAACTGGAATTTAAACCGGAGAAAACATGCCTAATGTAGAATGGGGGAAACAAACAGAAGTATGTAAATCAGAGAAGAAGAGAACTGATGAAGACAGGACGAATATATTACAATGATGGGTACTCGGGAAAGAGCTAAAATAAACAGAACAGAACAAGCCCAAGAATCTAAAAGCTCGATTATATTACTTAATTCTGGTAGGCAAATCACATTGCAATTATCAGAAAGCAGATGGAAAAAGTAGTGTAGTGGGCATTTTTTCGTGGAATCGAAGAAATCTGAGTTGAGAATTGAAGCTAAAGTGAGAAAATTTATCTGGGTGTCACGATTAGCGTAGATCCGATGCCCAGGTGGCTCGGGGAAACGTGAGTGGGAGCGGATATGAATGAATAACGTATTTGTTATGCTTGAATAATTTTTAATTAATGGTTGATCTCCGTTGGGTAGCCGTTGGTTGAGAAATCGTTTAGACTAAAATTACATGGCAAACGTAGCTATTATCGATGGCGTTTTAAATCGTGTTGGTGGGGAGTCGTCATTATTAGGCTAACGATGTTATTGTTGGGAAATTGAAAGGGGAATATACTCAATGAATATCTCCTTTGCATTCCCTACTCTAGCGGCCTTAGCAACGCCACGAAAAGTTGACCTCGGTTTGAGTTGAAACAGGTCCACACATAAGGGGGATATACAATGAATATACAACGTTAAACTTCCATGTTATTGTGTTTTATTTTTATAATTCATTGGAACAGTAACTAACTAAAGCTGCCATCAAATTGTTATGTGGTATAAAATTTTATTATTTGTTGCTTATATTATAATGGTTCTTCAAACAGCTAATTATAATGGATGGATACATATTTGTGTATATCTTTTATTCTATTGTATGTTTAGAAATCATTACTAGTTTTTATATATTTTGTGGGAGGTGATAATTTAAAAGGTTTTTGATGATTATAAGAAAGAAAGAATTTTAAAATTGTTATAATCATTGATGATCATTTTCAAAAGCAATATATGAAGTATTAAAATAAGGAAGAAATCAATGGGTTCTTATATGTTGGTATAGTTGAATGGTTTCGAATGAGAAATGCTTGTTGAGAGAAAGGTACCAACATCGTAAAGAAGGAGGTTGAGAATCCTTGGCTCTTAGCCAAAAAGACTCAACCTATGACTTGTGTTCTAGATTTAGTACAAAACCTTCCATCAAAAAATTGATATTAGAATTAATAGAGGATATATTATGTTAACAATTTATATAAAACTAGAGTAGCGAAGTTCATGCAAAAATGTCAAAAGGGTTGTTTGAACTTTGCAAAAGAATTTGAAAGTTTAAATGGTCATTGTCAAAGTCATTTGTTGGTGCAAATTAAAGGCTAGAAATTGTAGTGTTTTTGCACTTGAAACTTTTAATTCTTAAATAGTTTTACCTAAATCTTCCCAAATTATAGAACTTATGCACCTTTGAATGTTTTATTATGTTTAGAATTGTGTGTTTTAGTTCTTTAACATTAAATATTTTCTAGCTCAAATATTATAGGGGAATTATATATATAAACACCAATTTTGGATTACATTATAGCATATCATACAAATTAGATAGGTTACATTATAGAGTAAGTCCAAAGATAAACACCATAGATTGCTTTAAATTTGAGAGAATATCATATACATATATCATTAGGTAGATAACATATTAGAGGAGAGCATAATAAATATTTCAGCATTTGAGGCCAATGATTCATATGCATTTTCCCTTCCAAGTAGCCCTTAATGATATTTGAGAGAGGGTAAGGTCACCATATTATAAAGAACAAAATTAAGATTAGAATTTAAGTTTGGAGGTGTAGAAGAAGTCTTTAGCAAATAAACAAATACATTGCTATTCAAAATGTTACTTCAACATTCAATTTTATAGTTCTATCAAATATGTTTTAACAAGGATAGCAAAACATAATAAAACAGAGGAGGCCTAGGATGAGTATGCAAGAACTCAATTTCTTGGAGCAATTAGATTATAGTTGCATTTAATTTCAAAGGTAAAACTAGTGAGCATTAAAGGCAATGGAAGCCATGTATCATAGCTTCTCTACAGTGCCAAGAAGAATCATAATGAGTTCATTCTAAGCTCTAAATGAATAGTTCATAATCATTAAATTATGTATATTGATGGTCACAACTTTCAACGCATAGTAGTTAGATATAAACATTCTCAATGTTCTTAGAGATAGGCATCAGTTTCAACACACAATTATGTATAGCATAAAAGTATTGAATGTTCTTATTATGTTGTATAATTATGACCTTAAAAACGCTTTCCTTTCTTGTGCACATGCATATATAATTTTATCATAGTTGAAAACCTATAGAGTCAAGAGTGGAAGTAGATACATGTAAAAGTGATTTTGTTCAGACGTAAACATAAAAAATTGTAGTATCATTTTTTACTAATCATCTTTCTCTTAAAGTAAATATATTAATGGAACATTATGTTC
Organism: Chamaecyparis obtusa; assembly: GCA_027943335.1. Lineage (NCBI taxonomy): Eukaryota > Viridiplantae > Streptophyta > Pinopsida > Cupressales > Cupressaceae > Chamaecyparis > Chamaecyparis obtusa. The sequence continues at coordinate 16,342 of BSBK01011725.1, forward strand.
CTCTTATGGATGCATGTCTTGTGTGCAATGGTGCATGGGAAATCAAATCAACGAGTAACCATTCTAGAAGAGAGAATGAATGCAGGAAAGCTTACATAGAATCATACAACCATGAGTTACAACCAAGGCCTCAATAGTAGAGAGCTAAATTAACCAGGAATGTATACAAAAAAATCAAACCCCTACCTATGTGCACTAGATTTGGTTTTGTTTTGTAACTCTTTCAAGTCTAATACAATAACAAAATTAGACATGTACATCCCTACATAGCCATGTAGATCATCTTGTTAGGCCCCAAAAGAAGGCAAGCACAACTGAGAGGGGAGGTGAATCAGTTGTGTACTAACAATTAAACTTTAAATCCACTTAAACCAATTAATGATCTAAAAGATAAACAAGATCCACCACACATAACATAGAACACCAAATTTTTGTTCTCGAGGAAATCTTGTTAAGGGAAAATATCCGGTGGGGATGATACCCACTATATAGATGTATTTTATTAAAAGTACTGCCCAATTAAGTGCATATGAAAAGAATAAAAGAGTAATGCACATGCATTCAAAAGCCCACTGCCTAGAGCTCGCTAGTCACAATACAATCACAGATCTGGCCCTCAGTCAAGTTCACCGATCTAGCTTTGATTACAATAGGGTGTCCACATACAATCCATTACAACCGAACTAACTAATATCATCCTCAATGCCGATACAGTTCCAATGAAGTACAATGCATGCCTCCAATGCAGAATACGAATACCAGTATATCACCTTCTCATATACATATCTTCTCTCAATTACTAAAAGATCTCTCATTTATACACATTACAAAGGTTAAACGTCAACTAGGTCGGCTAAGACTTATTACAATAAAAGATAAACATTATGCTCAAATCACAAAGTGATCCAAATCAAATCAGCCAACACTTATATAGGATCCAAAGCATTATCCTTGAATATGCTACAGCTTCACCAAATCACCTCCAAGAATTGCAACATGTTGTTTCACCAAGTCAGTTAGGACCTAAATGAAGAAACGCCACACGCTATCAAATTACCTCACGCAATCACTTCGGTCAATGTGATCCAGCAACAAGGTCATAACATGATCCAAAAGTACCAACAAGAAACATCAATAACTTCTCAAACCTTCTCATCATCTCGAACTCAAAATCCAAACTCATCTATGCACTGAATAGGTCAATAATACTGAACATGAGACTCTATCGCAACAAAAAGATAACTTGTTGAACTCTAAATCATGAACAACGCCAGTTGAAGACATAACGGTGAGTCCCAAACACACCGGAAGCTTTACGGCATCTGAATCAACCATATTGATCTTCACTGAAGCAATACCTCAACCTCTGTCACAATAGGAGCACTGAAATATTGTCACCTGATAAATCGATCATATCTTCCTCAAATTGTCACCTAAACACCTGTGAACCTCTATAGACCAACTAAACACATATCTAAACCATACCTTACAATTGCAACACAAGATCTTCAATGTAGCATCTGAGCAACCCAAATCTTCTTCGCTAGACATACTAAACACATTGTCTACAATAGCAATTAGTATGTTGACATCAATGACAAAACCATTAATGTCAGCACACACAAACAAGGTCTTATCATCAATCTTTGACATGCTTTGAAATAATCTTCCAACACATCTTATAAAAGAATATCTAAGAAAATAGAACATGCCAGAGATGTTTACAATCTATCTTAAAGTTGTATTAAAAAAAAATTTAAAAATAGAAAAAATACAAACATGAATTAATCTACCAATATCAACCATCTTCCAAAAATTGCAAAAAACAACCTAATCAATGTATTGGAATGTATGAATCATACCTCTAGATCATGTGTGAAATGATATGTTTTAACCATTTTACACACCTTTAGTAAGAAGAGTAAATCCAATGTTATATTTTCTATCAAGAGTTACAAGAAAGGGTCAGAGGGTAAGAGTTCATGTGTTGAAGTACGTGATTTAGTGGAAAATGAATCATTATTAATGGAGACACTTTTCCCCTTAATAAAAGATGTTGCATGTTGATAAGTAGGAGATATTTTCCACGGCAAGTCAAATTGTGACATTGCTATCTGTGTAGTTTTTTGAATCAAACTCATTGACCCATGTTTCATGAGTAGTGGTTCACCCGAACCCATCTCTCATGAGAATGAATGGAACACTTAGCACTCATTGGATCTAGGTGATGCTCACAGAGTGTGAGCATCACCTAGATCCAATGAACCACTACTCATGAAACATGGGTCAATGAGTTTGATTCAAAAAACTACACAGTTGAATCTTGATAGCAATATCACAATGTTGCATGTTATTTGTACTCATCTTAAACATCCCTTTTACAAATAGTTTAGTTGAAATACCATTTAAAAAATTTAAATTTTTTATAAATTTTTTTAATTTGATATATTTTTAGAAGTAATCATTTAATAAAAAATACTTATATACATTTTCAAATTCTAGTAATTAAATCATTGACCTATTTCAGAATATTAAAAAGAACCCAATAAAATTTCTAATTTACTAAAATTTTAATTTTAAATATGATATTCTACAATTAAGCTAGTTGGTAATATTACCGGTCTTAAAAAATCTTAGCTTTTAATATGATATTTTACAAAGAGTCTAAACGAGATATAAGAAAAAATAGTACCATAATGTCACTATTTAGTTATAAACATGTAAGTGTATATATTAAAAATTAAAATTCACACAGCTCAATATTAGTCTGCATTTTAAAGCTAAGCATGATAACATTTTACCAACATAATGATTATTTTCAAATAAAAAATAGAAAACTAATTGACTGAATATTTAATTAAACACTACTCTCTCTCTCATCTTTTTGAACACGAATTTCTGCTATCCTTTGCTGCAGCATATAAAGTGTAAAATGCACTCATTTTGTGTATTGACAACATCAAATCACACTTATTTTGGTTTTTTATGCATGAAAATCATGTCTTTTTCTTAGCTTTGCGTTTGAAACCTGAATGGTGCAGATATAACGTCATTTTTAAACCATAAAAATATATATAAGTTACTTATTTTTGAATTTCCAATACAAATTGCTCTACCCTGTGACAATGATCAAATCTTAGCCCACCAAGACCTGAAATGCCTATATCACACTAAATCACTCTCGGCTTTGAGACTTTTGCCTTAAATTCATAAGCTTATCTCTTTACTTAGGATTTCAAAAATTGGCAGATCAAATAGTCTATTTTAGAATTAAAAATAGTTTATATTTTCTGTTTTTTTAATGAAATTACTGATCAATTATATGAACTTATGTATCCTTTTTTCTGAGTTTGATTGTGTAGCAATTTTTTAGCATCAATGTTTCGGATCACACTATATGATCATTTCTTTGGCTCTCATGCATCGTGATGATGGATCACTCGTGCATCGCGATGATGGATCATGTAGTGTGATCCGAAACATTGATGCTAAAAAATTGCTACACAATCAAACCCAAAAGAAAGAATTCATTGATATGGATTGTGGAAATCTGATAAGGTTGATATATTAACTTAGACAATTGAATATTACATTTAAGTCAAAAAATAATAAGAAGAAAAAGTCACTCCCCAAGAATCACATGGACCAAGCCCATAAATCTTAGAAACAAGAGCCTAACCCTAAAACACAAACATCATATAACTAAATGAACCTAGCGCAGCCAAAGCCGTAGCAGAAAGAAGAGGAGGGTCTGATTTATACATTTTATTTAACTAATATTTCACATATATTGATAATAATTGCATAAAATTACAAATGGATTTGAAATATTATACTGAGATTTGTTGATCTGTTTATAAAATCTAAATACTAGCAAGTATTAAATCTAATTAACTTATTTAATGACTCACTTGGAAACAAGAAATATAAAATCGAGAGAGCATTTTTATACCACATTTTACATTTAATGTTAACCACTTTGAAGTTATACTTTGATAATCCTCTTGTTGTCAATTTGAGAATTGAATGGTGATCAATTTAATTAGTTTGAAATCACCCCTGCAGAATCCCTCAATTTTCCTTGTTTTTAGCATGCTTACCAGTTTTGAACTTATGATCCTGTTCTCTCTCATGCCATGCAATCATCATTTGAAGGCTAAAATGGCTATTCTATTTCCTGTTTATCAAGAAAATTTTATTGTTAAGTAGTCTTGAACCAGAGAATAAAACATGGGCAAGAAAACATGGAAAGTAAAGTAACTTGATTTCAGAGAAAGATTAAGCAAATGCCTGCAACAAGGTGTTCTTCAAATGCTTGCAAGTGTTCTTCAGTTAAAAAATATCATAAATACACATGTCCAGTGTTACACAAAAAAAAAATTACAACTTCAAATAAGAGAAATTTGTGGCGGTTTTAGAAATTCAAAAAATACAGTGAAATTTTACGAAATTTTCAAGATGAATTCTTCATAATTAGAAAGATTTATGATAGAAAATAACAAAAAATCTGAAAAAAATCACTATATTTTTTTTTCAGAAAAAAAATCAATATTTTTTTATTTTATTCTGTAGGGATGACCAAGAAAAAGTGAGTGAAAAGCTAGAGTAGCCGTTGGTTGAGAATTCGTTTAGACTAAGACTACGTGGCAAACATAGTTATTATCGATGGTGTTTTTTAAATCATGCTGGTGGGGATCGTCATAATTAGGCTAACGATGTAGTATTCAATTTTTTGGATTGGGGGAATATACTCAATGAATATCTCCTTTGCCTGCCCTACTCTAGCGGCCTCAGCAATGCCATGAAAAGTTGACCTCGGTCTGAGATGAAACAGGTCCACAGGGTAAGGGGATATACAATGAATATACAACGTTAAACTTCCATGTTCCATGTTATTGTGTTATATTTTTTTAATTCATAATAGCATATCTAAAGCTGCTATCAAATTGTTATGTGGTATAAGATTTTATTATTTGTTGGTTGTATTATAATGGTTTTTCAAAAAGTTGATGGATAAATATTTGTGTATATTTATCATTCTATTTGTATGTTTATAAATTATTACAAGTTTTATAAATTTTGTGGGTGTGATAATTTAAAAGATTTTTTATGATTGTATAAGTAATAAAGAATTTTAAAGTTGTTATAATCATTGATGATCATTTTTAAGAATAATATTTAAAATATTAAAATTAAGGAGGATTTCAATAGGTTTTTTTGTTTGAAGTTGAATGGTTTTAAATGATCAAGTCTTATTAAGTGGAAGGTACCAACATTATAAGGAATGGGGTAAGGGTTTCTTGGTTCTTAACCAAAGAGAGTCAACATATGACCAGTGCTTTAGGTTTGATACAAAATCCTCCATCAAAAAGGTAAATTAGAATTATTTGAGAATGTATTATGTTAATAATTTATATAAATGAAAAAATGTAATATTCATACAAATTAAAATAAATCATAGACTTGTTTAAATTGTGTGTCTTGCATACACATTCTAGATGTGTCATTGTTTCTTGAATTCTTTTAAAATTTTAATACGTGGTTATTATCATAATTGGCATTTTACAATCACAATGTGCTATTGTAATACAAATACTAAAAAAAAATGTCATGTTGTCAATGACAAGTTCTCAATGTCTTATAAGGTGATGGAGTCAAACCTTGGAATTGGCAAGATTACAATTTTGCCTTTTTTTTCTTTAATTGAGGTGAATATTTACTTTGAAAAGCCCATTTTTATTGTCAAAATGTCACTGATAATATGAGGTGACTTGACTTAGGTCATTTTTCAAATTTGTACACGATTTTACTTTCAAATATTACTTTTCTATACTTGACACCATGTCCTCCATGTCCTTTGTTTGGACATGTAAATTTAATAAATGGTGCATTAAGATGTTAGGTTTGAGTACTACATAGTCAATAAAAATAATTCAAATGATTTTTATTTGTTTAATTTTAAAAATCATGTTTTTTGAAGTATTTAGTTTGATGTAGTGCTGTATTTTTTTCTAAATTCAAGAAACCTATATATAATTTTACATATTGTTCTTTTAATTTTTAAATATTATTTTTAGTTTCGCTCTCAAAAAAATTACTATACTTATGATTGAAATCTTATAATTTGCTTAATCAAAACTACAAAACAACCAATTCTTTAATACTTGTATTATAAAGATATATGAGGTGCTATTTTTTAATTAGCAAGAGAGGAGAAGGCCCCTACTCTTATAATTTATAAGGAGAAAACTATAGAAAACTCATCTAGTTACAAAGGTTGACTTCTCCATAGCCAACTAGTGGAGAGATTTTTTTAAGTACATGGACTTTATAATTCACTCCAAGAACCAAAATATTTAAAGAAAATAGCATGATAGAAATGGCATAAATAACCTAGATAAAATTGTTGGTGTTTACCAAGATCAACTAGCAAACACTAAACTTCCACAAACCTTTAGCATATAAAGCTAAATGAATAATATAAAGAGTTGGTTTGAATGTACAAAATAAGTTTTCATATATACAGGCAAGCAAGTGTAAGTTGGTAAGTCAAACACAATGACTAACTATCCTTCCAAGGATGAGACACTTTTTAACTAAATTGAAAAGTGTAATAGTAAGTGGCATGTTTGTGTGCACTGTGTGTCTCACTAAGTAAGAATACATGTCTCAACTAGATCAAGTGAGACAAAATAGTAAAATAGTTAAGTAAACTTAAACTTATGTGTGAATAGGTCAATCTAGTAACTAACTAGTTACGAAAAGACACTATTTACTCTAACCCAATGTCTCCCACCCTTCTTAAGTGCAAGTTAGGGAGTAATGTACATACATGATGATGAGTCCTAGATACTAGGCCATGTTAGGTACTCATATACAAAATTTTCATAAAGTGAAGGAGAAAACACAATGAGAATATAACTCCTCTCTAAAAGAGAAACAATATAATAATGAATGATTTTCAAGACTATTTCTATGCACAATGTACAAAGAAAATTCCCCTCCATACACTAGTAAATTTTACCCTATTTTTTGACGAGGATTAGTCAAATTTTTGATACCCATTAGTCGAATAGACGACCAAAACTATTGTTGAACTTTTTCTCGTCGATTATACGACAGGAAAAACTGTCGTCAAAATTTCGACCTCCTTAGTGGTTGAATTACCAACCGAATTACCTAGAAGAATTGTAGATCAAACCTTTTATCTATGCGACCAACGTTCATCGAAATTACGACCAATCAGGGTCCATAATGTTCTCAGAATCGACGTCGAACACATAGCATTCTCATTGAAATAACTATTATTAAAATGTTGAAAAAGTGACCAATAATAATTTTTGGTTATATATATATATATATATATATATATATATATATATATATATATATATATATATATATATATATATATATATATATATATATATATATATATATATATATATATATATATTATTGATGGGTTTCTAACAAATTTCTCTATAACAACAACATATACTAAAGTTGCATTGTCATTGGTTCCCAAGTATTTGTCTCTTTGACATTTGTTTCTCCATCTTTATACATTATATTACCATGCATCTATATTCTTCATTCAATAGTCATTTGATTATTAACTTAATGTATGGCTACATCCAATATATGAGAGAAGAAACCATATAGGTATGCCTGAAGACTTAAGCTTAGTAACACAATACATGATGAACTATCCTTAAGACTTAGTAACCATACATGAGAGAAGAAACACAATAGGTCTGCCTAAAGCTATCTCACACTAAGCCCAAGAGAAGAAATTTGGGGTCCTTACCATTAAGTCTCAGTAACCATTATTATGGAATTGGCAAGATGGTCGTAATAGAGGATCTTTGATTGTCCTATCTAAGCCCAAGAGTGGAACTTTGGCCCCAGTGGCAAGCAACATGGACATCCATTTGGGGTCCCTAACTAGATGGCAATCCTTATGATCTCTGAGTTGTCCTTTGGAAGCCCTTCAAATTATTCCTCATCTATGGATATGGATATAGTTGTTAATTAGTGCTATTTTAAAGATGTAGATTACTTAACTTTGCTCCAATAAAATTAAATACTAATTTATGTGTACAAGAAAGAGTAATGAAGATTACTTGATCATCTGATTATCTATTATATAAATTCTTGCAATAGTCACATTGTTGATGGAAATTTCTTAAATTCAAATCATATAATATCTACTAACCTTAAAATTTTCATATGTCTCAAATGCCATTATTACATTACTACATTGTACTAGTAGTTAATACTATTACATACCTTCTTCTCTCATTTCCTGGTGTAATTCCTCTTTGAGCATCCTCTTTCTCCTTTGCATCCAAAATGAACTCATTCCAATCCCTCACTAGAATAAAGGGAGGACGCTCGTACTCTAAAACTTATGGTATGAAGACCTGCAACTTGCAGCTAAGAATATGATACTGAATAATTATGACTTATTTTAAAAATTCAAGAAAACTTAACCATTTCTGTAGCAATTACTTAAAAAAAAGTATACCTGATCGATGACTCAATATTTGTAACCTCTCAGAAACTTTTCCTTTCCACTTCAATATCTTCCTTGATAATTCTTGATCTCCTCAGAACCACTAGAAAAAAAACAACGACAACAGAACTTGCTACTTTAGAAAATTGCATCAATACTTAACTTAAACATTACAGTCATGAAAGGTGTAACAAACTCTGATATGCTAATAGACAAACTCATTTTTCACAAAATGGCATTAAGCATGGATTTTGGTTTACATGTGGTACATCAATTCCTTCATCGAAGACATTATCTATTACATTTCTAATTGTTTATTTAGGTTCCATAGCACTAGCATATACACAAAAAGAATTTGTATTAAAAAAAAACATGGACACTACATATATCTGTAAATACCTGTTAAAATAAAAAGAGGCCACTGAGGACAATTGCACAGGTCTCCAGAAACAAGATTACCCAACTCTTTCTCTCAAGCCAAAGACGCAGTGTGTTCAATTGTCCAGACTAGCAATCAATTCTATGTTGAGTATATCTGTCAAGCCCTCCTGCAGTTTGAAGGAATAAAGAATAGAATATAGGAACTGATTTAACACTTCACCTACTCAAAAACACAAACCAATGAAATAATCCACATTAGGCCAAGACAGGTTGACGCATTCAATACGAGAATACTTACACAAAATGAAGCCGAATCATGCCAGACAATGACAATGAGAAGTTGACTATTGGCCATTCTAGTTTTTTATTTGATAGGTGCCTGACAATGACACATTCAAAATACACTTATGAGCAAAGACCTAGAACAAATGAAATCGATTAAATAATGAAGGTATGTTAGTTTGAGCTTCACTTGGTTTCGAGAATACTTTAATATTCTCTACTTAACAAGGCCAACCACGTGAAGGTGGAAGCTCATCTGGCCTCACCCCCCCTCCCCCTAACATCAATCTAAATTCCCCATTAACACAACAATATTCATTAACATGACATATAATTCAATATTAATACACAACATTCGTAGATAATTACTTAAAACAACGTTCATGGAGTTATTATGATAGTTTTACTGATCTTTTTGTCACAATTTGATGTTCAGGATAGGGGAAAAGCACCTGCAACAACAGAGGCAATAGTTGTAGATACAGATGATGATATCCCAGAAATCCCTAATATAATAAATATTGCTTACTTCAAAATGACGTGCTCACGCCATCAATTCATCTGTCCTCTTCAGCATCTCCTCGATTGGATTTGCATCTTCCAAAATAGTAATAATTTTTGCATTACTCTTTTTCTTCACCGTATTTATTATATTAGGGATTTGGGATATCCTCATCTGTATCTACAGCTATTGCCTATGTTGTTGCAGGTGATTTTCCCCTATTTGATATTTATCTTCAGGTGTCCACACTCGTTCTGTTGCTTGTTGCCAGCGGGTCAAAGTCAGTGATTGGGAGAGCCCTATTTTGGCACCAGTCATGTAGTACAAGCACTAGAATTGAGTTTTTCGACACGACCGGGAAATTTTAGAATTGAGTTTTTCGGCATGACCGGGAAATTTTTGTATATCAACTACGATAGAGTTTTTTTCCCAAACTCTATCACATGTTGATATACAAAAATTTCCTAGCCCGTGCCAAAAAACTCAATTCTAGTGCTTGTACTGAGACCTTAAATTATTGAGCTTCTCTTTGTTTCAAGAATAGTTTAACATTCTCTAAGAAACATAATTGTAGGCATCATGGTCACATTTTTTTGGAGACAATGTAATTGAGTGGTATACCCAGACGATGGAGAGCAACTTCTACACCTATGGTTCCAAGTTGTTCTCCATCCCGCATGGTGTCAACTTGGAATTGGAGGTGCAGAAGTTGCACTCTATTTGGGTATACAACTCAATTATGTTGTCTCCAAAAAAAATGTGACCATGATGCCTACAATTATGTTTGTCAGCTATTGTGAAATCCTTGTCACCCTTAGCTGCCATCCTAAGCCCTTCTTCCCTCTCTAGTTCTTCAAGCCTCTGCAAGATATTTGGATCAATAAAGTTGCAACATTGTGTCCATCCATGATCTCAGGAATATCATCTTCTTTCCACTCTTCATTTGCCAAAATATACCGCTTCTTCAAGCTTGTAGAGTAGTCTCTAGTGGTTGCAAACCAATCTTATTACAATCTACAATAAGAGGCTTAGTAAGTCTAATTTAATTTGTCTGTGGACTGAGACCTTAAATTATTGAGCTTCTCTTTGTTTCGAGAATAGTTTAATTACACTAGTAGAATTTGGCAAATAAATGACCAAGTGACTAAAAATTTTGGTCACGTGACTAAAACTGATCATGTTCTACCATTTTTTTAGTCACGTGACTAAAACTAATCACATTCTACAAATATAAATGACTAAATAAATGACCAATTTGGTCATCAGGTAAAATCACAACTAAAATGACTAAATAATTAGTTACCATAATAAAAATGACTAAATGAATGATTAATATTCCTTTACACATTAACATTTGATAATATCATATACTTATATTCTTAGAAGTTGCATTTCACCAATAATGTGTGTTCACCAATAGATTCATTGTGCAAACTTTTTTAGTCAAACTCATTGACCCATGTGTTCATGAGTAGTGGTTCACACGAACCCATCTCTTATGAGAATAAATGGAACAGTTAGCACTCATTGCATCTAGGTGATGTTCATAGAGGTGAAGCACCGAGACTTCCTAGGAGGTCACCCATCCTAGTACTACTCCATCTTGATCGCGCTTTACAATTAATATTAAATATTATTTATATTTATATTTAATTATATTTTATGAGTTTTATTTAATTATTTATTAATTTAAGAGGTTTATTATTTATTATATTTAGAAATTGAATTTTAAATTTTGAATCTATATCTAACTTATTATATTTTAAATTTTTTATTTAGATATAATTTTTAATTTATTTTATTTAATTAATTATTAATTTAACAAGATTAGTATTTATTATTATTTATTAATATTTGGATTTTTATACATTTTGGTTTATATATTTAGTTTATTGTATTTTAATTTGAAAGTTAGGTTTTATTTTTCTTTTCTTTTTTTTCCAAAATTTGTTGTGTTTTAATGCGGATTTTATTTGTAATGATTAAAAATATTTTTAACTCTTGCGGTACATCAAAATTTGATGTTTTGAAAATTGAATTCCAAGTAAAATAATAAGTCATCATACATACATAACTATGCATGCTATATTTAGGCGATTAGAAAAAACATGACATTAGATAAATTTTCCATGCCTTAATTCTCAACATGAGTGCCTACATATATAGCGTATTGTCTAATTGTTTTATTTGTGTAATATTGTTGTTGAAAAAATAATATATCAAAACAATATCTTTGTGCTTGTGGGGTAAGACTTACGTCAAATTATATATATCAAAACTATCTTATAAGATAGATAGAAATATTAAATTTATTTATAATAAATATTCTTTTGAATAATAATTACTTCTCACTTACTTTTTGGATTTGTTTCAATCATAATTAGATCCCTATAAATCGATGCATATTGCTTTGTAACTACACATTTCTATTAAGACTTTTCTTGAAAAAAAAACTAATCAATTGATCCTATATAAAATACAAATTATACCAAAAAAGCCACTCGTTTCTTTATTAACTAACTACACCTATAATTAGACATACCCATTGCACATTAAGGTATACACATTGCACACTAAGGTGCGATTGCTAGTAATATGTGCCAAACCAAAGCAAGAGTTTTTCCCATTTGCAAAAATATTATGCATGGAACCCTAAAAGAAAATCTACCCTAATTTCACTTTCACATTCTTCATTTTCATTGCTTGGGCTCTGCTCTGTTGGCGATCGCTACTGGAAGAAATAGGGTTTTCTCTTGGAATTTTAAAGGATCATCACAACTCTTCACATAATTTTCAGTATAGACGAATGTGGTATGACTTTTGGTGGCAGTGGTGTTACACATGAATGTTTTTTTATCAAAAACAGGATGGCTCGAGCATATGTTTGCAATAGAAAATTGCATAGGGTAGTTTTACCTGCAAGCAAAACTAGGTTTGTGGTCATTGTGGTTTCCTAAACTACACTTTATAATGAATCTTGGTATCTAATTGTGTATCATTGATTGATGTGATCTAAAAATTTGAATGGTTCTTCATAGTTTAGAAAATATAATTCTTTAAAACACATTCTGAGGTTATTTTGAGTCCCTAGGGATTGTGTGTTTTTTGTCTCAAAGATAAATATCTTTCAAGGCATGATAAATATTCTTCCAAGGAGGCACTGCATGAGAGTGTATATACATTGGAAAGTGATAATATTAATTAATTTGCACAATAAACCAATTGTTCTGTCATTTTCAACATGTATAATTGTAACAAACAAAAGACAATAAAATACTTTCTTGCAAATTCCTGTCCATAGAAAAAAACTGTCACAAACTTGGGCACTATCTTTGGCATGTCCCTTAGAAAATTGGCTTGGGGTTCAACACTGACATTCTGTCGAAGGCATTGGTGAACATGATCATCTTTTCAAAATTCTTTAAGAGGAGTGCCACTAAGATCTATCACTTTGAGCCATATATTCACATGTAATGCATCCATTATGGTTTCAAGCACTACATCCCCCGCAACTCCTTTACATCCCTTAAAAACAAAATCTTTCAAAGTTGTGTTTCTTTGAAGGGCTTTGAGAATTTTGATGAAATCAGAAACACTCATGCTCTCATCATCAATCATAGAAAATTTACACAAACTCTCATTCGAAGAGATCATCTGTACTAATGCATTTAGTCCATAACTACCCATTTTGTTCTGAGGCCCACCAATGGACAAATATCTCAAAGAATTATTTTCTTGCACTTGGCCTAGTTTGAACCTCCTTAGAGGGTAGAGTAAATTCTCAATTCCCTCTCCGCCAATTGAGTTCCTTTCAAGTTGCAAGGACTGTAGGCTCTTGTTGGTAAACAAAGAAGCTGCAATATAATAAACACCCTTAGAATTCATGTTTGTATTTGACATATTCAGGTACTTTAGGGTCCTATTTTCCTTAATAACTCGCCTGAGCTCTTGAGAACATTTAGAGTTCACATGATTTCCACTTGTATCTAGATTTTCTATAGTAGTATTTTGTGCCAAGGCACAAACTATCTTGTAACACCCAGAAGTGTCAATCCTATAAATCTTCAAAACCTTATTCAATGGAATCAAATCAACCACCTTGGCATGCTTTTCTTTTCTCCCTTTATTCCATACATGAAGCATCAAATTCCTATTCCTTCCCAAAGTAGTAGAAACCAGGGGATAAGTTGTAATTGATTGCATATCCAATATGGTCAGAAACCTTAGACTTGAATTCACTTCAATTATCATGCCCATTTATTCGGCCCCTCTTAACCCAATTGAGTCTTCCCAGATTTGAGCTTCCTCCAAGCTATCATTGAACCTTAAAGCAGAAGCAATGGCTGAAGACCCAACAGGGCTAACTCCTTCATAATGCCAGTTTTCTTCAACATCTCTACAATGAGTTTAACTCCATTTAACCCAAGATGACATTGCTGAAAAAATGCCCATTCAATGTTGGTCTTATCATGATTGCATTGCCAAGATTATTTACTTTAGCTAGACTCCACCTCAATTTGTTGAAATCCAAGGATTTCAATGCTTCACATTCATTCAGAGCTTGGATACTTCAGGTAGACTCCACCTCAAACTGTTGAAATCTAAGGATTTAAATGCTTAACATTCATTTAGAGCTTGGAGTAGCTCAAAAAAGGAATCATCCTTTTTGAAAATCTCTGGAATGTTGATGTTCAGCAACCTATTAGTGTCATAGAAGCCTGAAATCTCTGAGATTTTAGATGACTTGTAAAATGATAATGTTTCCATAGGAGGCTCATGGTATTTTATTGCATATATTCTTGCATCTAAGCCTTCAATAATAATTCAACTATCCATCTCATTAATTCTTCTCACCAGTACTAATATTACACCGTTAAAAATCCAAAATGTATTCTATATGTGCCACGGCTAAGCCTAATATATGGGAGCAATATAAAATAGTCAAAAACTATTTCTTTTTACGTTCATAACATTGTTACTGTAGTATTTTTATTGTATGGATTATTTCTATACAAACTAGTAAACTAGGATAAGACTAAAAAAATGTTTTAATAAGCCTTTAAATAGGAGTGGAATTATTAATGAGATTTTTGTCTTGTAGGTTTCCACATTCTCCCAGTATATTCAGCAAGGAGCAAGTGAAGGCATGGAAAAGGCGGCATCATTTTCTGTCAGATATTGCACATCAACAAGGCTTCACACACAGGTCCAATATTTATTTTATCATATCATCGGTGTTATAATCTACTTTCATTTGTGTTGTTATATTTGATCGAGAGTTTGAGTGATAGTTTATGGATGTTATTAGAATAGAAGGTGAGGAGCCTGAGAACTGAAAGAAAGACCTCGTCTTCAAATTTCCAATGTAGAGTTGCTGCCTTTTTTGATGGAGGGTAATGGATTCTTTTCCTATACCAGAGTATAATTAGTGCGATACACACACAAGAGATGAATATTTCCCCTACTTCTCCCAACAGAACGGTAAGCATATGACTTTTACTCTATTTTTCTCCACCTGAGTTTCTATATTTGCTTATTCCTTCAATTCATCTTCTTGTAGAAGAATTGACTACCTTGTGTCAAAGTGGAGAACACAATAGAAATTTTTAGGAAGGGAAAATCTTAGAGAGCCTTAGAAAGAGAAAGGATAATTGTTTTTTTACAATATAGTTTTGGACTCAAATTGAATTTGGCCTAGAATTGTTGTTTTAAATCCAATTTTAAGATCACTTAAGCTTTACAAAGAACATAAATATTTTAAGTGGATGCAATCTGATCGATTTATAAAGTCATTTTCTTAATTGCTCCATTGACTAGAAACTATTTTACAATCAGTGAAAAGTCATAAAAATACTTATTTCACAAGCTTATAGAACCTTTATATATTAATAAAATATCAACTTTCCTACTCAAGATTATGTTTTAACACGTTATTCAATTTGTGAAAGTTATAATTTAATCAAATTCTCATTCAACTTCTTGGTCAAAATAAATCACAATGAAAGCAGCTACCATTCTGATATTGTAGTTATTTCGCTTCTAGGCTCAGAAGATTTGGGTGTTTGAAAACTGGTCATGTGAGTTGTCCTTTCTTCTGGTGTGGCCTTATTCTTTAGCACTGGTTCAGAATATCTAGGGGGTTTTCTCCCTTGTTCCTCTCAAGAGTTACAATCTTCTCCTCTTGCTAGTATAAACAACTATCGGTGAGAGGAAAACCCCGAAGAAAAATTGTGGGTACAAAATCATAAGCAAGCCAAGACAGGACAACTGAAGGGAGATTATGGGCTTTTTGCAGGAAAACCTAAAACAAAACCCTACCATGGATCCTACAATATGACTAACTATCCAAAAGGTCTTCTTGTTTGTATCTTCAAAAATGGGCATTACAAATCAATACCCTATATAACTAGAGGACATAAGACTCTGTAACAAGCTATGATCACAACATATTCAGGTCATGGATAGGTACCATATTTTTTGATCTTTGTAAACAAAATAATGGCTTTCATACAATATATGAATCATCAGCTTTATTAGCAATATAAGGCAAGAAAATATTACATCACTGACACTTTACTCTAAGAACATAAGTTCATGTTAGCTAATTATGTTATTAGCATCTGTCTCCATTTTTCTTTCAAATTTTCTAAACAAATGCCAAATTTTATTATTTCATAGCCTACAGAAAATATGAACTTTTTATTTCATTCTTAAGTGTAGATACATCTTTAAAATTAGCACTCATAACTTGACTTTGTGTATACATTTGCTAGAGCAATATCAACTACACCATCTAAGAAGTTTCCTCTATCCTTTATACTTTTATGGATGCCCACATGATGCTCCTAAGCTCTCATTTGGTATTAGATCGAGAGGATGTTGGTAAAAATTATAGAGATCGGCTTCACAACTGCCAATTTCATTTGCTTTAAATGCACATTGCTGAAGCCTTTTCAAGAAATCTATTTTGTGCATAAGCTGCGATCGTGGAATTCCATGAAACCCTACTTTTTTTTAGGGATTTAGTTGAACAACTTGTGAGCCTTGTGTATGCTTCCACATTTTGAAATAATTTCCACTAGAACATCTCCAAACACATCTTATAGAAATTACATATCATTTATGCTTTTAATGATATCTAAAATCTGTTCAAATGCTACCATTTTATCTTAGGATGGGAATGCACTAGCAAATGTAAATTGATCGTGTCGGAGCCTTTGTTGCATACTGTAAAATAGTTTGGTTATCTCACATCCATGAAGATTTTGTAGAAGCACAAGAACAACATTATAAATTTAATTTTCTTTTTCTAATGGGATGGAACTATTGACCGATGACTATTACAAGAGTGTTTGTTGGAGCAAAAATTGGTAAGAAAATAGAACAAGTTAAGGGGGTCAATGTCATCCACCTAAGCAAGTAGTACACACTTAGACTGTTATGGTTAAGCATAGCCATAACAAGGTGGTGATTAGTTCACATTTTACTTATGACAGTTTACTCTTTTACATATTTCTAAAAGAGAAATTAGTAACATGCTGGGGTCCTTCACATATATTGCTCTATTTTTTGTTCAAAGATAGCTCATCATAATACTAAATTTATGATGGTTCAAGATGATCTTGTGACTCCAATGGCAATCTTTGTTGTTAAACCTCTAAGAATACCCTACTAGGCCTAGTTGAACCCAAATAATAGGAGAGCTTATTCACTCCCATTCATTAGCCTTGAATCCCCTTAAGTGTATTGATGAACCTATGTTTTGCCCTCATGAATGACACCCCCTGGCCTTGAGGCTAAAACTGTGTTTTAGGATTTTTAGTGGATCAATTTTGGGACCTAACAGAAACAATTGCAACTTTACATCAATTGAAACTAGTTATTTTGCAGAGATTTGTTAACAGTGTTTAAAAAAAATACTAATAGTAAATACCAACCCTTGAGGGTATCAAAGATTAGATTAGTTTGATTGTTTTATATGATATTGAGAATCACAAAATTAAATTATTATCACATAGCCATTTTTCATATCCACAGAGCCCAGGGAGACATCCAAGATGTTGTGGGGAGCAGGGAAGGTTAAGTCAAATGAAACACAAATGTCTAGAATAAATAGCTAGTCACAACCCTCCACTTTTTGACTCTGCCCTAATTATTAGACATGCATGTTGACCAACCTTTTACAACGACTAATCTTTTTTTTATCTTCTTATTAATGTAAAGGAAAACTTTTTCCAACTAGAGTTTTTCAATAAAATATTAATGTGTTTCGTAAATTTTATTTTTTTATATTTTAAATTTAAACTCTCAAAGGCATCATAGTATGTTGAATGACACTATTAAATAATTTCACAAAATGCCAATATGGTGCATTAAATGCATAAATTTTATTATGATGAAGTATATCTCAAAAGATGAGCATTACCATTTTTCATCTTCGACCAACTGGTAAAAGTTTGAGTTGGAAGTGAATGAGCTTAGATTTCTATTTCTATTTCAGAAATAAGGATACATGTAAGTAGGAATTCTTACAAATGGTTACTGCAGCTGTGGTCTCAATGGATGTCAGATCCCAGTAACCCGAAATGCTTTTGATAGAGAGACTAAAAATATGTTAAAACCCAGACCGTGCCCATACTAGTAGGAATATTACAAAGAATGCATAGAGAACAGTTTACCAGAATGCTACCTGTACACACTAAAATGGTGCACTTCTATGAATCCTTACATGCAAGGTAACTCAAGAATGAGCCCTCACAAATCGATCCATAGCTCTCTATGTATGGAGTTGCAAGATTGAAAATTTCTCTCAGCTAGAGCTATGAACTCATGACCTTGCTAGTCAACCACACAATGAGAGATTCAAACGAAGACAAGGGCAACAATGCCAATATCTCCAAGAATCAAATATGCAATGCAATGCAAGCTATATTAAAATGAATATGCAACTAGAAATGGAAATGCAATCTAATCTATGAAGTGAAAGTACAAACTATGCTATGAAAGGAAAGAACAACTTTTACCAAGCCTTCCTATTAAGCTATATGAGTTAAATCTATTGCATAAAAAGAAATCTATACTAAGAATGCCATTATCATGCAACTAAGAAAGCAAATATGCAACTAAATGATGAAAACAACAAGTCTTCAATGTCTTCAAAAGCTCCAACTGTACCTAGAAAACTTGCAACATAACATTAGCATAAAAAATATGGATATGCAAATGAAGGAGAGAGCTCTCTTTTTATAAGAAATGCAAAGGAATGGACCATGGAGATTAAGAGGCAAAAGTCTTAATCAGCAATGGAGCTTGAAAGAGGAGCAATCCATGTGCACAAGTATCCTCCAATAGGAAAAGAGGAGTTGACTTTATGTCCATATGAGACAAAAAGTGTTTTTCTCCTTTTTATAAAATATGAATAATACTTTATTTGTGCAACTTAGGACAAGAGGAAAGGTGGGGCTTTTTATTTAATTAAAAGGGGAGGAAATATTCATTTTGAATAAATAAAGACTTTAGGATAAAATGGTTAGCCCATAGGATAAAATCCAATATATGATCGAAATTAAGATTTGATCAAGAAATTGATAATGTTGAAAATATTGATTATTGATCAAAATGATTCAGGGTTGATAAATCAAATAAATGGGGTCCAAAGTCTAGCACCCTAAAATGGTCGCCTAGACTTTGGGCCCCATTTATTTGATTTATCAACCCTGAATCATTTTGATCAATAATCAATATTTTCAACATTATCAATTTCTTGATCAAATCTTAATTTCGATCATATATTGGATTTTATCCTATGGGCTAACCATTTTATCCTAAAGTCTTTATTTATTCAAAATGAATATTTCCTCCCCTTTTAATTAAATAAAAAGCCCCACCTTTCCTCTTGTCCTAAGTTGCACAAATAAAGTATTATTCATATTTTATAAAAAGGAGAAAAGCACTTTTTGTCTCATATGGACATAAAGTCAACTCCTATTTTCCTATTGGAGGATACTTGTGCACATGGATTGCTCCTCTTTCAAGCTCCACCGCTGATTAAGACTTTTGCCTCTTAATCTCCATGGTCCATTCCTTTGCATTTCTTATAAAAGGAGAGCTCTCTCCTTCATTTGCATATCCATCTTTTTTATGCTAATGTTATGCTACAGGTTTTCTAGGTACATTTGGAGCTTTTGAAGACATTGAAGACTTGTTGTTTTCATCATTTAGTTGCATATTTGCTTTCTTAGTTGCATGATAATGGCATTCTTAGTATAGATTTCTTTTTATGCAATAGATTTAACTCATATAGCTTAATAGAAAGGCTTGGTAAAAGTTGTTATTTCCTTTCATAGCATAGTTTGTACTTTCACTTCATAGATTAGATTGCATTTCCATTTCTAGTTGCATATTCATTTTAATATAGCTTGCATTGCATTGCATATTCGATTCTTGGAGATATTGGCATTGTTTCCCTTGTCTTCGTTTGAATCTCTCATTGTGTGGTTGACTAGCAAGGTCATGAGTTCATAGCTCTAGCTGAGAGCGATTTTCAATCTTGCAACTCCATACATAGAGAGCTATGGATCGATTTGTGAGGGCTCATTCTTGAGTTACCTTGCATGTAAGGATTCATAGAAGTGCACCATTTTAGTGTGTACATTTTTGGCGCCCACCGTGGGGCAGAGTAGATAGGCTTTGTCCTTTGTTTCATTGCATTTTCATCATTTTTCAGATTATTTTTCAGAAATTTTGCAGGTTCTAGTTTTCTGTCTCAGAGTATCGTGCAATACTTCTCAAGAATATCGCACGATATACCTTTATATAGCGGCGTGATACTTCGCGCCAGAGAAGAATCGCACGGCAGTATTGAGGTATATCGCCTGGCATCGTGCGAAGTATCGCCCGCCCATAGTGCAGAGCATCGCCTAGACTGAGGTATATCGCCTGGCTATAGGAAACTGTGTCGCGCGATACTGGTGAAGTCTGAGGTATATTGCCTGAACCTGACAGAGAGCTATTTTTGGGCTATTTTATCTATCTTGCAAGTTTCGGGTTGTTAGCTATCTTTTTGAAATTTTTTGAAATTTCTAGCGTTTTCAAATCCATGCCCTTTTTTTTTTAAATTTTGCAAATGGTATCAAAATTTTAAGTGTGATATATCGTTGGAAAGGTCTTTCCGAACCTAATCCAACCATGATGGCTTCATTTTCAGATTTTATCATTTGATCAGTTATTTTTGCAGATTATCTAATTTTTCATGTACTAATCATTGGTAGATTTTAGATTTTGATTCTCCTAACTCTTGTTGGTCTAACAAGTTGTGATTGTAGGTGCTCTCATTACTTGAAATTTGTCAAAAGAACACATGTCAAAGAGGGCTACTAACAGTTTTTGCAGGGCTGCCCAAGCATAAAAAAAAAAAAAAATTCTTGCTTGTTTATTTGCTTTCCTTTCAAGTGTGGCATTCACTAATTGTATTAGGAATTTTTAAAACCTTGTGAAAGGGATTTTGAGGTGGTAGGAGAAGTATGCTCTTCACCTTTAGGTGAATCAGAAAATCTTGACCCATCTTAAGGTTTTGGAAGCAAGGGAGTAATTGAATCTCTTTGTTTGGTGTGTTTGGAAGAAGTTTTTGAGATAGGGGAGTATGCTCTTCACCCTTGTGGTGAACCAAAAACCTTGAACCTCAAGAGTTGATCCACTTTTTGTTTAGTTGTTAGAATCCTTTAGCGGGCCTGCTCTTGAGCAATCAAGAGGAATGACTCAAGTGGGGACAACCTTGTCATCATTTTCCTTGGTGGCAAGTGATTCCAACTCACTATAATCTCAAGGCTATCAAGGACACCAAAAACCTTGGTAGACATAACATTTATCTTTATTTGATGTGAGTAGCTCATGGGATTGCGACCATGGGGAAAATATTGGACAAGAATGCTTAAGGTACTCTTGAGGCCGCGAGGTCCTAGTCCTTTATAAGGAGCAAGAGGGGTGTTGTGAACGGAAATCCTTATTAAGAACCATTAGATAGAAGCCACCTTGTTTAGCCACTTATCTTCTTAGTTCAAGGATTGATCCAAGTGGTTTACCCGGATCACCTTAAGATACTCACCATATGTGTCCCTTTGGTTGTGTCATTTGACACTTCCACGACAAAGCCAACATCTCTTGTGGGCAACCACTTGGTGTGAGGCAAGGGGGCATCAAGTTGTGGGCTAAGTTGGTAAGTATTGAGCCTTGTCTTGTAGGTAGATATTACTTGAAGTGTCTTCGATTGTGTGATACCAGTGTAAACATTCTCAACATACAAACAATCGGTAGCATTCATAGGGTGCAATTTTATTTTTGATATCATAAGTGTTTGTCTTGGCAAGGTTGCTTTTGCCCTTGTTTCAAGTGTTTGAAGACATGTTTTGATCCTCTACTGTTTGCAAACCTGTCCAAATGCTGTTAAATTTGTGATTAACATCAGACATTTTCACCCTAACATTCAGAAAATCCAAAATCAGACCTTAAAAACTCAAAATTTTGCACAAATTGGTCAAGATCAACATCAGTATCACATTAGCCAAAGAGAAATATCACATTAGAAGGTTGTTCTTGGTGAGAAATTTTATCTCTAGAATTGTGAGCTACATTCTTGGGAAATTCTCGTACTCTTATTGTCCAAATAATTTTCATTTAATCTCAATTTCAATTATATTTTGGCCTAGCCCAACCTCCTGGTTCAAAAGTGCAAGGGTAGTCACCCTTTGATTTGAAGCACCTCTTTGACAGTGTTGGTAAAGCCCCTTCTTCTATCTTTTCATTTCTCTTTGGACAATAGAGAACTTTGATTATCCTAGTTTGGTGTTGACATTTTGTGAGGTCATCCTATTACCAAGGGTCTTCTATTTTCAGTCTTCCTTGGTCAGTCCAGACCTTAGATCCTAGGTGTTGTCATGTTGCTCAACATCTCAATGAACGTTATGGTATCAATTGCACAAGATGACTCTTAGTCTTCTTCTTTCCTCTCCATTTCCCATGTTCTTCTAAAGTCTTCTATTCCCATGGGAAATTTTTCTTCTTCTTCTTGATTCTTTTCCTCTTATTATCTAGTCTACATTCTTCTATTCATTTCTTCCATGCTTGATTCCTCCTCTTCTAGAACCATGAATTCCAACTAACTTGCCATGGAACCTCTCTTGAGAATGGATGATCTTGAACTCATTTCTCAATTTGAAGAATTTTGTTCCTCCAATGGTTCTTCTAAATATGGCATGGGTGATAAACTTATAGCAAAAATAAAAGAAAAGTCGATTAAATCAGATGCCTTTTCTAGAATCATACTCATGATCTCATCCAAATATTCTTCATCTTCTAAATCTTCTCATCATTCCTCATCTTCTAAATCTTATCATGATTCTTCTAAACACTATTCACATTCTTCATCTACAAATCTTATCATGACTCTTCTAAACATTATTCGAATTCCTCATTATCCAAGTCTTCTTCTTCCACTAAGTCTTCAATTTCCTCTTCTTCACGATCTCATTCTTCTTCTACTTCTTCTAAGAGTCTTACTTCTCTTCAGAAGACATACCATAAAGAGCAACGTGATAGTCCTTGTGATGTCTCTTCCACAAAGAGTGACACACCTACCTTTGATGACTATGATGACTATGATGACTATGATGACTATGATGATGGACAATGTAGCAATACTTATGGCACCTCTATTCCTAAGAGTCCTCCTCGTCGTGTGCTTAGGCTTACTAAAGGGTCATCCTATTGGATAGATTGTGATGGTGATCCATATGATTCTGATTTTGAGAGAAATTATGATATTTGTTGTGAACAATATGATACATCTACTTCTATTGAGGAAGAGAAAGCTTTCCGTGCTAATTATAAACGAAGATACTATGAGCATGTCTTGTCTAAAAACTCTCATGCTGAAAATAAAGATTACACTCTCCAGCAAGATCATGTTAATGCTGAACCTTTGTCTTGTGATGGTCCCCTTCCATCCTCTACTTCCTCCAATACCCTTACATTTCCTAAAGCTTCCAATTCTTCCAAATCTTTCACAAATCCTTCATCCAACAAAGATCCCAATGCTTTTCATGCGGTTCCCTATAGTTATTCTCAAGAGCCACCTCTTAAAGATACTCAAGCTAACCTTCACTTGGATGTGAATACTTTCAATAATGCTAAACCTAAAGAGCCTAAGCCTTCATGCGTTATAATGCCTATTTCAGCTAATCTTTCACCATCTTTTCCAAAGTCTTCCATACAATCCCAACATGCTTCCTTGTCCTTAGAAGTGGCTCCATGTCAAAAGGACTCTAAAAATGATAAAGAAAAGAATATAAATAAAGATCAAGATCAGGAACCCTCCATATCATCCAATTCTCTTCATGATGTATCTTCTCCATTTCATGGTTCTTTTGATCCTCTACGCTCTTCCGCATTCATTCCACCATCTCCTAAGCAAGATCAATTTACTACTTACACTGTTGAGCTTATTGATAATCAAAATAACCTTACCACACTTGTGCTTTCCAAAGATGATACTTCCATTAAGGTTATTAAAAATGGTGTTGTTACTTCCGATGTTAAGCCTATTGAAAATCAAGAAAAAAATGATGCACTTATGCTATCCAAAGCAACTTGTCAAGATCAAAGTCTTCCACCTTCTTGTTTTACCACTCCATCTTCACTTCCGCTTTCTACTCTTCCTAAGTCTTTGCAAGCTTTAAACAATCCTATCAACAAAGTTTCTCCTATTCAAGATGTGCAGGATCCTGTTGAAAATTCTAATGCTCACTCTAAAGATGCTGATATCCTTGGTTGTGATATAGATGCTGATGAACTTATTGACTATCCTTTTGCATCTTCCATGTCCATCCTTGGACCTCCTCCACCAATACTAAGGGCTTCACGTCTTCCTTCCATCTTGGGCCCTTATGTCCCTTCACTTTCCCCTCCTAATTCTCCTAATTCTCCTAATTCATCATCCATCTTAGGTCCTTACGTCCCTCCATCTCCTATCTTTCCTCAAGATCAACATAGATGCATACCATTGAATCCTTTTCATCCACCCACCCATCTAAACCAGTCGTATTTTCCTTCTTCTTCCACAAGTCCCAAGTCTTTTGGAAGTAACTTGAATGTTCAATACAAGAAAAAGACGCAATACAAGAATCTATCAAAAAAAGAAGATCACCATGTCTCCTCTAATCGACATGGAGGCATAAAGTCAAAAGAGATATCTAAGAAGAAAACTACAAGACAAGTATGGGTTCCAAAATCCGTCATTGAAGATATTCTCTCTAACACATCAAAAGAAAATAAAATGCTTAAAGCTATATGGATTCCAAAGTCTCTCTTGAAAAAGTCTCATGCTGAGCAAAAAGTGAAGTTGACATTCAAGCTTCCAAAGGCTTCCACTTCATCTTTTTCCAAAAACATTCTTCCATTCCATGCGCCTGAACCACAACGTCTGCTAAACATTTTCCATATTCCTTCTCGTATTCCTCCATTCACATTTGAGAATTATAACAAGCACACCAATCCTCTCTTCAAGGAATCACATAGCAATAATGAACCAGAATATGGTTCGCATTTGGACTAGAATATGGTTTACGTTTCCTCCATTTTTCCCGTCACCCTTCAAGGTGTGTATTGATGTTGATCTTACCTTTCTTTCCATATACCTTTTCACATTCCTTCCATTCATTATCCTTCTATCATTTTTCTTCATTTGCCTATTCCTCATGCGTCTTCCTTTCCCCTTCAGCATCTTTGAGCATATCATTTTGAATCTTTGGCATATCATGGTTTATCCTTTCAAGGAGCATTATCTAAAAATCTTGCCTTCTTCCAAAAAAATAAAAAAAATAGCAAAAAATTGAAAAAAATAAAAAATGTGCCATGGTGAAAACCTGGAAATAGGTGCTTTGGTAGAAAAAGTAAAGAGAAATAAATTCGTCCTATGGTGAAAACCACTCTCTTGTGGCACCTTGGATAAGTACTGTGATGAAAACCTAGTAATCAGGCATCATGCGTAGTTCTTCTACATGTTTCATCCATTTCATCTTCCATCTTTGATCTTGACAAGGTTGAACTATATGTGAACATTTGGCTATCTTGGGAGATATCTTACGATGATCTTGTTTTCATTCCTTTCATGTTTAGCCTTCATATTCATTTTCCTCCATTCAGTCTATCCTTTCGCTATCCTTTTCCCCTTTGATCTTGATCTAATAAAAAAAGAATAAAACACAATGCTATGAAGCCTCTTGACATGTCTACTTCTTTGGACTGCATCCTTCCTTCTTTTGTAGTGCGCTTTTGTGACTTATCCTATGCTAGCCTCTCATTGCTTGTCCAAATGCGCTTTACATGACAATAATTTTTCCCTAGCTTGGGTACTCTTGAGGAGTTTGACCTTGAGGATTTCTTCCATTCACTCTCCTTCATTCTCATATCTTCCATCTCATTCACCAGCTTGCTTATCCATCTTGTCCCTCACCTTCCTAGAAATTGGGAATACACGATGTGATCTTGCTTGGGAGTTTGATGCCCATTCTGTCTAGGGGCATTCTTTGTACATATTTTATGATCTTGAAAAAATACAAAAAAAAAATTGCTATATGATGCTGAAAAAATCCTAAAAAGTATAAAATGTCCTGAAAAAATACAAAAAAATCATAAAAATTTAAAATTTCAAAAAAATAGAAAAAGTGGTGAAAATCTGGAAACAGGCGCCTTGGTAGCAAAACTACAAAAAAATTGAAAAAAGAAAAAATTGCAATAAAAATCCAAGTGGTGAAAACATGGAAATAGGTGCTACTTGAGGCCTTTGCACCCCTATTTGTTAGCATGCGTCCTCGACACCTAGCCACTTTCCATCATGCCTTGACCTTATTTGGCGTAGTTTGGAATTGGTCTTTATCTTTATCTAGGGGGCATACGTGTTCGCATGGGTCCTTTAGGTGCGTTTGTCTCTTGGGGCATTTCACAACAGGTGGTTTTCAACACCACCCCAAATAGTGTTTCTCAACACTACCCTTGCCTCGAGTGTTTCTTAACACTTATCAGATGTCTTACCCAATAGTTCATGTGTAATGTGATATTTCTCACTAAGCAGATGTGATACTCAGTGTTTGACTCTATGACCAACACACACGCACTTAAACAATCAACTCGTTGAGATATGTTGACTTTATTTTTCTTTGTGTGTTGTCTATGAGGATTTCTTTGATGAGTGGTCTCTCCCTGAGAAGTTTTCGATGATGCATAGCTAGAAGATTGAGGGTATGAGAACATGTTTTATTTTTTTATCTGCTTGTGGGTATATTTTTTTGATCCTAACTGTCATGAGTATTTATGCTGGTCTTACTTGACACTATGGATTGACAAGGTATTATCCTTGACTATTTTGTGAGTGCATGCTTCTAGTTATCCTGACTTTCATGTATCTTGATACAAACATAATCTCGCCATATCAAACTTAGGTAATCTCACTGCACTAGTCATCTTGGCCTATATGTTTTTGATGCCTAGGTGAGATTTTCGCATTTCTATATAATAAAGATCATATTCATATCCACATAGTTATGCTAGTGTGCATTGTATGATCTTACGATGCTACCAATAATGCTCGATGATGATAATTAGATGTCTATAGGCGTTGTGACCTTGCAAGTCAACCACTTTTCATAGTAGGTTGCATTTCTAAGTTCATGTTAGTTTAGTTTCTGCATCTTGCATATGGAGAGAGCTCTCCTTTTTATCATCTATGGACTAGTTGGTCAACTGTGCTCATTTTCTGATTCTTCTTGATCATATCTTTCCTTTCTGGTCTTTCATATCCAATCATTTTCTATCCATTTTCGGACTCAAAATCAAAATCTGAGTCGTGTTTCAAAATTTTCTCCTTCTTCTGCGCAGTTGACTGACTTTTTGAGGCATAATTTGATTTTCGATGGACTTTCTTCCTTCCATGCCTCTCAAATTTTCTAGTCTTTCATTTGCGCTATTTCTAGTCTTCTGCTTCATCACTGGGGCATGTTTCATTGCCTATTGGTTACCCTATTGACCTTTACATTTGGTTATGATTTCATTCTGATTTGATCAAATCTTTTATCAATCCACTGTTCTCCTCTATTTGATTTCGATTTCGATTCCGAGGGGGCAGTAGTTATGGGATTCTCATCCCCAATTGCTTGATTCTCTTGATTCAGACATCTTTTGTGAGCTTTTGCTCAAATTTGAGATTCTTATCTCTTACTTTGAATGTGATCCCAAATCGACCTCATGTTCAAAGGCCTTTGTCTATGTTTGTCCGGATGTGATCCCGAATCGACCTCACATCTGAGTTGTCTTGTGATCCCAAATCGATCTCACATTTCAATTCTTCTTTGACTGCATGTGTTCCCAGATCGATCACACATTAGTCAAAGAGGGGCAAATGTATGCACCCTAAAATGGTTGCCTAGACTTTGGGCCCCATTTATTTGATTTATCAACCCTGAATCATTTTGATCAATAATCAATATTTTCAACATTATCAATTTCTTGATCAAATCTTAATTTCGATCATATATTGGATTTTATCCTATGGGCTAACCATTTTATCCTAAAGTCTTTATTTATTCAAAAGGAATATTTCCTCCCCTTTTAATTAAATAAAAAGCCCCACCTTTCCTCTTGTCCTAAGTTGCACAAATAAAGTATTATTCATATTTTATAAAAAGGAGAAAAGCACTTTTTGTCTCATATGGACATAAAGTCAACTCCTATTTTCCTATTGGAAGATACTTGTACACATGGATTGCTCCTCTTTCAAGCTCCACCGCTGATTAAGACTTTTGCCTCTTAATCTCCATGGTCCATTCCTTTGCATTTCTTATAAAAGGAGAGCTCTCTCCTTCATTTGCATATCCATCTTTTTTATGCTAATGTTATGTTGCAGGTTTTCTAGGTACATTTGGAGCTTTTGAAGATATTGAAGACTTGTTGTTTTCATCATTTAGTTGCATATTTTCTTTCTTAGTTGCATGATAATGGCATTCTTAGTATAGATTTCCTTTTATGCAATAGATTTAACTCATATAGCTTAATAGGAAGGCTTGGTAAAAGTTGTTCTTTCCTTTCATAGCATAGTTTGTACTTTCACTTCATAGATTAGATTGCATTTCCATTTCTAGTTGCATATTCATTTTAATATAGCTTGCATTGCATTGCATATTCAATTCTTAGAGATATTGGCATTGTTACCCTTGTCTTCATTTGAATCTCTCATTGTGTGGTTGACTAGCAAGGTCATGAGTTCATAGCTCTAGCTGAGAGCAATTTTCAATCTTGCAACTCCATACATAAAGAGCTATGGATCGATTTGTGAGGGCTCATTCTTGAGTTACCTTGCATGTAAGGATTCATAGAAGTGCACCATTTTAGTGTGTACACTATCATCCCCAAATGACCATAATCTTTGTACCATGAGAGTTTGAAGATTTCAAGATACATACAAAAAAATTATCTAATTGAAGTTGACCCCAAATTCAGACATAAGGAAGATTTAGGCCATAAAGTTTTCAACAATATTACATAGCAGAATTAATTTAGATTATTGTTGTCAGCACAATCTTCCCAGCTTGGGCTTCAAAGCCAAAAGACCAGCCCAATCCTCTATCTATGTGGTACTCATAGTTGCATTGAAAAGATTTTTTTAGCAAGATCTTTAGTTGAAAAAGCTTTTTCTGAATCGAAAATAATGTAAATTTTCCTCCACATGCTATCTGTACCAAGTAATAAATGCTTTGATGAACATACCCAGCTTTGGATGCTATCTTTTTGGTTAGAAAGACAGTGGATGATGATCACCTGGTTCTCCTTGATTATTTGGAGGTTGTTAAAGAGCAAATGGAAGAGATGTCGATTTTTTCCATGCTTGGTAATTTGTGCTTCCAGGGCCTTAGGAAGCCAACGAAGGAATCACTAATATTTTCCAATCCACTATGAAGAGATGAATCCTTGGAATTTGAGAAGTGTAAAAAATGTTTTCCCTCATCCTGATTGCAACCAGAGGCATGCATAATGATGCATGCTTCTGCATGAGTGCCTAGTTTCTCAGGGAGCAAAAATTGAGTGTTGCGATGGAGTGAGGTAGGTTGGAAGATTGGTGTCTTGTTTTCCACATAGTGAACAACACAAGAGGAACAAGGAGAAGTTCTATGTCTGGAGATTAGCTCAGACATACAATGAACCCTAGTACGAGTTATAGATTTAGAAATATGGCATGATTGAACAAGAATCAAGGCTTAAGTGTAACTACTTGTACCTTTGACAAGAGCTACCTTATTGCACTTTATGGCAATCAGCCAAATAGAGACATCTTTTTTTCTGCACTCTTCATACAGATTGATTGTAACTGCACTATAAAGATCATCAATTGAATTCTCATTATTGGGATGTTGGCATGCTTGTAGGATTCTTGCTTTCATTCTTGTACATAAGTAGAGCCTTATGATTGGTGACCACACACTTGCAGATGTAGCATGTCATGCCTCTACTTATGGTCTTTCAACTATCTTGAGGCTTCTTCTAATTCATTTGTTTCTTGATGTGAGCGCTCCACATGATACCATCAACTCTTTAAGTATCTTAGAAATTGGAGACACAATTGACAGGGGGAATAAAATATTATAATCTAAGTTGCCAACAAGTAAGTGGATCCACAATGTTTCCATCATCTTACCTCAGAAGGGAATTGGTCCAGCATATTGATTGCACCATCAGTTGATCTACCGCCCCTAGATGATCAAAAGAAACTTATATTGGTCAAATGCAAGCATAAAAAATTGTATAATAGGACTGTAATTTAATATTTGGTCCATTGGAAAGGCCCACTAGCAGAGGATGTTACTAGGGAGGGGCTATAGACATTTCAACAAATGACACTGCATTGCTTGTGTGCAACCAATCCCAAGAAGGGTAGAATTGTAATGTCCCCATTCCATTAATTCATCATGAAACATCCGATAAGCTCATTCCTTTAATTTTCCTGATGGGCTACAGGAAAAATTCTCTTTAAAGGGAGGTTGCAATTTGAGAAAATTAGAACGAATAAATAAATGTTGAATGGCATTATTTGTTTAATTTATCAGCTTCTGACAGTGCATTAAGGGAGTTACCATTTGAATTTCAAAGAGGGCAGTTATGTTGTCAAAGCTAGGGTGGTCAGTTAAGGTGGCATTTTTCTTGAATATCATTTTTGTTATTTTGTGGATGTAATCAGATCATGGGTGTGTTGCATTTTTAGCCCTCCTTTGCACCATAAAATGAGGTGTTCAGCTGTTAGAAGGATCTTTTGTTGTTATATTCTACATTAATGTTCTATAGCTTATTTGAGGATGAAATCCCTTGACTCTCAAAAGTGGAGAACAAAACATGTTTGGCTCCTATCACCAATCTCAACCAAGGGCTGCAATTGTGTTGTCAATACTCTCTTGTAGGTCATCACATGTTTGGTGGTTTGTCACAGATGTACACAGCACACTATCAATCAGTTTCAAATAGTCATTTGCAGATCATCTGGCATTGCAGTTTGGCATGGTAACAAGCTGTAGGTTATCTGTGTAATCTAGTTTAAACAATACTTCAGAGTCGAGTGTTTCTTGTAAATTCAGGTGTAGTAAGTTGTACAATTTTGTAAAGGATATTACAATTTTGTATTGTAGGTTTGTTGATTATAGGCTTTGCTAGTTATATTTGCTACTAAACTTCTAGCATACAACATTCTATTATTATAGTTTGTATCTTCTTTTTTGAAAAAGCAACAACAAAAAATGTAACAGAACCTAAACGTCAAGACAATATCAGGACCTAAAAATGAGCCAATAGAGCCAAAAGCTAATATCTCTCTCATATGCACCATGCAAACATGGTAGATACAACATAGAGATGCTTCTTGTGTTAGTAAGCCATTGCTGATTAAATGTAATGTATTCCTATACTTTGTAAAAGTGGATTTTATTTGCTTTATAGCTGGTGCCCAGCTTGAGAAACTTTTAACCTTTGCATATTCAAAGGTATAATAAAATATTCCATGAAATAGAATCAATGTTTGCGGTCTATCATCTCTTTCGTTATCATGGTTTTATGAATGTAAATCCATTGCAAGCAACAATCATTGTATTGTGACATTGTCTAAGGTGGTTACAATTTTTCAAATAAATGCATAAATTAGTGTGGGGGGTTTTCTATGCTAAAAATTTATTTAAGGATTGTGAATTATCTGCAAAAATAATGTCTGGGCACATGGTTTTTTTTCTATGTAAGTGCTTGTTACTTGTAGATTTAAAAATTCACCATTCACTTTTTAAAAAATGTTCCTAACCATCTCCGTTTCCAGCCCCCTTCAATAGTTACAAATGATGTATGTGTTGCATGTGATTTTAATCATCCTGGTAAAACATGTCTTCGACAACTTGAGTGGGTTTGGCAAGGAGAAACTTATATGGCAAAAATAAGGTTATCCAATAACTTGGAGAACTATAATATGTGAAATTAAGCATTTTGATGCTCAAGCAGTTGTGTTTAATCTTAAATTTGTAAATCATAACTATTATTAATAATTGATCTTATATATACTTCTAGAAAGTGGATTATGTTTTTAAATACAAGGGATATTATGTTATGGTGGCAGTGAATACTATCATTTAAAAAATCAAATAGAGTCTGAGCAGGTTGCCACTGGAGAAGGTCAATTATCTCATTTTTTTCGTGATCTACCTAAAGAAGAGAAAGAGACACGGCTTAAAGATCATCTTAAGAAGTACTGCCAAAAGGTAAAGCTTATATTGCATTCATTTTGGTTATTATATATTGGCAACTGCATATTAAATGATTATTCTAATAGCAACTTTCTAACTAGCATTTTATAGGTTTATAAACAGGTCATAGATAAGCCTGTTACTGAATGACAGGTTGCTGGGATATGCATGTGTGAGAATCCTTTCTATTCAGATACCATGCGCAAGTCTGCTTGTTATATTCATTTTATCTCTGGATTAAATTGACCCCTTTTTTGTTGTTGGCTAAATGCTTTATTTCCTATAAATAGCTTCCAAGACAGAAGATACAAGTATAAAGGTCTCAATGAAGTCTGGAAGGGGAAATTTGGAGAAGCCAAGGCTAGTTGAAATCCAGTAAAGATTCAAGAAGCACAGGTATTTCCTTATTGTTGACACCATAGCTTGTTTAGCCATCTTAGTATATGAGGGGGTTAGTAATTAACTGATTATTATGTGTATGGTGAAAATGTGACCACACTTTTATGAATCCTTACATGCAAGAAAACTCAACAATGAGCCCTCACAAATCGATCCATAGCTCTTTATGCATGGAGTTGCAAGATTTGTAAAATTGCTCTCAGCTAGAGCTATAAACTCATGACCTTGCTAGTCAACCACACAATGAGAGATTCCAAATCAAAGACAAGGGCAACAATGTCAATATCCCCAAATGGAATCAAGATATGCAATGCAATGCAAACTAATATGAATATGCAAGATTAATCTATCAAAATGAAAGTACAATGCAACTATGAAAAGAAATAGCAATGGATTACAATTCCCCTAATTAAGCTATGTGAAGCTAATCTATTGCATAAAAGGAAACTAAGCTAATATGCCATGATTATGCAACTAAGAAAGAAAATATGAACTAGATGAAATGCAACAAAGATCTTCAAAGCTTGGATGCAAAAGTGTCTTCAAAGAGAACTCCAAATAACCTAGAAAACCTGCAGCATAACATTAGCATGAAAGAGATGGATATACAAATGGAGAGAGTTCTCCTTTTATAAGAAATGAGGTGAAATGGACCATTGAGATTAAGAGGCAAAAGACTTAATCAACAGTGGAGAAAAATGGAAGCTTGATCCTTGTGCACAAATATCCTCCAATAGGAAAATAGGAGTTGACTTTAGTGTCCATATGAGACAAAAAGTACTTTTTCTCTTTTTATAAAATAAGAATAATGCTTTATTTGTGCAACTTAGGATAAGAGGAAAAGGTGGGGCTTTTTATTTAAATAAAAGGGGAGGAAATATTCCTTTTAAGTAAATAAAAGCTTAGGATAAAATGGTTAATCCAAGGATAAAAATCCAATATATGATCGAAACTAAAATTTGATCAAGAAATTGATAATGTTGAAAATATTGATTATTGATAAAATTGATTCAAGATCGATAAATCAAATAAATGGGGCCCAAAGTCTAAGCGACCATTTTTGGGTGCATACATTATGTACTTAGGGGTTCTTAATATGGTCACTGTCAGAGTGACCGTATGACTTTTGAAATGCTTTTTCTTGATGGTATCAATTGAAAATGATATTGTTGTCTCTTTGTTTATAGGATATGGTAGTGTTTTATGATTCTCTTCAGTTGGAACACAAGTGTATTCTTAATTCCTTTTATGGCTATGTCATACGCAAGTATGCCTTTAATAAATGAATTGATTATGTTTGCATTATTAAGTTCTTGGAGTTGCATGTAAGCTCTTCTTTCATTTATATGTTGTGTTACTATTTATTTTTTAGCTCAACAAATTTCAATGTGAACTGTATATAGGGGGCCCAGATGGTATTCGATGGAGATGGCTGGAGTGGTTACATACACTGGAGCTAAGATAATTCAAAATGCTAAATTGCTGGTGGAAAAAATTGGAAAACCTTTAGAGCTGGATACAGATGGTATTTGGTGTGCATTTTCAGGGTCTTTTCCTGAGAACTTTAGCTTCAAACATCATAAGTACATTTACCTTTTGAATGATTTGCCATCTCCTTAGGCAATTTACTCAAAGCTTCAAACCATCATGGCATTTGCACACTTTTTGAATAATATGATGTTTCCTGAGGCTTTGCTCAAACTATTATGTCATATTTGTAGATGCAAGGATTAGCACATATATAGGTTCATGTACTAATGTTTCAAGGTTTTGTGAAGTAAAATGTATTCAAAGGACAAGCTAATTAAATTAGATGTTGAAAAATTCTCTGAAATTAGGATTCTATAGTTTCCTAAGTTATAATGAGTCAAGTGGGTCAGGGATATTAGTTTATAGAATTATAAGCTAATGTGATAACGGTCAGAAGAAGCAAGTGTTGTTCGGCATTATAGATGTGGGAAATAGTCCCCATGTACAATTGTATCAAGGCTTAAACACAAGTGATAGTAGAGGAGACCAAAATACTATAGTCACAGATGCATCTTACTTGGCTATTAATATACCATGTTCTTCTGAGCTGTGGTCCTACATCATCATATGGACATAAAATACTATCAATACTAGAAGCATAAGCTTTCAACTGGGAGAATAGTAGAAGACAGGCAGCCACAAATATACGTTGGATAAGAATAAACCTGAATCATATGGCCACTCAATATACAAAGTAAATGAAGTTTTCTTTTTGAATATATTCTTGAGAACGCACACAAAAGGATGACAAATTGACCTTTCTTCAGAAAAACTTTTCAGATGCAAGACTTAATGAGAGGATCAGAAATTCGAGATGAGGAAAAGAATAATGGGCATTACTAGCAGGATATTTAATATAGTAATTTGAACTCTTACTGATTGCATTGAGTTATCTGTATCATTTTCCTCGTAGCTGTATTATAATATGAGTTTTTGTTTTTTGTATTTGGACTCTTCTTGTTGGCGCCCTTACTAAAATTATGACTAGTTTATGTACTACATACTTTTCCATAGACATCAATCTTGACATCTTACTAGTTTTATTTTAAATGATCTAAGTAATATTGATTTAATAAAAAACTTATCATCTTTATATAAATAGAGATAATTTATTTCTAGTTTTATTATTTTTGCTATCCTTTTATAATTCTTGCTACATCCAGATTCCATCATTCTTAGAAAAAGTGTTGAAATGACACATTTATGCCATGTATGTTCTAGGGATCCCAAGAAGAAGCTAACAATATCATATCCATGTGTTATGCTTAATGTTGATGTGGCAAGGAACACCACTAATGACCAATACCAGGTGAGGCTGCTAGCTATAATAAATGCTAAAAGTTTATTTGATTTTTTTTATCATATATTTATCTTGTATGTCATGTCTCATATTCTTAATACCGCTCAAAAATTTCTTATTGCAATGCTAAGACCTTGGACAATGCTATCTGGTAGACATATACAACAAGAAGTGAATGTTCCATTGAGTTTGAAGTGGATGGACCATACAAGGTAATAAATTTGTACCATATTTAACAATTTTATTATTTTGGTATATATGACTGGTTATTTGTGATGATCTGTTGTTTTATTCAATGGGCAATAGGAAATGATTCTACCAGCCTCTCAGGAAGAAGGTGTTTTAATTAAGAAGCACTATGCTATTTTTAATGATGATGGCAACCTAGCTGAACTTAAAGGTTTTGAAATAAAGCGTCGAGGTGAATTGAAGCTTATAAAAGTCTTCAAGGTATAATTACCACCAGAAAGCTACATTGCAAGAAATGAAGTAGAAAAATAATATACTATATCAGCTGCCTAAATATTTTATGGTATAGTTATCTACTGTAGTTTTTTTAGAAAAGATTCTTTTTAAATAATGTTCTATGTTTTAGAAGATATCTAGTGATAAAATTTTAGTTTTCA
This sequence comes from Chamaecyparis obtusa, assembly GCA_027943335.1. Classification (NCBI taxonomy): domain Eukaryota; kingdom Viridiplantae; phylum Streptophyta; class Pinopsida; order Cupressales; family Cupressaceae; genus Chamaecyparis; species Chamaecyparis obtusa. The sequence goes on from BSBK01011725.1 coordinate 52,694, forward strand.
TTTCAAGCCTGGTCATAAAGTATATTTTCGAATACTTCTTCCACCCTACTTGACGTGTCAATTGTGATTTTTAGGCACAATGACCCATTGATATGTCAAGGGAAATTTAGCATCTTTTATATCCATAGTTACTAGAAGATGTAGTGGTATGGGTGTTGGTAGAGGGATGGGACACCAATTCAATTAGGACACATGAGTAAATGAAATAAAGAAATGACCATATTATATAAATGTAGTTGCCATAAATTATTGTACATTGAATAAATTCACCATTGAGTTTAAAGTATCACTAGTCATCTCCCCCTTAGGCTTTGCTACCCTTGAACTATAGATGGAAAAACTTGAAATCATATTTAATGGAAAGTACTAGTATACATGGTATGATTATTCTTTAAAGGGTACTAGCTCAATGGAAGAGCACCTACTTTACAAGTAGGAGGATGATGGTTCGATTCCATCGTGCCCTAATATGACTAAATATATGGCTAAATTAATGACTAAATATATGACTAAATTAAAGACTAAATAAATGACCAAATAAATGACCAAATAAAGGACTAAATAAATGACCAAATAAATGACCAAATAAACGACCAAATAAATGACCAAATAAACTACCAAATGACCAAATAAACTACCAAATGACCAAATAAATGACCAAATGACCAAATAACTACCAAATGACCAAATAAATGACTAAATATATGACCAAATCAATGACCAAATAAATGACTAAAATAGTTTAGTCATAAATTTGGTCACGAGATAAATGACCGGCAATAAACTACCACTGGTCACGTGACCAAATTTGGTCATTTATCTACAATTTTTGGTAGTTTATTTGGTCATATATTGTTGTTTTTGTACTAGTGTAACATTCTCTACTTAACAAGGCCAAACCACATGAAGGTGGAAGCTCATCTAGCCCCTCTTATGAGCCTCTAATGACCCTTTACGACATTTTAAGACCTCTAAGATGTATTCTTAGAGATCGTAAATGGTCATAAAGGGCCATAAGGGGTCCTGGGACACAACAGCTGAGAAACATAATTGCAGGCATCATGGTCACATCTTTTTGGAGACAATGTAATTGAGTTGTATACCCAAACGATGGAGTGCAAATTTTGCACCTTCGATTCCAAATTGACACTGCAGGATTCAAAGACCATAGATAAGGAATACATTTAGAGCTGAGGGCCATAATGACAAAAATAATATAGGACAAACCTCAAGTTAAATGAGGCAACTGCAAACATTTTAATAGATTTTTATTATTAAATAATGAAATTTGCATATACTAGTGTTATAAGCCCCCTCATTACATGATTTATTATTGTAAGCCCCCTCTAACTTACGCATCTAGAAAATGAAACTACAACCTATTGGGATTGAGACAAACCTTATAGAATAACAACAACTAGGAAGGATCGATTTCCAACATCTGTTGAATACATCTATTGGAGGACCTTGTATTCATGAGCTACACCTTATATTCATGAGCTACAGATGTATTCAACAGATGTTGGAAAGTGATCATTCCTAGCTACTGTTGTTCTCTAAGGTTTGTCTCAATCCCAATAGGTTGTAGTTTCATTTTCTAGATGCGTAAGTTAGAGGGGGCTTACAATAATAAATCATGTAATGAGGGGGCTTAGAACACTAGTATATGTAAATTTCATTAGTTAATAATAAAAATATATTAAAATGTTTGCAGTTGCCTCATTTAACTTGAGGTTCATCCTGTATTATTTTGGTCGTTATGGACCTCCTCTGCTCTCTAAATTTATTCCTTATTTATGGTCTTTGTATCCCGTAGTGTCAACTTGGAATTGGAGGTGCAGAAGTTGCACTCCATCGCTTGGGTATACAACTCAATTACGTTGTATCCAAAAAATTGTGACCATGATGCCTACAATTATGTTTCTCAGTTGTTGTGAAATTTGCATTTATGTTTCTCAACTGTCGTGTTTATAAAGGGAGACTTCATACCATGTTGCGAACAAACTTCAACGAGACTTCATACCATGCAGCGTCTGTAAATTACGTTCAATGCATTATTTACACTTGTATTGGTGGGAAAACTCTTGAAAACACACAAAAGAGATTGCATTCAACCATGTTTTTTACATGACACATGTAGTTTACCTCCAGCATAAATTAGCGTTGTGTACAAATCTGTGGACGCTGCATGGTATGAAGCCTTGCTCAAGCTTGAAAATGATAGTCAATCCATAGTCAAGGTCAAGGAACAAATGGAACAACCAAGAAACACTATACGTTAAATCATGTGATTGATAGCAGATTGGGGCTCACCTGAGCCATAAACATGAAGAATTATTCTAAAAAAAGATGTAAACCATATATATGCGCACTTGAGGCAAAGAGAAGTTATGTCATATCAATATTAAAATATTAGTTACAATATGAAAATACTAAACTAACTAATTCCTAAGTTCATCTCTGCATATGGTCGCAACAAAGATATGCGATTACAATACAGAGAAGGCATCATAAAAATATAATTTTAGAATTTGCCCTAGCCTGACATGTTTTGCACTCAAATCCTTCATCGTGGATAAGTGGAGATGGGCGGATAGATGCAGATGAGTTGTCATCGACCCAACTAAAGTATCTGCAGCTATTATTTCCCTATGATACCCAGTCTACATTAGTTCTTATAGTATAATGAATAGTATTTACATTAGAAACTTTAAATATATACACATTAGCAACCTTTTTTCTATTTGGGCAGCACCAAAATTATCGTCCAGGGTTGTTCGGTGTCTGTGAAGTCTTCAACACACACTGCCCACCACCACATTGACAGTTTGGCACATTGACAAGAGTCATCGAGCCTATATCAATAATGCACCACACCATCGTTACTACATTTATTATTTTTATATGAAATAAACCAAGGAGTACCATCAGAAATATTAACCATTTACAATAATGAAAAGTAAACCTAAATCAAATAGCTCACTTTTTTATCAGCATGTGTAGTCTCTGTGTATATGAAAAATAAAAGAAATATGAAGCTAAAATAAAATAGTGAACAAAATAGTATTCCACATAGAGTGAATGAAATATACCATCAAAAGAAGGTGACAAAATCCTATCACAAGCACAGACATAGGAAATCAAAAAGGGACAAAAGACAAGAAATAAGAAAAATCATTACGACTATAGAAACATCATTTATACTATAATCAAAAAAAGAAACACTCTTTGTCAACAATTTTCAAAATCATTAGGACTATAGAAAAATAATTAAGACTACACAAAATCAAATTTTAGAAATGGAAGGTTCTGATGCTTTTCCATTACAACAATTGAGCATTCATCATTTGGTATTGTGTATTCCATTTAAGTATGTCAACAATGTTCAAAATCCTATCACCAAGCACAGACAAGAAATAAAAAAAATCATTAGGACTATAGAAAATCAAGTTCTAGAAATGGACGGTTTTGATATTGCTTTGCCATTACAACAATTGAGCATTCATCATTTGGTACTTCTTGGTGTATTCCATTTAATTTTTTCAGTTGTCGTGTTTATGTGCATGTTCTTTATGTGTTTGGCTTCTCTCCCTCACAAGGGATACGTCGATAGGTAATTGATTTGAAAGCATAATGATTTGACAGTCTTTTTTCAAGATAGGCATAATCATCCCACCAACCTTAATTAGCAACATTTGTGATATATGTCAAGTAATTATAATCAGTATGCCCAACAAACAGAGACTTAGTAGTAAAAGCATGTCCTTTGGTTTACTAGTTTACTTATAATCAGTATGTCCTAACCTACTAGTATGTCCTAACCAAAACAACAAAGTGTTGCAGCAGAAGATTCTTTGGAAGAAGTAACAGATTTGGAAGTTGAAGTGGTGGCATGTGAATATCTCATGGTTGATATAAAAGTATATGAAGACCTTGGCAGTCCCTAAGAAGGAAAATATGATGGGTACAAGAATACTTGTTCATAAGGATGGTAACAAGTTTATTCTCAAGCCTTTGCAAAAATAATTCTTCATATGAGATAAGGGTTATTTGTTTTGGAAAGAAAGAGTATGCTGATTTGAAGAGTCGCACAAGGAAGAGGTCTATGAAAGAGGATTAGAATATTGGAGCATCAATAATGGTTCTAAAAACTGATGATTATGACAGTGAACAAAAGATGGAAAATTGGAAGAGTAGTGTGATTGAAGAAAATATAGTTATGTGCACACATTGGTGTCCTATCATTGCACAAGTGCAAGACGGTAAGGGTCTATTCATGGAGGGAAGAAAAAAAGGTCATTTTAACCTTACAAGGCAAGAGGAGAGATAGTCCAAATAATTCTATGGTGACTATCCCAAACAACAGACAAATGATGGAATTGCTAACATGTTTTCTTTTCATGTTTCTACACATTTTTCCTAACATCAACTTTGGTAATTATGACAGCTACAAAAGTGGGGACAGATTATGGCCTGAAGATGAAAGGGAAGTTCTTGAAAGAGTTCTTATTCACCATCCAGATGCAGCAGCAAAGATAGGTTGTGGTGTTGACTTCATAATGGTGTGATTCTGCCCTGCTTTTTCTCTTCATTTTTGCAACTTATTTTCTTGCACAATCTTCTAAACAGCCCTTCCTGTTAGTTGATGTGAGTTTTAGGTAACAAGAAATCTGATTTGCTTGCTATACCTTTATATCTTTCTTTAGCATTTCATATAAACATGGGGATACAAACTAAACCATGTAAAGGACTTGTAACCAGAAAAATCTCTAAAGCATCTTAAGTTCTGTAAACATCAATTTCCAAAGGGGTTTTTAAGTCCTGAAAATTCATCGGTTACATTTCTTGCATTTATGTTTTGAAATTTCAGATCTCAAAGTCTTTTGGAGACACAGAGAATAGAGAACACATAATAAACCCAAGTTCTAAAATAGGAGCAAGAACTGTTTGAAAATTCTGAAGCTGTATTTGTTTGAGAAATTAGTTAACATTGAGTATTTTTAGAATAGCTTCTTTTTAGGCACCTCGAACATTCACAGACGATTTACATAGCCCTTAATGAAAATGCTAGATTTCAAATGTGTAGGTGGAAATTTGTGTGGGAGTATTTTATCTTCACAGTAGAAGAATTTTTATATTCTAAATCATTTCCCAATCCCCCTAATATGGAGTAGTGGCAGGGTGCATCACGTGGACTGCCTTCTAATCTATCCATAGCAGAGAGTTTAAAATATTGCAAGCAACGTAGGAAATGGAAGATGTATCCCTTCTATTTAGGAATATGCACCTCCTCAAAGCAAAAAGGAGAATTTGTAACTAGGCTAGTAATTATTAAGTTTCCACATGACTTTCCCTAATGTTAATCCAAGTTATTAAAATGATATGCATACAAATTCGCATAAACTTAATAAATGATAGTTGTGGGATTGATTATTGAACAATTAAATGTTAATTAAGAAATTAACTAATAGATAAAGGATACTTAACCTCTAGGAACTATGCAAATGAATAAATCTAATGTTATATTTGTTAAAAATATATAAAAAAATTCATATGATAAATTTTAATCCAAAACTCCATGATTTGATCCAATCCAATGATCACAATTCAAAGCCTCAAATTATTTGTTTAAGCCTTTTGTTTTCTTATTTCAGGAATAAAGATAAGAAGTTCTAATGTATGTCAATCAGAGTAGAAAAGAAGTTAAATGCAAGAAAGAGTTAATAGCCACTTCAATAGTTTCAGGCATTGCCTAGAAATTAGTGTATATTATATGGTGTACATATTTGAGAAGAAAGGGTAGAGCTCAGTCGAAGTTAGCAATGGAAGCATTCATTCTTGGGCTATTTCAAAATATATTGTTTGTATCTATCAGTGGAGAGTGCATGACAACAAATAAATCAATTGTTGGACTCTTGCAGGAGGGAAGTTACTAATGTCCAACAAGGAGAATAGAGACTAGTCAAGAATGAAGTGACATTATGTAGAATATTGATATGCATTAAGTAGAAAGAGGTTAAAATATATATAGGCTTAAATTTGTAGTGTATAAATAGCTTTTGAAAATGCCAAAGGTTGCACATTTGATTCAACATTTATATCAAGAAGTTAAAATATATATAGGCTTGAATTTCACATTATAAACCATTTCTCCACTTTCAATCATAGCTGGATTATATTTTCTTATTCATATTTTCTTATTTTTTTCTTAACTATTGTACCCAACCTAAGTGACCTTACAATGGCCTAACCAACCCCTTAGACCAGTCTATCAACCTTTCAAGGCACGGTTGTCACTTTAGTACAGAGTGCTTCTTGGGCCTGCAAACCTAGCTTTCTGCATCTAACACCAAGTTTTACCATAGAATCCCCAAGTGTTATTGGGATTCTTTGACACTCTCCTTGAGGCAGTCATCCTCCAAAATGGATACAATCACAAAAGTCTTCAATGTGCCCATGAACCTCAAATCTCTGGTTATTACACTATTTCAAACATTTCTTTGCTTCACTAGTTAAACTCATAACATACGCCTAACTAGGGCATTTACCTTTGTTATGCAATCAGTTTTATAGATAGATTTAATATCACGATGAACTGTTATGCTTACACAGTGTTGTGAAAATCATTAGAACTGTCTTGTTTTTTATTTGTACTGTCGATTAGGTACTGAATGATTGAACTTAATAACTCTGTAAAACTATTCTTACAGCCACAAGTTTTGAAGTTCATTATGCATTCTTAACTTTGCAAAGTTCCCTAGTTTGTTTATACATACATATTCTGTCATGTGAAGGAATAACAGTCAATTGTTACAATTCAAGTTATATAGCTCCATTATCATATTGCATTTGTTCAAAGTTTCATTTTAGTTCCATCAAATAATAGTGACTCTCTGATAGATTGAGGCATAACCAATATCCTCGGCTTTGTCATGAAGTCCCGACCCTAACTTGTAACTTCACCATGAGATTTCCAATGTCATGGATTGAAAGACAAGTTAGGGTAATGTTTGTGTATATTGTAAACACTCAGAACCAAGCGGGTTGTTAAAATTGCTTCAAAGGTCAATGCCCTAGTTAGGTGTATGTCCCAACAACATCCGCCAACAATATCCCAACTAATCCCAATCCCAGCAAAATAATAAAATATGCAACAAATGATATTTTTGGGGAACAAATTGGCTTCGAACTTTTTAAAGATGGTAATAATAAATAGATGCAATCAAATTCTCACAAGAGTCGGGAAAACAAAATCATGTTACCTCGGTGTCAAATCCGCAATGCCGAATCTGCCCTCCAAAGTGAAGGTTACCTCAATGAGCTTCCAATACACAGTGTCGATGAGGTTTCACGCGTTGCAACCTTGAAAAAATACATCGTGGTAATAATGAAATGAAATCAAAACCCTACTTCTATTTAATATATAAGTGGTAATAATGAAATTAAATCTTTTTTTTTAAGTTATGCCCGTGGTCATTGAAAGTTTGACCTACATAGTATTGGTCAAACTTCCGATGAACATGGACATGGATTAAAAAAAATGAAATTTTTCCTTCTATAATTCGACCAACCAAAAAAAATTTATTTCATGGTCAAAAATTTTGGTAGAAAAACCAGGTCAAATGTACTAGTGATAGGAGAGGAATGAGAGAATATGCAACCCCCCCCCCAATGTGATGCTTATAGTGTTGGTAGACATTCGATACTCGATGTGTTGAAGATGATCCACACTAGTTGAACAACACCAAAAATGTGTACATGATGACTTCTCATTCAAGCTATGTAGGAAGTAATAGATCAATGTAATGAAGTTTGTACATGTATGATCACGACTTAATGTTGTTATATTAATTTATTAACCCACTGTGCTAAGAACTCATATGTGTATCTTGTTGTAATGAATCACTCATGCTTTCCTATGAAGCACTTATGGATTAATAAGAAACAAGTGATAAGATTGCAATACATGTCAATGGGATAAATTGTTCATCTCCATATAGTGCTCAAGAAGGTGTAGATGTGATCAAAGGCATGACCCAAGGAAATCTTTCAAGAGGAGTGATAGTGAAGAAGGTATGATAGTGTTCATGACATGCTACACAAAAGTGTTTGCAAGCATGAGTCAAGATGCCCCCTTGATTCAAAATTAGGTGACCCTCCCAATTTTTGGTACTTTATAAATTAGTGTTTTTTTACAATGCATCAAGGTCCATTGTGTAAGTAATGTCAAAACATGAACTTTTGCACAAAAAAAAAATGCTTAATTTTGAACTATAATTTAAAAGTTATTTGACAATCTATTTCTCATTATAATAGCCTATTTTTAATTATTTCTTCACTAAATATAGGAAAGAAGATCTAAAATGAGATACAATCTATGCTTCTAACTATTCTTTCAAATCATTAAAAAAATTCTAATGACATACATTTCTCAAATTTTACCTCCATGGATGAAAATTATGACAAAATAAAAATAACTCCCACAAAGCTCAAATTGGCATTCAAAAATCAAGTGATGGTTAACATCAATTCATATTTCATGGTTTATAAATAGTTAAAATTAATCACTATTTAGCAGAGTAATTACACCTTTTAACTATAATGTTACATACAAGCATGCACTTACAATAAATAACATCAACGTAACTATCCAATGTATTATTTTTAGCAATAAAAGTTGATGAATGTAGCCAAAATGCCAAGATATTGGAGGGTTGACCTAGTATAGTGATATCACGCTAAGTGTCAATTGGAAGTGCAATTCAAATTACACCTCTCACACATCATTATCCTTTGAAATCCTATTCAATAGAAGTAAATATTTCCTACTACATGGGTGATGAGGCATGACCTTAGTATGGAGACCATTGTTGTGAATTGAAGTCCCATCAACAAAGAAAATCAATGCAAATAAATTGCAATGTGATTTGAATACAAAATTTTCTTAGTTTTGAAGGCCACATGGCAACTGAGTCTCATGGGGGAAGTCTTTGTACTCATGTGCAAGAGTGAAGGATACAAATGGATTGATTGAGTTTCTTATTTGATGTCATTTAAAGCTTTTACAAGTTGCAAGTGTGGATTATGTTGAGATAACAACATTGGCTATTGTTGCTACATCAAAAGGAATATATTAATCTTTTAAATAAGGTCATATTGATCCTACAAAGCTACTCTTTCTATTAAACACATGTGAGTATTTGAATTTTTATACCATGAGATCCATCATTCTCATTTGGTAGACTAACCATTCATATTGATCCTTGTGACCCTGTAATATTATGAGTTTTTTTCCTAAAGCGAGAATTCATGTTGTTGTTGATGCCAAACTTGACCTTATTGAGCAGGTCCAGTAACATTTGTGATAGTATTTTGAAATTACGATCAATAAGGTGGCCTTGTAATAGAATTAAATTTATGGAGAAGAACATTTCCACAACCCAAGAATCATTGTGGAGATTCTCCACCTCTCTTTGGTGGAAGTATGGCAGCATAGAACTAAGGAGGTTCGGGGGGGGTGAATCAGTTGTCACACAAACTTAGATAACTTACAAAACTTAAACCTTATTCTTAGATCTGACAATTAAGCATGAAAGCATAAATCAACCACACAACATGAACACACATAACACCAAGAATTTTGCATCGAAACTCAATCAAGGAAAAAACATGGTGGGGATGAACCCACAAGATAAGTACACTCTATTATAAGTATTACAATGGGGAATGCACATGCATTCAGGAACACTTCTTATAGATCATTGCTCAAAAGAAAAAGGCTTACTTCCTAGGGAAGGCTCACTGCCTTATAGAAAATTTGGATTACATCTACAAATTATGAATTGTATAATACCATCTTCATCATGCCTGGATCAATTCCATTGAAGCACAAATACAACTCTTTTTTCCACACCTATTCACTACCTTCAAAATATGTATACATTTATCTCACATATCTCTCTCATCCACACATCCACACATGAATACTTTATTATTGTATTTATTTATACATGATATCAACATATCTTTCCAAGGTTGGCTCAACACTCACCACCTAATTATAAAAATATAATCATACTCAATCACAATATTAAATGTGGACCAAGCAATGTCAGCTAAGACATAGTAAAGACTAAAATCTTCATCCTCGAACATGAAACACCTCCAAGAATTATGCCTTGAATATCCACAACAAGTTACAATCATCTGGTTGGCCAACAACATGAAGAACATAAACATACTGACTAAAATCACCAATTGTAAGCACAATAATCAATGCAGACCAGCAACACATAAAGTACATGATCTAGAAACATCCACAAGCATCATGAATTACCACAAAAACATCCACATCAACACAAATTCTAGAATCACCAACATCTTCATACTGAACCTCAGGAACACTAACAAAAATGACTGTCAACCTTAAAAAATGACTTGTGGACCTCCAAATCATGAATAATTTTAATTGAGGACACAAATAAATGTCCCAGACATGCTACCAGATCCATGAAGAAAGATATTACAATAAAGAGCAATGCAGATCAAAATATTGTCACTTTGTCACATCTAAACAACTAAAAACCCAATCACAAAACAGATGCACATAACTCACTCAAATCTTCATGCAAACCTCTAAAACTTGAATTGAATCAACTATAGATAATCCTCTATACATTCTTTAATCCATAAACTCTGATATTCAACATACTTGCTACACCGAACAAATGAACTCACTGAACTTCACTACAACATTGTCACAAATAGAGAAATATGTTGACATCAATGACAACACATCTCTTAAGCACATATTTCCATATTATTCCAACAATATCCCCCTTTGGCATTGATGGCAACATATGATGTGAAAAATAATCAATGTCAAAGAAATCAACAACTCCCCCTTAGACCTTGCACATAACTCTTTCAACAATCTCACCTCTTACTTAAGCACATTTTTTCACATGAATCTCTCTCCCCCTTTGACATCAATGGAAAAGACACATATTTTCAAAAACTAACTCTCTCCCCAAATATGAACATTTGAAACACAAGAATGACTACTCCCCCTGAGTAGTAGCCACCAATCATTAATCTGAAAAAGATATATTTGTGAAATGCACCAGACTAATGCATACCAATGCACATTAGTTCTAATCATGAGGGGAAATCACCCCTAGATTCCTTCTGGGATACTCAAAATTATCCTTAGGAAAAGGCTTCATGAAAATATTTATAATATTTTTCCTTAGTAGGCACATACTCCAATCTAACTCCCTTCTCATTAATTTTTTCTCTCAAAAAGTGAAACTTGATTGATGTAATTTTAGTCTTTTAAGAAAAAGATTAAGCGTAGAAAAATAAGTTGTATTTATGCTTCAATGGAAATGATCCTCACATGATGAAGATTCTATCATACACTTCATGATCTATGGATGTAATCCTAATTGTTGTAAGGCAATGAGCGTTCCCTGGGCAGTAAGCCTTATTTTTTTTCTTTTGAGCAGTGAGCTCTAGGCAATGTTCCAAAATACATGTGTATTCCCATTGTCATACTCCTAACAAGGTATAATACTTTTAACAGATTATATCTTATGGGTTCATCCCTGTCGTGGTTTTTCCCTTAACCATGTTTCCACATAAATAATATTGGTGGTATGTGTTTCTAATTTGTTGTGGATCTATCCTTGCATGTTTATTTTTGTTTATCAAATATGTGGTTTAAGGTTTAAGTTTGGTAAATTGCATAATTTTTGGGACAAATGATTCACCCCCCCCCCCCCCCCTTCTCAGATGACTACTTCCATATTTCCATCAATTAGTATCAAAGCCTAGTTCCTCTATGGATGGCTTAATCGCTTGAGGTGATCTGGGATGATAGCTTACAAGAAGGATAGTATGTTATTTGATGGTAGAAATTACTCTCTTTGTAAAGGTCAGATGGAATGTCATCTAAGATGCATTGATGAAGAGTATTGCAAGATTACCAAGAATCCATATAATCCTCTTGCAACTCCTACTACTCCTAATGAGAAAAAGAAGGTTGAATACAACATCAAAGCTAAAGAAGCATTATTGAGTATCCTAACTATTACTGAGATGATAAATGTTAAGGAATTGAAGACTACTCATGAGATCTAGAAGAAGTTGGAGACTTTTATATGAAGGTGATGCTTATGTGAAGCGTGCAAAGTTGTAGAGTGTAAAAGGAAGATATAAGACATTGAGGAAGAGAAAATATGAGAACATTACTTCTTACATGAAAAAGGTGAATGAACTTGTGTGTAGTATCAGATATGTTTGTGGACAGTTGGATGAATCAGAGATTGTTGCTAAAGTTATTAGATCCTTACCCCCTTCCTAAAAACATAAATTTTCTATTGTTGAAGAGATAAAAATTGTGACAAATGTGATCAAAGACATGTTGATTGGTAAGCTTTCAAATTTTAAGATGAGTGAGTTTGGTAATTCCCTTCCTAAGGTAGAACCTGCATTTAAGGATGTATGATTTTTAGAAAGGACAAGTAGGTATATGATCTGGGACAAAGTTCAAGAAGTATGTCCAAATATGAAAAGTATATGAAAGAAATTAAAGATGAAGAGCATGAGCTTGAAGAGATCAAATCCCTTATTGCAAAAAGATTTTCTAAAGGTGCAGGTAAGTATGAAGGCAAGTTTCCTCTTAAATATTTCTTTTGCAATAAGATTGGTCATTTTTCTTCAAGATTTTATATTTTTAAGGTCTAAAGGATAATTTTTTGAGTGTTGGATGGTTAGTTGATAAGAATTATGATCTGCAATTCAAGAATGGAAAGTGTAGAATCTTGGGTAGTTCCAACATTGAGATTGCATCAAGTACAAAAACTAAATGTAATGTCTTTCATTTGAATAGGTCTGATAAAATATGTTTGATTACTCAGACTAATAGCTTCAACCTCAAATTCTTGCCCATCTTCCCCTATAGATTCCATATTCAAGGCATCAATCATTCTTCTTAACATTTCCTGACCATTTCTAGTCAATACTTTCTCCTCCTGGATCAGATCTAGGCCCAAGAAATCATTAAAATCCTCTAATTCTTCCCTCTCATTATCCTTAATAACCATTTCCAACTCCTAAGTTGCCCCAAAAAACTCTTCCCCTTCTCCCCATATAGAGTTAATATTGCCTTTCTCAATGTTTGCTAGTTCTTGGTTAACCACATTTCTCATTCTCTTTAGCCTATTCAATGATATCTTTTAGGGATTCCTTATATTCATCCATACTGATATCCTTTTTCTGGGGTTACTTTGTTACTCATTGCTTTTTGGTACATTCTCAAATTGCAACATCCCTTTTCAGATTCAACTATATTATCCTTCCTTTCCTCCCTGGCCATTTCTTCTTCTTTTTGGATCACCTGCCTCCTTATGTTTTTTAGCTCATCCTCCTCAGTTTTATTCTTCTCCTCATACCTTGTGGTTGTTTCATTAATTTTTGGTTCCACTATTCCCCCTTCTTCGACATCTGCCAATCTATCATTAGATTTTCTTTCAATTACAAATCCCCCTAATTGTCATTAAATACGATTGCCACATCTTTCCCTAGAGAAGGAATCCTTGGGTTGTCTACCTCCTCTTCTAGGGTTTCATCCTCACATAAAGATCCTTTAAAAAATTCTGGATTGAATGAGGAAGGTTGATTCCTTAATTCTAACCTCCATCAATTTTAATGAACATATGTTGATATCCATTCTTATCAGCATTATGACATTGAAATTTATAAATTTTCCTTCCTCCATACCAACAAATTCAATGATCTGGTTACCTATTTTCCTTAATATTTCCTTATTAACTAATTCTACCAACAAATTTGAGAGAAAAATTTATCTTTCTATTTTAAAATTTCTTAGGTCCCTGGGGTTAAAATTAGGTTGCCAATCAAGAAATTTAAAACTATAACCTCTAAAGTGAGTTGATTCTTCTTTTAAAAACATACCTTTCAGATCTACTGGACATGTTATATACAAAAACAAATCATGTTAAGATTACTATACTTACCTATTTAAAGGCCTTTTGAAACCAGTCTGCTATTTTCTCTATTGGGATGTTGTAACCATGCCATCTTGCAAAGACACCTTACTTCTGGCATATTCTTTGGGATGCTTCCACTACTTCGTCTTTGATTTTGATTACCATACTATTTCCTATCTCAATCTCTAGTTTATTCTTTTTTGTTTCCTTACTTTGCTAAGAAATAGGGCTTCCTTCTTGACGATCTGCCCTTCTAGGGTTATTATATTTACTCGGGTTTCCATGATTTTCTATCAGGAATGTTTCCATTTGGGAACCGGTTTTGAAAATCCTTCCTCAAGATATTGCAGTTGTTGAAATCAATTTTGGCACTTGACCTTGTACCCTTGGAACCTTTGATTTCCCAAAGGCAGAGGAAAACCATGTTTATTGTATGTATTCATAATCATTTTATTTCTGCCTTCAGTGTTCTGCGGGATTTCACTATACTCCAGTCTCGATCAGAGCCAGTTTGAGGAAGGGGAGCCTAGTTCCCCGAAACCCTGATAAAAACCTTTTTCACATACTTTATTTTCAGGAAGAATATTTCTTGTTTTCACCAGATATCATATTCGCTAAAGTGCATAGCCATTTTTTAAACTTTTAAACTAATAATATTTATATTTTCTATGATAAATTTGTTTTTATTGCTTGGAATTAAATATTTGATGAATAGTCTAATAAGTTCAACCATGAGAAAATTCTTAATTACTTATTTTCAGTGCAATAAGAGTAGAAAGATATACCAAATACTCCTAATTAATCACACACAACACATATGTAAATGTACATAATTTTTAGTTAATTTTACATATCTACCACAACAACACTTATGCATAGAAAAAGAATACATTATTTATTTCCTAACAATATAGTGAATTAAGGTCTGATAACATTTAAAACACATTTAAGATTGCATTGTAGATAGGGTTATAAATCCATTTAATCAATCATGAAAATAAAAATGTCCAAGTGTGTGCACACCAAATTCATTATACCAAGCACTGCCAAGAAGCTAGCCTCCTCTAGCTGGGCCACATTCCTTCCTTCAAACCTATCATCAACTCATACCACTCAAATATCCATCAGTACGTGAGTACCCAAAATCACAATCCATAATCAAATATATACATCAAATTAATTCAATGTATTTAACATTCAACTTAAACATAAATATAATTCATGATAGGTACACCATTAGTTGAAAATAATCCAAAACATTTTATCCATAACAAGATAATGTCTCATCATAATATAGGTCAAAAGAGCATAACACATCATCTAACAAGCATAGAAATCAGATATCCAAATATCGACTAAAGTCTACAACTAAGTTAAACATGTCGATAAAAGTCCATAAAAATTAAAGTCTACAACTCAATCTCTTAAAAATCAAGTCACAAAAGGTCAAGATGTTATAACTTTGCCCATCAATTTTACCTCCTATACATACACCAACACCCCTCTTAATGGTTTCATTTTAATCACCATATCTTCATCTACCTTAGATGCACCATTTCAAAAAATAGATTACATAGAAAATAGAGTGGATGTAAAGCCAAATGATAGTGATTAGATCAAGGATGTTATATAAAACCTATTAGCTTTTTAAATTGTGTTAAATGTCCATTAGCTATGAATTATGTGAAACTTTGATTTTCAACGATTGATGAAGAATTTGACCCTAATACACATATATAATAAATTATGTAATTGCATTTATAAACTTTCTTTACGAGGATAGGTTATCATTGTGGCTATTTCAATGCATTTTGAAAGATTTTACTATCTCAATTAGCATGGGCACGAGGAGAGATAAAATCTCATTATCTTCAAATAGTCCTCATTATCAACCATAAATGAAGAAAATATACTTTTCATCCATATTGCCACATAATGGTGTTAAAAGATAAATTTGTATGAATTTTAGCACTAATGAAATCAAAAAATGACTTTTTAAAGTGTAAAGGTTCATGACAATGTTCCCTTCACGCTTTTGAATGCTAGAAGATATAGAGTAGATATAAACATCTATCCCAAATTTCCAAAAAGAAGTTGCATGATCTTATGCATGCTCTACCAATCTAGAACTATATAGTTTTATTATGCTTCACTAGAATAGAAACAATAAGGTAGTGAGCATATAATAAGTCCATGTTTAGTTTACATGTTTTATATTTATGATATTACCACTTCTTTTTCATATAAATGATCATTTTATATGTATTATTTTATTTATAGTTAACTAGCAAATGAAGTTATTTTTATATCATATGCTAATTTAAACAGGTTGTGTAGATAAACTCACTTTTAGTTTTGTTCCAATATAGTCACAAATAGAGTAATATTTAGGCTCCATAAGTCTCAAGATGGGAAACAAGTCTTGAGGATGGGGGACCAAAGGCTTAGATTTTGGAATGGTGGGAGGATAATGATAGGATGTTGGTAGATAAAGGTTTGGAGACAAAACCTCCAACAAGGTTGAGGGATGATGCCCCTTGAGAGATCTAGGGGCAACATGCCATTTTCATAATTTTTTCACTTTGATTTATGCAACATAGTCCTTACTATTTTTAAACTTGAAAGTGATTTCTAGATTGAAGCTTATATGCCTATTTACAAGTGTTTTGTGTTTATTAGGGTGTAGGTGAGGCCTATAGACCATTAGGGTTAGGATTTGTAACCCAAAGATCTAAAAACCTTTTCATTTTCATCTTCGTAAAAATGGTATTTTCACTTATTTGTTGCAAGGTATGTCTAAGAGTCTCAAGTGTGACCAAGAGAAGCCTAATAATACCCTAAGCATCTCATCTCTAATCTTGGAGTCACCATGAAAACATCCCTTCTTTGAAGGTAAGAAACCAAAATACTTGTGTTTCCAAAATTTGTCCATCCTTAAAATGCTTGGATTGGAGGGGAAATGGATATTTATAAACAAGGTAAATATATGTTGTGCAAGCAAGAATTGTCAGTCTACATATGAATATTTATCATACACACTAACTTGTGTTGGTCTACATATAACTACTCATCTATACAATATGAAATTAGAGTTCAAAAATAGTGAGATGTTGAGATAAAGAGTGTTATTCATGGAATGTTGTAAACAACCTGTACAATCTAGTCAACAGTCCAATTGTTTATGAAGTTTTGATATCTCATGTAAATAATAAAAGGGCTAAATTGCAAGATAGGTATCCAAAGAGTTGTAGGTAGAAACTAGAATCTATGTTGAATCAAGCAACAAAAGCATATCACTTATGGTAAATTCCATTGAAGATTTTTTTTCAAGAAACATATTATTTTGGAAGTCTCAAAAGAGTGCTCCGTCCCTTGAAGGCCCTTTCAAGGTGGTGGTGGCCTCTCCTCTTGACAATTCCTATGTTAATTTTTCATCCAAGAGTATGATTTTTTAATCCCTCTTCAGTACCCATTTGATAAATAGGCCCAAAAATGTAAAACATCATTTAGGGTTTATCAAACTTGTTCTGAAGGAGACCATTCCCAATTAAAAAATGTCTGAAAGTATATTTTGAATCCTCCCATGATATTTTATTTACAAACTTCCTTTTTAATACCCAGTGAATTTATAAGGCAATATATAAAATTTCAGGCAAGGTTTATTATGTTTTTTAAAAAGGATTATGTTGTTTTGGTTGGTGGTGTAGAGCACCTCATGAAGACAAAAAAAGGGTCACTTAGTTGACCATGCAACCCTATGTATATCAGAAGGTGATGAAGATAAGGAAGATGTTCTAGGTCTTCTCCTAAGGACAACATGATCAATAAGATCATCATGCTATTGTAAAGAGGCTTATGAAAGCCACTTGTTAAGCTTATTAAGCCATTTTTGTTGAAAATTTGTAAAAGCTCCAAACTTGGAAAATGTAGCCAATAAGGACTCATGTAAAGGCTTAGAAGGATAGTTTTATGACTTTTTCACCTATTAGAAGTTATTTAAAAACCATTAATGGTTCAATAGGGGGGTCATTTAGTTAGTAGTCATCAAATTGTTAAGTTGTGTCAACTTGACAACATTGTGGTCATTTTTGTTTTTCGAACTAAGCTAGAAAGTGGTTAAGTGGTTGGGAAAAGTGGTTTTGGAAGTTCCAAAGATTTGGGGCATGGATTAAAAATGATGGGAAATCAGTTCCAAGAGGGAGAGAGCTTTTGAAAGGGTTTTTGGTCTATGTACGGACTGTAGCAGAGATTTTGTGTATAGACAGCAAACATTTCATATAGTTTGCATTTTTTTTTTGGTTCTTGATGGGAACTCATTTTGTGAGCTTCTTTATGTGGAGAGGAGTTTCTTTATTTTCTTTTGATTGTGGTTATGGACATGCATTAAGTATTCCTATTTTTGAGTTTTGTCTACTTACTGATTGTATTGTAATAGGGGGTGTTTAATCTCATATTTCTGGTTGTAATGGAATGTCCAGGGCTCTAAAACCTTAAGCTCTATTGTTCTTCATGGTATGGGTTCAATATGTATCTTAAATGTGTTTTAGTATCATTTTGTGCAGATAAAAGTAACAAAGGAATGATGCCCATTCTCGGATAGTGAGCATGTTAATAGAAAATGCATTGAAAAGAAAAGTATTTTGTTTCAGAAAAAGACCTTCAATGTTGGGGCCATAAATTTCCAACCAACCATTGGATTTTGATGAGCTTGGAATATTTTTGATAGAGCTAATTTCATCCATCCTCACCAGAGAGACTGAGGATTTTTGGTCAGAATCAAAAGTTATATACCTCTGTGTATAGGTATAACAAAGGGGACATCAAGAAGGTAAACTTGTTGGTGTTTGAACAATAAGTTATCTTTAATGAGAGTGGTGAGTGATCAGACAAGAGGATGATTAGAACCATATATGGATGAGTCAAGAACCTTGTAAATAGGATAGGGAATGAGCCTCACACCCCTGCAAGATTTTGTATTTTCTTTGGAGGTTGAGTTCATTGAGAAGATGCAAGATTGAATGAGTGAGGAAGATTGTTTACTACATGATGGGTCACCTAGTGAAGGAGAAGAGTTGTACTTTGTATGAGGATGTGGAAGGAATTCCTTAGAAGGAAAGGGAGTACCTTGTGAGACCCTAATCAAGGAATTGGGGAATTTTGGGTTAGGAACCTAGCTAGGTCCTAACAAAGAGCAGTAGCAAGCTAGAGTGATTACATCAGTTGGGATGCTCAACAAGAGAAATCTAAAAATTATTAATTTGGTTGTCTGATTTGAATTATCAATGTACTTTGTACTATGTAAAATTAGATCTGTGGCAGATGAGCATTGACTTTTATCACGATTGCAGTTATTCCTATTATTTGCCCTATGGCTAGGTTTTGGCATGCATTTTGTTTAGATAAGGTTTTTATGTTTAACTGCATATGATGTCATAAAAGTATATTGATGTGGCATCATATTTGATGATTTGACCCTGAAATCTTAGTTATAAGTAGGGGACTTATCAAGTAAGCTGCCTTAAAATATTAGGAGTGATTAAAATTTCCATGTAAAAGTTTGAGATAGTACATTTTCTTGGTAGACTTAGTCTCTCTCACACTTTTCTTTTACTTTTCATCTTATAGTACTAAATTTTGTAACTTGTTTCTCTCACTATAGGTGCCTGTTTTACTCTAACCCAAAAAGTTGAAAAGAAAATCTTGAAATGTTTACCTAGCCAATCTCTAGAATCATCAAGCCATGAGCCTTACTCCATTATATCTGGGTCATCACTTCCTCTTTGCTCTTTACTTGTAGCCCTAGCATTTATAAGGTTGTGAACAAAAAATGGTCACTTAACCACACATAAAATCAGTAACTAACATCACATTGCCTTCTCTCACCAACCATTTAAAATGAGGTAAGTGATATTTCTTATCTGCAAAATGTAATTGATCCATCATGAAAAGTTGAAATAAATATTTCTATTTCCATTTTTTGTGTTTGTGTTGAAAGATTGTTGCAACAGTTTGTTGTTTTCTCAACATTTTTAAAATCTACAACTGGTATCAGAGTAGGGAAATTGGATTTACAGAGATGAAGAAAGACCGTGGGTGTGTTGTTGAATAGTTATAGTTGATTAGAGTAGATCATGAGCCATAAATTCATTAGGAGATTGATTTCCAGTCGCTGCTAAAGATATAAGGATTGTTTCTTGAAGAACAAACTAGATCACAATGTGTTGTACCAACCGGAAGGAAAACACCTCAAATAAATGTGGTTTCATGGGTTGTAATGGTTGTTAGCTTTAGAATAGGGCATTAACATCCATTTAAGTCATTCTGCCAAACAATTCACTTCACTGCTTTGTCCATGCATCCACATTTTGCATAAATGTGTACTCAAGTGTTTCCAACTATAATAGCTAACAAAAACCCTTCTTTTATGGTTTATTGGATGTCCATATACCATTCCAATGCATCCCATTTTGGCATAGAAACAGAGAATGCTAGCAAAAGTTACTAAAAAACCACCTCAATAGGTCCATTTTATGCTAGTCCCCCCGCCTATCTATAAGTGGAGTCTTAATGTTTTTGATTGATATTAATATTCATTCTGAATTGTGCAACCCAATCAACCCCTAAATTTTCTACTACACATTGGTTGTATAAACCTTTTTGAAAAAAAAAAATGAAAAAAGTTATTGTTATCATTTGTGACAATTAATGTTCTTTTGAGAACTATAATAAAGAACCCAATATGATGAATTTTCCTCATTAGTAATTGAAGTTCCTAATCCACTTGCACATGCACAACCTTTATTAGAATCTATTTAGGAAAATCATGGTTCATATGGAATGTAATATTCTTACAACCATATATAACACTTTCCCTATAACTTTTTACCATAGGATTCTGACTTGAAGGTCCATTTTCCCACTTTTTTCTTTCCTTTATTCTACTTTGGAAATCAATTTCAATAAACAAGACTTTTCTAAAATATAGCGGCAAGGGATTATGGGGAAATAGATACAATGAGGTTAAGGATTGTGAGCACCTATTTTCTCAATTCCTTCTATGATGTACTGACCATTATCTATTTTTCATCCTTCATGGTAGTCGAAAGGTTATTATATATTACATATTGATTCTCTAAAATTAAAGTATTCATTATTTTATTATATTTTTATGGAACATTCTACGAGGTCAAAAATTTAACTCTACATTCTTCAATGATGTACAAATATATCAGAATATTCTACTCATTCTTTACTTTAAGATTTCCAAAGGTAACATTCAAGTTGACCAACTAACATGTATCACCAATCTCAAGGATATTATATAGCTACTACCATGTTTGATGTGTAGTTTCCATGGGAGTATGCACCTATTTTAGAATGAGTGCTTTTGCCTTTTAACAATTCAAACTATGTTGATAATACACCAAAGTGACATTAAGAAGGAAAGAGTAGTAGTAAAGTTTCTCATAATATCTTAAAAGGTATTCTTTGTCATGGATTATTTACATATTCAACTAATCTATTTGAAAAATTCTTTTCTAGAAAACAATTGGTAGCTCCATAGGACATGCCTATAATAATCCTAAAATAAAAAAATTTAATATCCATGTCTCATTGCAGAAATTCTTATTACTTAGAACATTATGGTTCTCACCTTCCTATATAATGAGACTAGTCTATACCAAACCTTACAATATATCCACTAATACCAAAAATTAAAGGGGTGCATGTGAGAAATTGACACATAGAATGTAACTGGTATATGAAAGGTGTAAAATATCTGTAATGATGTATCTCCTCACACAAGGAAACCCAAAGATCATATATACCCTAAAAGGTATGCATGAATCGTAAGGTTTTTTTCACATCTTTGATTTTGTAATTCTCATTTCATCGAATTTATAGCCTTAATAATAAATTATTGGGAAAAGAAATAGAAAAGAATAGAGAGAAGAATGTGGAGAAAAGATAATGGCAAGGAAAGGTTTCTACAAAAAAAATTTATCATTTCAGGCCCTTTTGATCTCAAATACCTATAAGATATACTATCCAAGATAAGAGATGATACTTTTATCAAATGATATGTTCAATACACTTTAGAGTGACTTAAATACCAAAAGCATGCAATTTTTTTTCTTTTAAAATTATTTTTAACATAAAAATAATATTTTGCATAACTTTGGATCTTATTAAAGCTACAAATATAAAGGGTAGATTTTCACAATTGGGAGATTATATGTGAGAAATTAATTCTGCAAATGAGTGCTCAAAATTAAATAACTCAAAAAGCACCACATTTTTTTTATAATATATATTTAATTCCTAACAAAAAAATTCAAGAAAATAACCTAGGATTCGAAAAATAATTGCAACACTTCACTTGAACATTGTACCACTTTTGAAGAAGAAATATTTGATGATTTAGTATTCTACTGACTTATTAACAAAATGTGAAAATGGTCAAAATGAACTTTGACAACATCATGATGGTTTTGTATGGCATCTTTTATGGCCTTTTGTGAAATTACAATCCATAATTTTGTGTAGATCATTTTAAATAATTTAGTAAAGGCCTAAAAAACTAGTTTGACAAAGTACAATTTAATCATAAACCTAAGTATGAAATCTTTGGGTTTGATCACCAACATTGAAATCTAAATGGAAAATATTTAGATACATGACCATTGATGTTCTTTAAAATAGTACAACACTTAGCTCAAACCAAATCGGTGTAAACAAACTCTCATTTTCTTCCACACAATTTTTTTCGAAACCATGAAGCTTCAATGATCTAGTAACCTATAATTCCACACGTGCACTATGTATGTGTGTATGTACACACACACACACACAGATATATGTGTGTGTGTGTGTGTGTATATGTGTGTGTGTGTGTGTGTCTGTATAT
>BSBK01011726.1:0-255691 GCA_027943335.1 Chamaecyparis obtusa
AAAATTTATGGAATGGATCATGGGCATTATGTTGGATGGAATATTATGTATCTTGTTAATCCTGACTTTATGTGCTTTAGAATTGCAGTATTGATGTTGAAATGTTGCAAATTATTTTGAGATGCAATTAGAAATTGTGATGAATCAGAATGTGACTTTGATGCATTTATAATTTCATGTATATGTATATGATATTTAACTTTTCATGAGCTACTGATGCTTTGTCAAGTGTGCAGGTAAGGCCATGGAAATACCGGGGAAAATAAAGATGGATAAATTGTGAAAAAAAACCCTGTTAAGCCAAGGTTATCTCCAAGGGGAGAAATTAACCTCGTTGTGAAGTGTTAATTTTGTAAAGTAATGTATGAATGTTAATTGTAGTATTATGTTTACTTTTACTTTATTATTAGTCTACTAGGCATGCCATGTGTATTGTTTGTCATGTGAGTTATTTGTGGTGTCAATTGACACATGTCTCGTGGGTTGGCATGACCAAGTATTTAATGTGGTAGTGGTCTCTAATTTTAGGATGCCATGAATGGATTCTCTTTCATTTTTCGGATTTATACTTTGAGTGGTCATTTGAGTGGGTTTTTATAGTCATTTATGTTAGTGGAGGTTAAAAATAGACTACCCCATAGTGGTGTCATATGTTGGAAGTCAAATTTTGACTATTGTGATGAATTTTAACTATTTTTGCCATTCCAAAAGATGCCCTTTTGAATAGTGACGAAAATTGGAAGAGCCACTCTTTATTTTTGAATTTGAATTTTAAATTTTCCTTCTTATGTTTTGTTGGTCTTTTTAAGGGGATGGAGGGAAAATTGTTGGGTAATTGCCCACTCTCCAACTTTTGGAAACTTGTGAATTTTGTGAAGTTTGTGTAGTATTGGATTTGGAGTTTCTTGAGTTCTTGGAGTTTGGATTTGAAAGAGGGGATTGTTGGATTGCTATCTTCATCTTCAAGCCAGGAAGCTAGGACTAAGGTTGGGTCTTGAAACTCTTACTATTTACCTTGTTGAAATGTTAATTTACTTTTCTCTTGAAGGATTGTATATGTAATATGTTATGTGTGAGTCTTCATGTTTTTGGCATTGTGAGTTCTTTTGTGCAATGTTTCTTGAGGATTGTGCAACGCCAGACTCACCCTTGGGAGGGAAGAGAGCCTTGATGGGTGAAGGGCACAAGTTGGGATTACCTTCTAGTGGAGAGTCATTCCTCTGCGTAGGAAGGGGAGAAAGCATGGTTGTATGGGCGGCCATGTGCCTCCATGTGTATTTTGTTGGGAGGTATAAGGGTGTGTTTTGTGGGTGTATGTTACATGGCCTTGTGAGGCATGTATATTTTAAGCCTTGACGAAGGCTAAGCCTTGATGAAGGCTATATTTATATTTTTGCACTGGGGCCATCTCCTAGATTGTTAGTTCCACCTTCAGCCCTACATGAGACCAGTGAGGTTGCTGTTGTGAAAGCCATGGGAAGGGAATTTGATGTTGTTAAATTGTTGTATTCTACTTGTATGTGTGTAATGTGTTTGCATGGTGTTGTACCCCTTATCCATCCAAGTTTTTCCCCTAGCTCGGGGGTAGCCATGTAATGGCCTATGGTTGGGAGGTGAGCCTCCATGGCTAGTTGTTATTTTGCAGATTTTTTTGAAATGGAACATCTTGCTGGTTTCAAGAAATTCAAGAGACATGTTGGAATTTGATACTGTTACAGTTATCTTATTGAATGGATACGAGCCTCATGAATGTTTTCCTATACATTGACTATGTAATAAGCCCAGCATAACATATGCTTGTAATGGAAGTGATGATGAGCTGTATTCCTTTATTATTATATCAAGGAAGAAATTATATGTTTCTATTATGTTCTCTGTGAAGTGTTAATTTTAACAGTGTTAAATGAAGTAAGGATAGTTATATTCATTTATTTATCTAGATTGATAAACTGGATGCTATAATCTTATGCAATACATAAGTTATGTTCACTTCAAAATAAAGGAAAAGTTGCAATTTGATCAGGTGTGCAAGTAGTGACACTCTTTTTTTTTTAAAACAAGAGTTACAATCCTTTATTTTACATAAGGGCTGGTATAATGATGTTACTTGGCTTACATCTTTTTAAATTTAGCCTCTTGTAAATTTTCTGTGTCGAAATTTTATATTTGCTTCTACAAATTTTATGTGTGTACTTTATACTACCAAGCTATAAATCTGTAAATAGTGCATTTAGTTTAATGAAATAAATAACTATTTGTATGTGTCATATATGTGTGCATAATCATTCCTTGGATAGCATTAATTGAATATTACAGATTAAATAATCAAGGTCTTTTATTTAGTAACTCAATTCTTTTCTTGTTAAAACATCAATAACGAATAAACTCATATATATATATATATTATATATATATATATATATATATATATATATATATATATATATATATATATATATATATAATATATATATATATATATATATATATATATATATATATATATATATATATATATATATATATATATATATATATATATATATATATATATATATATATATATATATATATATACATAAAATGTAAATATATAAATAAATATATATTCATTGATAATGATGTTTCATTTTATGCTATTTGAGAATTAAAAAAGATATATACATGTAAGTGTTTAATTTACAAGTATATTATTAAACGTATTACATGCTGATTTACTATCGCTGCATATAATACGTTTGATTTAATAAATACTACCGCAGCATGTAAAATATTATTATTACCACAAAAATTAATATTTGATACGAATTAAAATTAATGTCTCCTTTGCATAATCATTTTATTATTTTTTTTAGAAAAATAAATAAGAGACATTTTAATGAAATAAAGGTTTGGCATAACCCGTAACAGTATATAAATAAATAAAATTTTAATGTATACTAGGGACTCAATAACAAATATCGAGTATAAAATAAATATCAGAATTTACAGAACCCTCAGTATGATAGTTAAAGAGGGAAATAATAATGCTCTGAGTATAACTCATACTTGATAAACAAATAAACAAAAAGAAGATCACTGGGCCATGAAACCCTAGTCTTTTTTAGTAGATCTATCTGGAGCATAAGAGATAGACTGGTACCTGTATTAGAATCACATTTAAATAATCAGATGAGAACTAGAAAAGAAAGGAAAGAAATAAATAAAACTAATAAAATTATAACAGTAAACAATATCAATAGAGAAATAAAGGGATGAATGCCTCAGGGCATACATATTCTTCTAGAGCAATCTCGAGCAATTCATTGAGCTTGCACATGAATAGGTACACACTTTGGTGTAATCATTCATGTGTCTGGCTGAATGTATTGCTAAGAGGATTTTCATGTTAATGCCTGCTTGTTAAAAATTCTGTGACTTGAACTCATGCAGAAAAAATAATATAGAGAAAGAAAAAAAATAAAATTTCTAGCCTGATGCAAAAGGTAGTCTATATGATATTTGACAAATTTGGGTTAAGGATTAGATTTTTCCTTCTAGATTTTCTTCCTTCATAATTAGAAACTAAAATATCTCCCCTTAATTGAGTAAAGCAAATTAAATTATTTCCTGCAATTACATCTAGTTAAGGATTATATTTTTCCTTCTAGATTTTCTTCCTTCATAATTACAAACTAAAATATTCCCCTTAAATTGAGTAATTTAATTTAAATTGTTTCCTACAATTTCATCTAGTCTTCCCTAGATTTGTGGGAGATATAGTAGATATGCTATTTCTATTATTGGACTATTCTCTTCAGTCCTTCTTAAATTTTGGGAGAGTGAAATTAGTTACTTTTGTGTAAAAGATATTATTTGTTAGACCAAATAATTTGTGAGGAATAAAATTTGCTTTTGCACATTTTCTTTTTATTAAAAGATTTAATAAATACTGCTTAATCTATTATAGGATCTTATTACTAGGAGGTAATTAAATAATTTGCTAAACTTTTATTCAAGGGTGAGATTTTATCATGTTATATCTTAGGATAAAAACATAGGGGTAAACAATTATCCTTGATGAAATATCTTAGGAAATATAATAATATATTGTAGTGTTATAATTGTTCTAGTAAGAAAATGTTTGCAAATTTGATAGTTACAATTCTCTTGTATTGGATATTGTCCTTTAGTGACTATGATTTATCCTAAGGAAAATCCTACTCCTTAATTTGTTCAACCCTGTTTAACAACATATGTCTTGTCCCTAGGGTACACTTGTGTACCTAGAACATTGAAGAGTAGCTTATGTTGTTGAGTCCTATGTCTTAACCAATTAGGATAAGTATTTATATATGATCGAACAACCTTATATGTATATATGCATCACTCTACATATAAGCTTAGACGGTAACATATACATACAGTGCCTCCTTTGATTAGTTCACCTCTTCCATCTTTTGCCGATGACCACCACGAGGTGGACATAAATCAGATAGATCTATGACACACCTTCCTGGGTCTAATGGCATAGGATCATGAACCCTCATACTCGATTGGTAGTTCCTTAGTTCGAACAGAGGATAGGGTTGTTTCCCCCTAGTGGTTGTGTATCTGTGGATACGTTTTCATGATTTGAACCCTTTAAAAAAATAATTTTTGTATGTGTGTTTTGTCCTAGTTTGGGCATGACATATGTCAAGTTATGAACTGTGACTGTACATTATCTCTTGTTTGTTATTATAGTACTAAGTGGTATCATTAAATATTGCAATATGAACTGTTATGTCAATATGAACTATGACTATACATTATATGTTGTTTGAGATAACAAGTTACTATAACACAGCGACTGTACATTATTTGGTTTACATCTCTTCTCTGTCATTGACATTTTGGGATCATGGCTACAAAATGGCATACCTTAAGTCCTCCAAGCTTATCACCAAAGCTGTGGATATGACCATGCCTTCAATTGAGACCACCAATAACATCTACTAAATGCTCCTCATGTGTCACAATGTCTACTTTCATTATGGGTTCCAACAAATAATATTGAATCTTGATCCTATTTCAGCACTGTCATAACAAATTGATTTGTAGTAGTGTTGTTACTCACTGCTCATTTGTTATTATAGTACTGAGTGGTATCATTAAATATTGCAATATGAACTGTTACGTCAAGTTTTTTTCATCATTCCCTAGTCAAAACTATGTTGTTTCCTTGACCTTGGTCTAGCAAATTAATGTGTATAAAAGAGAAAAAACTATATAGCTGCATTGATTGCCCTTGTATCATTTGGTTCACATCTCTTCTCTGTCATTAACATTTTGGGATCAAGAAAGTAATCTTTTCTCCAGAATACCTTCTTGCAAGAAGAAGTTGGATGGATCACTTCAACCTGAGCATCCATGTTGCCCACTTCTTTTGTCATAACACAATGTTGACATGACAATATTAAATATAACATGACAACACTACAATATGTCATAACTAATTATGGTTGATTCAGCCTTGCCACTTTTTGTTTTTCTCAATGATTTTTTTTAAATTTTGGGATTGTTGATATAGGTGCATTATTGACATCGGCTCAATGACTCTTCTCAATGTGCCAAGCTGTCCATGTGGTGGTGGGCAGTGCCAGTTGAAGATTTCATGGACATTGAACAACCCTGGAGGACAATTTTGGTGTTGTCTAAACATAAAAAAGGTTGCTAATGTGTATATATTTAATGTTTGTAATGTAAATACTATTCATTATATTATAAAAACTAATGTAGATTGGGCATCACAGGGCCATAATGATTGTGGATACTTTAGGTGGATCGATGACAACCCATCTACATCTATTCGCCCATCTCCACTCATCCACGATCCAGGATTTGAGTGCAAAACTTGTCAAGCTAGGGCAACTGCTGAAATTATATTTTTACGATGCCTTCTCTATATTGTAGTCACATATCTTTGTTGCGACCATATGCGGAGATGAGCTCAGGAATTAGTCAATTTTTTATTTTCATATTGTAACTAATATTTTAATATGGATATGGCATAACTCCTCTTTGCCCCAAGTGCGCATATATATGGTCTACATATTTTTTTACAATAATTTTTCATGTTTATGGCTTAGGTGAGCCCCAACCTGCTATCAATCACATGATTTAACATTGTTTTCATGGTTATTACTTTGTAGAATTCTAACCTAGGTTTGTAGGGGAATTTTGAGGTTAACAGAGATATATCATGTATAAACTCATTTAATTGGTCGTGTTTTGATCTTGACAAGCGTGGATCATTCAGGTAAGAATCAAAGGAGGTCATAGAAGGTAATAATAATTAATAAGAATTTTTTTAAAAACTCATACAAAAGTTAGCAGCTGAATGTACTTCATTGGTGTACTAACAAAAGCACAAAGTAGTTGTATGTTCTATGTATGTAGTGTCTAGAGACAAAAACAAGAGTTCGGGCATGACAGAGTGTCAAAGACTCATCAGACTAAATTATAACATTGTATCTACATTATGTAAAATGAGGAATGCCTCATTCAAGTTGTAACACTGTATTTGCATTATGTAAAATGAGGAATGCCTCATTCAAGTTGTAACACTGTATCTGCATTATTTAAAATGAGGAATGCCTCATTCAAGTTGAATTCATATCTGCATTATGTAATGAGGAATGCCTCATTCAAGTTGTAATTTTATATCTGTTCATGACTTTGTGGGGCTAGACCAGAAGTTTTCTCCACCCGACTCTTTCCTATCGGTGCTCCTATTGAGCTGGGTTGGCAACATTTTGTAAAAACTAAATAATAAAATAAATGACTTGTTTATAATGATGACTTGTGTATTTTGGGTCTACATATTTTATAAATTTGTATAGAAATTTTTATTTTTTTTTAAAGTTATACAAAATGTTAAAATTTTTAAAAACTTATAAACATAATTTTATTTCAAAATATTATAAATATTAAAAAATGCGTACAAATGAAATTAACCTTATACAAAAATAAAATAAATATTCAAAAACACGTACAAAATGTGAAAAACATCATAACATTTGAAAAAATCACAAATTGTTATAAAGAAATTAATAAAACAAATTCTCATTCAGTGCATATTCCAATTCCAAAATGCAGAAAATACATCTTCTCGGTCATCTTCCAGGTGAACCAAACGGGTCGAACACATATTCCGGATATCATTTTGAGGATATGTATATTCCAGAATTGCAGCATATTCCAGAATTGACTATATCCAACATTCTGTATGCCATGTTCCAAATGGACCATGGCATACCTTTGTATATCTCAGAGGTATGCTAGGGGTCCAGACCCCTCCTAGTCAGAACTAAATGATGCAGGGATGCATTAGTCCAGAGGTCTTCATAACATTATCATATTCTGGACTGGATGTAGGGATCTACTCCTCAGGGGGAGTGATCGTGAGAGAAAGGTATTGTAGAACAATTGATGACTCATGGCACCCTTTTCCATTGTTGTCAAAGGGGGAGTGTTTCTATGAGAAAATCCCTACTGCATGGGGATATTGTGTAAAGGAATACTGATTATAGGACTTTTGGATTGATACAAACTTTGGGATAGATTTTCCCCTATATTGACATCAATGCCAAATGCAGAGATTGTTGGATATTGCTAATGCATGGGATGGTGATTGAGATATTTTATATGTTTAATCACTATGTTACTAAATGGGCAGTCATACTATTGTCATTTTTGGTTTGCCACTGATGTAAACATGTCTCTGTGAAGAGTACAGGTTGATTGTGACAGTGTACGGACACTGTATAGATGTTTCAGAACATGCAAAGATAGAAGAGAATACATTTGGATGTTGTGATCTTATATCCAAGATCACATCATGTAAGGGTTCATACTGAATGAGTTACAGATGTTTTGGTGAGGACTTGTTCTTGAACATTGACAGTGAAAACTGACAGAGTGAGTCTTTGATTTTTTGCTATATCTTACAGAAGATACAGATTAGGTGCATACGAGCTTAAGAGATGAAAGAAAAGGTACTGAAGGATGTTTGTTGGTCAGCACAAGGTATGGAATGCTGGATGACATCAACTATGGTGTGTGGTCTAGAGAAGACCTTCTTGGAAGCCGACCTCAGAGATGTAGCATGCGTTTTGTTTGGCAAATGTAATTTAAGGATGTCGGTCCTTAATTGTTGTAATGGAATCATTGTATACTTGTTTTACATACCATGTGTATGTTAGCAAGAGTTTATGTAATTAGGAAATCCTAATAGACTGACTTGATCATGTAGAATGTAGTAGGGTATATATGTAAGATCTTTTCTTTGGAAAACATATGGTGAATGTGTATGTAATGTGAACGGAATTGGAAGACTTACGAGCTTGTGTCTGTTGGCTATAGAGCAGAGGATTACTAGTGAAATTCACTAGAATTGATCAAGAAAAGACAATTGTTGGCAAATAATTCAAATGATTGTGTATGTCTCTATATACACTTGGTGCAAACAATGTGTTCTAAAGCTGGATTTAACTTTCTATAGGTAGTGAGCCCACCCTTCTTTCTTGACTCCTAACAGGGTCTGTCCTCTAACAAGGATTGTGTACTGTAATGATTCAATAAGCTCCAAATAGGGCTAAATCTTCTAACAAGGATAATACTCTTAGTACATCATTTGTGGGTGCTAATTCTCATTGAGGTTTTTTTACCTTTAACAAGGTTTCCCCAAAACCAAAATATTGTGTTGTTGTGTTGGCATTCATTGTGTTCATTGGATCTGATATTGCTACTATACAAAGTTTAAAGTTTAATAATCTATCATACAACTGATTCACCCCCCCTCTCACTTGTATTGTGGATTGTTATTCCTAACAGGTATGGCTATACCATGTCTAAGCTCTACCATGGTGGTGATGGAGTAACATCCAGGGTTGTGAGTGTCTGTGTAGGAATGAACTCTCTTCGTTTTCATTTTCAATTTTTTATTTTAAGGCATTTTTTTAGATAGTTTTATTCCTTTTCTATGCTATTGTTTTTTGTTGTGATTTGATAGATTTTTTTGAAGCCTCCTGATGGGCTCCTAAATAGCCATCTTTTTCACTACTTTTTATGCTCTTTCTAGAACAAGTTGATTGCACATAGACATGAATTTATGGTTTTAAGCATATGAACTTATGGTTTCTATGTATATGTTATATATGTGTGTGTGAACATAAGTTGGAAATGTGGATACCTCTAAAGACATAATATCTGCTTAAATTCATGGACAAGAATGGTGAATATAATAGTTATACATGTTAATGGATGTTTTCTCTCCTAAGTTATGTTTTGGGTAGTTACCTCTTGTAGCCATAGGATTTGCAAGAGTGATAATTAAGACTTACACCTTTTCCTAATATTGATGATGTGGGTATATATGTATATACTTGGATATGTGTGCATTGATTGTTTTGCAGGAGTTGATCGTGGCTATTCAAAGACTAGCATACTGGCGTGGGAGTCATCAAAGCCAATCGTAGATTGCAGAATCTTCACAAGTAAGTCAATACTTTTTGTTGCATGCAATGCGTAGATTTAGTGTGCTCTATATTTTGGGAATATTTATAGTCAATAATGTTTCTGTTATGAAACTTTATGAGTTGTAACTGATCCTCAATTATGAAGTGATCGTAGATTTAGGAGTTAGTTATTACTTTCTTTTAAATAATCGATTGTTGTGACTCTTTTGGAGTTAGTCGAACAAACTAGTTTTTAATAGAGCTTTTGCATACTATTTCAATCAAGTGTAATCATTTTATGGATGAATAGAATGTTCAGTTCAGGTTTGCAACATTCATCTTGATTGTACTTCTCATTCACTCATTCAAGGGGGCCCACTTGATGAGTGAATCACTTTGTTAGTATAGAGTTCATTCTCCTGTTCATTTATATGTTTTAGAACTCTGCTATTCCTGTAGCTACTGATACTAGAATCAGTAGCCTATTCCTCCAGCACAATCAGTTGGAGTAGTTCCTAACTGTAATTTCTTGCTTTGATTAGAATACATTTTCTTACCAATTTTAGTATAGTTTTGCTAAAGCATAAGCATTTGAATTCCTTAGATAGACTTAGAAGAGGAGGTTTGAAGCATATACTTTGCAGACACCATTCCAAGTTTACGTCCCTAGTCGATAATTAAATAAGACCAAATAATGCATTTAAGAATCATTTGGGGTGTCCAATCCTGAAATAGGCAGTCCATTGCTCTAGGTTTCTGATACTATTGTTTGGCCAAGTATTTTTGGCACTATTACCGAGGATGGTGTTAGTTCAAACTAATCCTTGTAGTTGCAGTCTCAGTTTTAATTTAATACTTAAGTAAGCATTTTTATGCATAGAAGGAGAGATCACCTTGGGAGATTTCTTCCCCGTAACTACCAAGGAGAGCCATTTGATTTATTTAATCCTCAAGTTGAAGAACCACAAAGTGAGAACGAAGAAGAAAAACCATTTACTGATGCTCAGGAACACATATCCTCTTCATCATCTGAGGAATCACTGCATTTAAACGAGCTATTTGATGAACTTGAATATCAAGATAATCTGCTTGCTCTTTTTGTATATCAGCCACCACCACAAGGTCCTCCTCCTAGAATGGCTACTCTGGTTCCCTTTCCTTTCCCTATACCTTGATAGCAAGGCAACAAAAATTTGAAAAATATACCTACTGCTGCACTTCCCAAATTTTATGGCCTCCTTACAGAGGACCTTGAGACCTTCCTCTTTGAATTTGATATTCTTTGCCAAAGTTATGACTATACCACTGATGCCCACAAGCTGAAGTTGTTCCCATCAACTCTAAAAGAAGCTGCTTTGAAATGGCTCATGGGGTTAGGTGCCAATGCTATAGCAGATTGGAATGCCATGTGCACAATGTTTCTTATGAAGTATAAAGAGTATTGTAGAGGTCAAGATTTGAAAGGTGATGACATTTTTAAAATGTCTCAGAAGGAGGACGAAACATTGGAGGATTATGTATCCAGATTTATGTTCAACCTGCAGTGTAATACACAACACCAGTTAAATGAGGCATCTCAGAAACACCTCTTCCTAAAAGGTGTGAATGATGGAAGTATTGAGGCTCTAGACTGGATGGCAGCAGAAGATATCACACAAAAAGGTTGGGTTGACATAAAGAATATATGTCAAAATTATTCAAGGGCCACTATGAAGAAGGGTAGGGGACTTAGAGACCTACCATATAAGTCCAATGGTGGTTCAGGAGTATCCAAAGTGGAGTTGTCTAATTTTTGATCTAACTTCAAGAAAGACATCATTAATGATGTCACCACCCAGCTGGATAGTATGCAAGGAAGGAGGAAGAAGGAAGAGGTAGATGTTGTGCTTGCTGAGTTCTATTCTCACTGCAGAGAGAAGAAGAGAAACTACAAATGTAAGACGATTTCATCTGTGGACGTTAGCCCAATGCCCACTGAGTTCAAAGCCATAGATGAGGAGAATGGAGAAGTTTTCTACGTAGCTCAAAGGCATCCATGGGTTCAGAGACAAGGTATGCCTCCAGACCCACTGAATAATTTTGGTTATAATAATAATAGCTATTGGCCAAACCAAAACCCCCAAAATTCTACTCCTCAGGGTCAGAATTGGAATCATAACTGGTCCAATCAATAACCATACTATAACCAAGCCTATCCGTAACAACCACCATTTAACCCATACCAATAGCAGTATAACTCTTATCAGCAGTCACAACAGAATAGCCAATGGCCACCTCAGGGTAGCTAGCAACCACAACCTCAGTGGGGACCCAATCAGCCTAATCAGCAACAAGCACTAATGCCTCCACCTCAGCAACAAGCTATTATGCCGCCGCCTCATGTAGCAAATAGCAATCCTCAAAAGCCAACTCAACTTCTAGCTCAGCACACTCCAAATCCTAATAATAAGAAACAAGCTTATTCTTTGCACGTAAATGATATCCATCTTAGATCAGGAACTACATTGCCTGCACCCAAGAAGCCAATAATCACTGAAGTTGCTCTTAATTTATAGATTTTCACTTCAATTAAAATAATAAGTATCCACTAAGATTTTATATAAAATTTTGAAGATCTAATATTTAATAATAACTAGTATATTTATTTATTTTTAAATAAATGCAAGTAAAATAAGTGGAAAATTCAAAATAAATGTTCTATTAAAAACTTGCAAAACTGAATTAAGTCTAATTCAGAAAATTGGCAAAGATTTTCTTATTATCAAATATGATTTTTTTAATTGAATCAAAGTAGTTTTACTTAATTTTCAAAATTAAAAGAAGTTGAAAATAAAGTAATACCACAAAATTTTATGGAAGCTCTTGTTTCAGAATGTTTTTCTTCTCAGTCCATGCCAGACCTGAAATTTGGTTTTTGTAATGTGCGGTTAGTGATTTGGTAATGTTTTGTAATATTTGTTAATATATAATAGGGAAAAACTACAACGGCGGACAGTTGTTTGTCCAAAATGTACGGGCAACCCTGCAGTAGATTTGGTTCTGAACACAACGGAAATGTCCTCGTGTAATTCTTCCCTTATTGTGCATTTAACTGAGTACAGTATGTAAGCTTCCGAGCAAATGCTTGGTGTAGTGAGTTATAAAAGTATTAAATTTTTATTTTTAATTTATTTTATTTTAGCTCCACCTATTTTCAGTTGCATTCTCAATTTTTTAAGATGTTTTGATTATTTTAATATCTTTCATTTTACTTTTTAAGAATCTATTATTATAGCTTAAAGTCAGTAAAGGCGCGGACTAAACACAATGATTTTTTTTACAAATTTTTGTGGTTTTCCACCATAAAATGTGCAGATCATGAAAACAGATGCTACAAATTTGGCAAAAATCTGTTGTGCTTTCCATTTTTTGAAATTTAGTCAATGGTGCATTCTGTGTAGAGCTTACCCGCTCTATCAGTAAACATGTGCCATACATCAACTTTTATTAATAAGACTTATGTAGACATAAGTAGACAAAAATCCCTTATTGTAATATTTAAAGTGAGAGAGCAAATTCATTGAAAAAAACACATCTCAATTAAAATTACACATGTTTAACGGACAGAACTTGATTAGTTTCACATATCGTATGTATCCCTGAAAATTATTCAAACTATTATCAACAATTGCTCAAGACCTTAATGAATACGCTATAAATATCCTTCAGTTAAGTAGCTATGTGGAGAAAAAATTCATCCGTCAACTTCACCCGAGAAGCCAAACGCAACTCCAGAATTTTGACCGTCCATTTCTCTTTCTCTCGCCCTGGTCCTGCAAATTTTAGTGAAATAAGTCAGTTGTTATTCAACTGCACTCAAATTATATTTGAAGAAATGAATTACTGCATGAGGGAGCTGTTACCTTGCTCTTTTATTTTTGAACCATGTTTTAACTTGTTCAGTTGTCAAATTTAGTGCTCTAGCCAGAGCTTCCTTTTCCTCCTGTACATCAAAAGCAGCAATCCACATATTATTAATTGATATCCACGGAAACTGATCAAAGAACCGTTTTCGAGTCGGTGGGAAAATATAACTAATACTACTGGCAAGTGAAATCATTAACTGAAAAGCATTTAGGATTTCCTTTGCTAACTATTGCATATCTGCAATTTGCATATGATTCACTTCCAAAGAAGAGGGTTAAGATCCATAAACTTGAAAATGGTGTCATTAAATGGTGAAAGTAGACATACCCGAGACAGATACGGGCCCCCAGGCGCATATTTCTTCCTTTCGAAGACTTGTTCCAAACGAGTT
Organism: Chamaecyparis obtusa; assembly: GCA_027943335.1. NCBI lineage: Eukaryota > Viridiplantae > Streptophyta > Pinopsida > Cupressales > Cupressaceae > Chamaecyparis > Chamaecyparis obtusa. The sequence continues at coordinate 13,777 of BSBK01011726.1, forward strand.
ACTTGTTCATCAGAGAATCTCCCCGAGGGCAATTTGTTGAGGTCGATCTCGCGAGGCATTTCCAAAATTTTATCTGCACAGAAAAAGGCAAATAGTGCAATTAATTTAACTTGGTTACTGAACAGAATAACATAAATGAAAAACTCATTCACTCGATATTACAGGGTACTCTTACCTTTCTACACCCTTTTACAGTAAAGCGAAAGTAATGAATTAGTGATGAAATTCAAACATTGGGTTGGGTTGGTGAGAGGGTGCACTCAGGCTATTTATAAAACAATAGTGTAGAAATATTTGCACCTGACTTTGATCGTCATATTTGGGGAATTTACAAAACTTTATGTGAAGCACTTCTGTTCTGCTGCCAATTGACAGAAATATTTGCACCTAACTTTGACAGTCATGTTTGGGGAATTCACAAAACTTTATGTGCAGCACTTCTGTACTGATGTCAATTGACAGAAATATTTGCACTTATGTGAAGCACTTCTGTTCTGCTGCCAATTGACAGAAATATTTGCACCTGACTTTGACACGTCATGTTTGGGGAATTCACAAAACTTTATGTGAAGCACTTCTGTTCTGCTGCCAATTGATAGAAATATTTGCACCTGACTTTGACACGTCATGTTTGGGGAATTTACAAAACTTTATGTGAAGCACTTCTGTTCTGCTGTCAATTGACAGAAATATTTGCACCTGACTTTGACACGTCATGTTTGGGGAATTCACAAAACTTTATGTGAAGCACTTCTGTTCTGATGTCAATTGACAGAAATATTTGCACTTATGTGAAGCACTCCTGTTCTGCTGTCAATTGACAGAAATATTTACACCTGACTTTGATACGTCATGTTTGGAAAATTCACAAAACTTTACGTGAAGCACTTCTATTCTGGAAACTTCATGTGATGCACTTCTGTTCTACTGTCTATTGGCAGCAGACAAAAAAACATGTGACGTCAGGGTCAAATATTTGTGCACTATCGAGCACATCACATAATAGACTGTCTATTATGCAGACAGTAAGTATCGACGGTCAAGATCTGTCTAAGAAGTCATCGGCCGTTGGATGGAGAGAAGGCCGGGGGATTTTCTTGCCTATATAACACGCCTCTGCAGCCTCCACACTCATCTCAAACGCATACGCATTCATTACTAGTTTGTCTAAATCATTTTGTCTGAGAGAGATGGCAAAAAACAGAGTTATTCTTTTATGTATTGTGGCTGTGGCTGTTTTGTTACTGTTTTCACCGTCGCCAACAGCGGCATCAACTGGAAGGCGTCTCACTAGTGATCCAGCTGGTTAGTATAAAAATTGACGATCTATTACTTAATCTATTATTTTTTGTTTATATTCTAAAATATTGGATTCGTTGTTTAATATCATGATTGTGGGATGTGGAATAATGCAGATCATTGTTTTGATGAGCCCGTGGAGAAGTGCGTTGAATGCGCAGCTATTGTTAATGGGCGTTATAAATGTGCTCCGGCTACCAAACCAAATTGGTTTACTTGTTGTGAATGTCACGAGTGTTGATTAAGCTTTTTATCATAATAATAATAAAGTTGCTTTAGCGACTACTTACTGTCTTTTGTAATGCATTCTTACACAAACTCTCAATAGTATCGTTGTTTTTTGTTACAAAGTTTGCTTTATTGTAATGCACTATTTGTTCCATAATAATAATTAGCAGTTAAGATCCTAGATTCTCTTAAAAAATCATACATATTAAAATCTAACTTTCCAGTACAGATCATAGATTTCCAACTTTAAAATCTAACAGGAAAACGCTACTTATTAATGCCGATTAGTACGTATCTATACTCATGCAGTGCATATACATTTACCTTTAATATTTTAAGATTCCATTGAAAAATATTTAAATGTTTATTTTAAATTGAAATAAATTGTCCAGAGCTGTTGAATAAAATTTATTAAATTTTTTTATTTTTAACAGAAATAAATAGACTATATGGCTGTTGAATAAAATTCTTTAAAAAAAGAATACAGAAATGGTTTTTATATACATTCTATTGGAATGGTTTTGTATTGTTATAAATTATATATATGAAAAAACTAGAGATAAAAGGAAAAATTTATATTTTATGATTTTTTTATAATATTTTTAATATTCTATTTTGTCTTTTATATTTAAAGAGGAAAAAAAAATTATTAAGAAAAGAAAGAATTAGCTTTGCTTTAAGGTTGCTTTAATGATTCTTTTTTATTTTAATGAAATTATAAATAATAATAAAAGATAAATTATAGATTGTTTTATTAATATTAAAATTATAATAAAATAATTATATTTTTGTATAACTTTCAAAGAGAAATGTAGTGATTAATTGCTCACAACCTCATCAAAATTTATATCTAGATTCAAACATAAATAATTTTATATTACATTATATAATTAACTATGTAATATAAATATATTTAAATTATATAAAAAAGACATAAAAAGAAACAAAATATTTTATTATTATTATTTTGGTAAGAATATCTTTTTATAATTTTTAAAAAGAAAAAGGAAAAATTATTAAAGAAGAAATAATTAGCTTTATCATTAATTGCCCACAACCTTATCAAAATTTATATTCACTTATCCCTTGAACCTCTTCTAGGTGTAAATACTTGTATTCTTTGTAATCTTAATTTAATGTTGAAGGGATAAGTTGATATAAATTTAATGTTCAAGGGAGGCTTATCCCTTAAACCTCTTCTAGATGTAATAACTATTTTAATAACCCCGATGGGACTCGATACCCACTAATATTCTGTATTAGTGTATAATGATCCTTGCTAGAAGATATTTTACCTTGTTAGGAGTAGCTTTACAATATATGAAGTACAGTAGACCTAGTTAAGGGTCGGACATTGTTAGGAGTCTTTTACAATTGTCCCTATTAGGGGAGATGACGCACTGTCCAAGACCTCACTGCTCAAAGGCGCGAAGGATATAACCTTTTGAATAACAAATACACACTATATCTGGATCTTGGTGAACTGAGCTTTGACCTGCTGTCTAGATCAGTTCCAATGAATAGCACACATATTCTACTTGGTCACATTGACCTTCTTCTAATGGCTCAATACTTCGCACACTCTTCTCTGCTCTGCTCTGCTTAATCAACCATGAACCACACTTTAGTAATCACAAATGACTGCCTATAAATATCTTTCCTCTAAATGATATGATCAGGTTGACCTGTTAGAACCAACTTGAAATCATAATAGAGAAAGCATAATAAACTCTAACAAATATTCTGTCGGTTCCATTATGCACGCAACATATTCTGGGACCTGTCTAAATAAAATAAATGTAGATGTGCACTACACATTGTCGGCTCTACCAAAACAACTAGAACTTTCTCTACAAGCTGAATTAACTCATGCACTCTTAACCGAACATCAAAAACTCATCTCTAAGCTTAACTCCAAGGGTGCATACCATAAAGATAGGCACAACTCAAGAACCAATAAAATCTCTGTCAGCTCTGCTGAACAAACACAGGAAATTGCTACTTGTGAATAGTGACTGCATAACTTCACTTGCGTTCATCATCAGACCATGCATCCATGAACTTAACATCACTAACATGTCTACAACATATATCCTAGGGTGCATGCCCATAAGACAACTGTACGGACAACCATACACAGAACACTGCCTGTAACTCTGTTAGGAACACTGTTGACACAAGCAAGTGTATAACTGTCTGTACTCACATTCAACCTTTGCGCCCATGATATCATGCTGAAATCATGTCCATGCAACATATACAGAAGGCTTACTGCATAAGACTTCCACGCATACTACTTTCCATATGTTGTCATCAATGACAAACATATAGTCAGTACTGGCCTACTGGCAAATCTTCAACAATCTCCCCCTTTGGCATTGATGGCAACATGTGGAATGAAAAACCACCATCGACCCAAACAAATAATTCTTTCATAACATTCTCCATTTTCTCTTCAAAACTCCCCTAAAGATGAAACCTTTATCTGCTGCAATATTTTCTAACATTCTCCATTTCCTCAACTGAACTACTCTCACAACTGAATACTACTCCACCTAAGTACATTACTCCTCTTTTTCATGACTCTGTATACTACTCCCCCTTTGACATCAATGGCAAAGGGTGCCATTCATTTTAAGCCTGGTACTACTCCAGAAGTAGAGTAGTCAACCTTCCATCAGTCCCACAAGGCTGATGCATTTCTTTCTTTCTTCTAAGAAGAATAAGGGAAGGGACTTGCTCCCAACTTCTCCCTAAGATACTCAAAAGTATCCTTAGGTAAGGGCCTTGTGAATATGTCTCCCAACTGATTTTTAGTATTCACATACTCCAACTTGACTTCTTTCTTTGTCACTTTCTCTCTCAGGAAGTGATACTTGATCTCAATGTGCTTTGTCTTTGCATGCATCATAGGGTTCTTCAACATATTGATAGTGCTAGTTTTATCACAGTGAATAACAATAGGATAATCAATCTAAATTCCAAAATCTTTTATCATCTGCTTGATCCGCACAATTGTAGAGCAATTTAAGGTTGTTGCAACATACTCTGCTTCTATTGTTGACTGAGAAATACAATTTTGTTTCTTGCTTGTCCAAGTGACAAGTCTATCACCAAGAAAAAAATGCTCCTCCTAATGTACTCTTTCTGTCATCTACACATCCTGCCTAATCTGCATCAGTGTACACATGAAACTCAATATTTTCTGAATTAGGATACCATAGACCATAGTCTATAGTGCCTTGTAAGTATCTGAATATCCTCTTTACTGCAATGAGGTGACTTTTCTTAGGCTCTGTTGCAAATCTTCCAACTATGCCAAGTGCATTTGAAATATCAGGTCTGGTCTGAGTAAGATAAATAAATTTGCCAATCATAGACTTATACAATGTTATATCAACTATTGGTGAGTCATCTTCCTTTGTAAGCTTGCATCCAGTAATCATTGGGGTTCCTACTGGCTTGCAATCATCCATCTTGAATTTCTTTAATATTTCTTTCACATACTTAGACTAACTAATGAATATACCTTTCTCAGTCTGCTGCACATTCAATCCTAAAAAGTATTTGATAGGACCAATCATACTCATCTCAAATTTATTCTGCATCTCCTTAGCAAATTCAGCACTAAGTTTGTCATTACCTCCAAAGATAATGTCATCAATAAATATAGCTACAAGTAACAAACCTTCAGACGTCTCTCTAATGAATAGATTACAATCTACTGCTCCTTTCTTGAATCCAATCTTTGTTAAGTATCCATCTAGTCTCTCATACCATGCTCTAGGGGCTTGCTTAAGTCCATAGAGGGCCTTCTTCAATCTACATACCATATCAGGTTTGTCTGATAAGGTGAATCCTTCAGGTTGCTCAATGTATACTTCTTTCAGATCTCCATTTAGGAATGCTAACTTGACATCCATCTAATAAACTTTGAAGTTTTTAACTATTGCATAAGCTAGGAACAACTTAATAGCTTCTAATCTACTCACAGGTGCAAATGTGTCTGAATAATCAATCCCTTCTCTTTGTGCATATCCTTTACATACTAGCCTTGCTTTGTTTCTTACTACTGTACCATCTTCATTCATCTTATTTCTGAATATCCACTTTGTACCAATCACATTCTTATCACTAGGTCTTGGAACTAGTTCCCAAGTGTCATTCTTAATAATTTGATCAAGTTCTTCTTTCATAGCGTCATGCCAATTTGAATCATTACAAGCATCTTCAACACTTAAAGGTTCAATCTGAGATAATAAACATACCGCATCACTGCTAGCTGAGTTCTTAGCTTGTGATCTTGTTAAGACTTTTCCGCTCTGATCTCCAATGATGTCTTTCTTGGAATGGTTTCTAGATGTAAACTTTGGAGCTTTAGCTATTTCTTACTCATCAACCTTGGGAGTTTCTTCTTCACTTGTCTCAGGGTCATTGAATAACACATCAATACTGTCAAACATTTCTTCAATAATTGTCTCACTAGTAGAGGGTCTAGGTTCTTCCTCAATCATGGGTGAGTAATCATGATATCTTTCTTGAATCATAAACTTTTCATCAATCTTCACATGAGCACTTTCAATGATCTTTTTTAATCTTAAATTGAAACATCTATAAGCTTTACTTTTAGTAGAGTAACCAAGGAAAATACCTTCATCACTTCTTGCATCAAACTTTCCTATTGCTTCATCCCTCTTGATGTAGCACTTGCTTCCAAAGATTCTGAAGTATTTTACTATGGGAACATTACCAAACCATAGCTCATAAGGTGTTTTGTCAGCGCCTGACCTTTGCTGAATTCTATTGATTGTGTAGACTGTTGTATTGACCTCATCGCTCCAATAGGTGTGGGCAACCTTTCCTTCTATCATAATGGTGTGCGTTGTATCAAGAATGATCCTATTCCTTCTCTCTACAATACCACTCTATTGAGGTGTTCTAGGTGCACTTAACTATCTCTTTATGCCATGTTCTTCGTAGAACTCATAAAATTTGTCAGAGGTGGATTCTCCTCCCCTATCCAATCTTAAAGATTTTATGTTTAATCTAGATTCATTCTCAACCTTAGCTTTGAATATTTTGAACTTATCAAATGCTTCTGATTTATCTTTCAAGAATGCAACCCACATCATCCTAGTATAATCATCAACAAACAAAATAAAATACCTTTCACCATAGTATGATCTTGTTTGAGTTGGTCCACATAGGTTTGTATGGATTAGATCCAACTTGTTTTCTATTGAATTGTGCTTGCTCCTAAATCAATTCCTCACATGCTTTCCCATCACACATTCCTTGCATATAGTATCAACTGGCTTTGCTATGCTAGGTAGATCTCTTACTCTTGTTTTTGAGCCTGATGCAATCATAACACCATCCTTGTTGTTAATGATGTATTTTTCATCTTTGAACTCCAACTGATATCCTTTTCCAAGTAACTGTCCAACACTTAGAAGGTTATGTTTCAAACTATCAACATATAGAACATCATCAGTACTGTTCTTTCCATCCAGAGTGATGGCTCCTCTACCAACTATTGGTTTAGGAGTGTTGTCTCCAAATCTAATCACACTACCATTGTATTTGTCCAAATGAACAAATCTGCCTTTATCACCCATCATGTGATGTGAACAACCACTATCTATGATCCAGTCTGTCCTTATGTCTGCTTGGGAAATCAATGCTAGCTCTTGTTTTTCTTTCACATCTTTATGTTCAGTCTTATTATTCATTTTGTCTACAATAGCAATGAATCCAATTTCTTCTTCACCTGATTCTTCATCTGAGACTCCATCTCTAGCAAAGTAACATTCCTTAGAGTACTTAGGCTTGTAATCATTTTTGAACTTTCTAACTCTAGTAGGACACTTAGATGCAAAGTGACCTATCTTATTACATGAAAAGCACTTGAATGGCACTTGACCTTCATATTTTCCTTTTCCTTTCTTTTCTCTTTTAGCAACCATAGAAATAAAATCATCTAAAGTTCTTTCTTCATCATCATCATCAAAATTACCATAAGTGTTTGTAGATTTCTTACCATGAACTGTTGCTTTGAAGGCTATCTCACTTTTAGGTTCGGTCTTCAATCTTGAAATCTCAAAAGCTGAGATTTTGCTGATCAAGGTCTCTCTCTTGAAATTTTCTGTAAGCTACATGGTCTCATCAAGGATGTTGATCTTGTTTTCATATTCTAGAGTGAGAGTAGTCATCAACTTGTCCATAATATCTTCCTCTGAGATCTCTCCACCATTGTTTCTGATTCCAGCAAGTATTTCATTTATCCTTTGATTATAAGCTTTGATATTTTCTTTAGGTAGCATCTCTAATGCACTGTATCTTTTCTTCCAAGTCTTTCTAAACACATCCTTTGCTTGTTTGTCTCCTTTAAAAATGTCTACTAGGTACTTCCATATCTTGTGGGTGGTGTCTTCCTTCTTTATCTCTGAAAACTCACTATCTGATAGTGCACTGATAAGGGCTTCTTTAGCAATAGCATTATGACTAAATAATTCCTTTTGTGCTTCAGTAGCATCATCCTTTGCAAGATCTTCTAGGGAAGGAATCTGGGCTACTTTGATAGTAACATTAAAAACTTTAAAGGCAATGCACTGGAAATGGGTCACCATTTTATTCTTCCAATCAAGATAATTTTCTCCATCAAACTTAGGACTCTCTTTCCTAAAGTATTCCATCTGATCAACCTCAAGTTGTTAAACTTTCTCTTCGAGGTACTTGGCTCTGATACCAATTGTTAGGAATAGTCCCAAGAGATAACTAAGAGGGGGGGAGTGCGAGGGGGGGGGGGTGGGGGGTGAATCAGTTATCTACAAGTTTCAATTCTTTATCCAATTAAGTATACTTCAACATAAAGTATAAACATAATGAAAGAACACATAAACGCAACACCAATATTTTGGTTACGGGGAAACCCAAATAGGTAAAAACCCTAGTGGGACTTGATACCAACTAATATTCTATACTAGTGTAAATGATCCTTGCTAGAAGATCCTTTACCCTGTTAGGAGTGGCTTTTTCAATATATGAAGTAAAATAGACTTGGTTAAGGGTCAGACCCTGTTAGGAGTCTTTTACAATTGTCCCTATTAGGGGAGAGGATGCTCTGTCTGAGAGCTCACTGCTCAAAGGGGCGAAGGCTACAACCTTCTAAATAACATATACACACTATATCTGAATCTTGGTGAACTGCACTTTGATTTGCTATCTGGATCAGTTCTAATGAATAGCACACATATTCTAGTTGGTCACATTGACCTTCTTCTGATGCCTCAACACTTTGCACACTCTGCTCTGCTCTACTTAATCAACCATGAACCACACTTTAGTAATCACAAATGACTACCTATAAATATCTTTCCTCTAAATGATATTATCAGGTCAGCCTATTAGAACCAACTTGAAATCATAATAGAGAAACCATAATAAACTCCAACAAACATTTTTTCAGCTCCATTATGCACGCAACATATTCTGGGACCTATCTAAATAAAATAAATGTAGACACACGCTACACACTGTCGGCTCTACCAAAACAATTGGAACTTTCTCGATAAGATGAATTAACTCATGCGCTCTTAACCGAACATCAAAAACTCATCTCTAAGCTTAACTCCAAGGGAACATACCATAAAGATAGGCGCAACTCAAGAACCAATAAAATCTTTGTCGGCTCTGCTGAACAAACATGGGAAACTTCTACTTGCGAATAGAGACTACATAAATTCACTTGCCTTCATCATCAGACCTTGCATCCATGAACTTAACATCACTAACATGTTTGCAACATATATCCTAGGGCACATGCCTATAAGACAACTGTATGGACAACCATACACAGAATACTACCTATAACTCTGTTAGGAACACTACTGACATAAGCTATTGTATAACTATTTATACTCACATTCAACCTCTGCACCCATGATATCATGCTGATATCATGTCCATGCAACATATACAGAAGGCTTACTACATAAGACTTCTATGCATACTACTTTCCATATGTTGTCATCAATGACAAACATACAGTCAGTACTGGCCTGTTGGCAAATCTCCAACATAGTTAACACTAAAAACTCAAAAATGGATGCAATAGTACTTGCTTAGCCTATCAGAAAGTAATAATAAGTTAAGAAATTTATTAAGAGTATTTAGCTTCATATAGTATGATAAGAAAAGTAATAGTAATAGTAGTGTTATGTGTTAAGTTTTGGTTTTTTATTTCTCTATTGAAGTAAGATAGATTAGTCTTTGGCAAATGTCTAAATAATATATGGTTCTATTAATATTTAAAATCATTTGGTTTTACCAAGCTATTTTTTGAAGCTATTATACTAAATTTTAGGAAGTAATAAATTCTTATATAATTATTTATTGTGAGATCAACGCTTGAATTCTTTCAGAATATACATAAAAAAATACTAGTTAATTCATGTATTTCAACTTATTTTCTTTGAATGCAACAATCATAGGATACACAGTACATGAAGTGGATTAGAGGTTCTTGAAAAAATGTAATGCAACAATATATTTACAACAATAGGCGTTTAATGTGGGGCTTCCACGCCATGAAAGTGTCCTCCTTCTAGCAAGCTTTCCCGACTGGCAACTTTGGATGGTGAGAGTGGCCTTTGGACGTGGTCATTTCACATTGAAACTTTTGTTTTGATGTGGAATCCTTACACTGATGGCTTAGTGGGTAATTTACTACCGATTAATGTGTTTCCATGCGGGTTGGTGGCTGATTTTGGGGTATTTTCCCTGTAGATCTTTTGCATTCGCTATATGTATTTGGTTGTGGCTTGGAGAGCATATATTTTGTTTGGTGTGCTGACTCTTTTGCATGCATTGTCGATGAATTTGTGGGAAAATTTGTTGTCGATTAATGTGTTTTCACATGGATTAGTCACTCATTTTTGGGTATTTGTCGATAAAATCTTTTGCATTTTCTGCATGAGTGGTGGTGGTCGTGGTTTGCAAAGCACACATTTTTTTTGTAGTGGCTAGGGTTTCAACATGGAGTGTTATCTCTTCTAGATGGGTCTCTTGGAGAGGCTTTTAGGTTATGTATTTGTTTCTCTTATTGTTTGTTGGTTCGGTTTATGGTTTTCAATTCTTGTTGCACATAATTACTCTTCTTTTATCTTTTGTAGGGTTTACAGAGAGCATTGTTTGTGTCGAGGTTTCTTACAGAGGTTGAATTTGCTGATAGAGGTCATTGTTTCTTCTCGAGGTTGGAAATTTCCTATTCATGTTGTGAAAATAGCTATTTTCTATTAGGTTTCAATTTGTTGTTTGTTATTTTGTTGTGGTAGTTAGGGTCTACACAAAATATTATTTCTTAGGTGCATATTTTTTTCTTCCCACTTCTCTATAAACCCTAGCCACCACAACAAATGTAAATCGTTGTAGAAATTTGGTTTTCAATTATTGTGGTACCTAGGATTTAGAGATAATTTATTACAATACTCTTTGTTTGGTGCTTCTCTATAAACCCTAGCGACCACAACAAATGTAAATCCTAAGGGAAATTTGATTTCTAATTGTTGTAGTGCATAGAGTTTAGAGACAATGTTAATATATGTTATAGACAATATTATTTATCTGTAAAAATAGTTATTTCACCTTGCATTTGCTTTGTTGGCTATGGTTTACACAAAATGTTGTTTTAACAAAATCAAAACCAAAAAACCCCTCTTTACATCCATCAACTACTAATAAACAAATAATATTGTTTACTTGTGAAAATAGTTATTTGATATTCGCTTTGCATGTTGTAGCAATTACGCTTTAGATAGAATATTATTTGTTTGTTGCTTCTCTCTAAACCTTGGGCACCATAAAAAATGAAAATTCTTTAAATAGAATATATTTTTTTTGAGGCTTCTATCTAAACCCTAGGCACCATAAATATACAACAAAACTCATAGAAAATGCAAAAGATGTTGACAATGAATATAGATAGATACATACATACCATTGATCTTAGGTTTTCTAAGATATTGTAAAACTCTCATTAGGTCAAGTTTGTTTGATATGAAAGTTGTAAATATGTCATTATGATCATGTATCATGAAATATTAGTCGCACTAAGGACATCAGGAGATCAAACAGGGTTTTTGATAGAAAGGTTTGAAAGAAGCATTCAGTTGTTCAGAACATGCACAAGGCTACTGAGTAGAACAGAAGGAAATATACATCACTAGAAGGTGATATCTTTATGGTATACTACCTATCTAAATCAGACAAGATTAAGTTTCTATTTAAAGATACATTTTACTATTACCATTTAACCATTGTAGCAGAATCAAAATCTCTTAATAGAGTGAACTTAACCGTTCTTAGCTAAATCTCTTAACTGAGTACACACATGTATTATGTTGCTAAAATCCTCTAACCAGGTGATCTAGTCGATCTAATTGTTACTCCTAATAGGGTAAGATCATCAGAAGTGATCATAATTTGTAGACTTAACTGGCATACTTTGTTACTGTAGTAGTGATGCTTTTTGGGTGTCATCCCCACCATAATTTTTACCTTCTTACAAGGCTTTCTGCGATACCAAAATATCTGTGTTATGTGTATGAAGTTTCATGAATGGTTTATTGTTTAGATTACATGAAAATTACATTTTCAATTATTTTTGAATGTATGTTTTAGATAATGGATTCAGTTGGTTAAATGCTATCTATATCTACAAAGCTTTAGTCTTGAAAATTTTTGAAGGTCCGTACAGATTCAACCCTACCCTCTTAGTAGTTAGCTTTGTTAGGAATAGTCCCAAGAGATAATTGAGAGGGGGGGGGGGTGAATCAGTTATCTACAAGATTCAATTCTTTATCCAATTAAGTATAGAAGAACATTAAGAATATACACAATGAAATAACCCTTGAACACAACACCAAAATTTTGGTTATGGGGAAACCCAAATAGGTAAAAACCCTAGTGGGAATTAGCACCCACTATAATCTGCACTAGTGTATAATGATCCATGTTAGAAGATCTTACAACCCTGTTAGGTTTTGATCTTGACAATGCATTAAGTAAAGTGAACTAGTTAAGGGTCAGACCCTATTAGGAGTCTTTTATAATTAACCCTATTAGGGGTGAGGACACACTATCCAGGAGCACACTGCTCAAAGGGGTGAAGGCTGTAACTTTCTATTTAATAGATACACACTATATCTAGATCTTGATGAACTATGAGTAGACTTGCTGTCTTGATCAGTTCCAATTAATAGCATACACTCTCTACTTTGTCACATAGACCTTCTACTGATGGCTCAATAGTTCATACCTTCTGTTCTACTCTTATCTTTCAACTATCTGCCATACCTAGCAATCATAAAATGACTCCCTATAAATATCTTCCTCTAAATGATATAATTAAGTCATCCTATTAGACCCATCTTGAAATCATATTAGAGAAACAATACAACTCTCCAATAACATCTTAGTTGGCTATACTTAGCACGTAACACAAATTAGGCCTGCACAACTCCATATGAGTAGACGCGTTGCTTCACACTGTTGGCTCCACCAAATCAACTGAATCTTTCTTCTCATACTAAAGTACATCATGCGCTCTTAAAAAAAAATTCTTAACTCTTCTCCAAACATAGTACTAAGCATGCATATCATAATGATAGGCACAACTGCTGAAATACTTTGAACACTATCGGCTCCACCAGATAAACTCAAGAAACTGTAACTGTCAACTATAGACATTATAACTCAGCTTGTACTACACAACTAAATCTATGTCCATGAACATAGCTTATTTATCATGTCTACAATACAAATGTAAACATGCAAGGCTCCACCACAACCATACTACAAATCACATACAAAACTCTTCCTGGGACCTGTCAAGAACACTGAAATAGTCAACTGTATAACTGTCTTCTCTCACAATCAACCTCTATGCTTATTATATCATGGTGATAACATATCTAGACAACATATGCTCAAGGCTCTCTCCATCAAGGTTCCACACATGTTTTTTACCATATGGTCATCAATGACAAACATATAATCAACACTAACTTGTTGGAAAATCTCCAACAATCTCCCCTTTTGGCATTGATGGCAACATATGGAATGAAAAACATCACCAATCCAAAAGTACAATTATTTTATAACATTCTCCATTTCCTCAATAAAAACTTCTCCAAGAATTAAAATCCTCCAACTATTGCATCTCTTACTGAATGCTCCTCCTTTCTTCTTACTCCTCCTACTTCCTTCTGCTTGATTTCTTGTTTTCTTTATACTCTCTTTCTTCTTGTTTTATTATTTTTCATGACTATATATTACTCCCCTTTTGACATCAATGGCAAAGGGTACCAAAAAATTAAGCACCTGTACTACTCCTGAAGTAGAGTAGTCAACCATTCATCAATCATTGAGGAGTGATGCACTCCTTCAGACTCTAATTTGATTCGGGGAAGGGAATTACTCCCAGCTTCTCCCTGAGATACTCAAAAGTATCCTTTGGAAAAGGCTTTGTGAAAATTTCTACTAATTATTCTTTAGTACTCACATAATCTAGTTTACTTCTTTCTCTACAACTTTCTCTCTTAGGAAATGATACTTTATCTCAATGTATTTTGTCTTTGCATGCATCATAGGGTTCATTGACATATTAATAGTGCTAGTGTGATCACAATAAATGACAATAGGATAATCAATCTGAATTCCAAAATCCTTTATCATCTGCTTGATCCAAATAATTGTACAACAATTTAGTGCTACTTCCACATACTCTTCTTCTATTGTTGACTAAGAAATACAATTTTGCTTCTTGCTTGTCCAAGTAATAGGCCTATCTCCAAGAAATACTGCTCCTCCTGATGTACTCTTTCTATCATCAATGCATCCTACCCGATCTGCATCTGTATACACATGAAGCTCTATATTCCCTGAGTTAGGATACAATAAACCATAGTCTATAGTTCCCTTCAAATATTTGAATATCCTCTTCACTACCATAAGATGACTTTGTTTAGGTTCTACTACAAATCTTCCAACTCCATTGGAAATGTCTAGTCTAGATTGAGTAAGATATATGAGTTTACTAATCATAGACTTATACAAGGTTATGTCTACTATTGTTGAATCATCTTCTTTTGAAAGCTTGCATCCTATTATCATAGGGGTACTTACGGGCCTGCAATCATCCATCTTGAAATTCTTCAATATTTCTTTCACATACTTAGACTGATTAAAGAATATACCTTTGTCTATCTCTTGCACATTTAGTCCCAAAAAGTACTTGATAGGTCCAATCATGCTCATCTCAAATTTTCTCTACATTTCCTTAGCAAATTCTTCACTAAGTTTGTCATTACCTCCAAAGATAATGTCATTAACAAAAATAGCAGCAAGTAATAGTCCTTCAAGTGTCTCTCTTATGAATAAGTTACAATCTTTTGCTCCTTTCTTGAATACTATCTTGGTCAAGTGTCCATCTAATCTTTCATACCATGCTCTAGGGGCTTGCTTACGTCTATAGAGGGATTTCTTCAATCTGTATACCATATCAGGATTTTCTGATAAGTTGAATCCTTCAAGCTTCTCTATGTATACTTCTTCTTTCAACTCTCTGTTTAGGAATACTAATTTGAGATCCATTTGATATACTTTGAAGTTTTTGAATGTAGCATAGGCTAGAAATAAATTTATGGCTTCCAATCTTCTCAAAGGGGAAAATGTATCAGAATAATTAATTCCTTCTCTTTGCGCATACCCTTTACACACTAATCTTTCTTTGTTTCTCACCAGTGTACCTTCTATTAGAAAAATGGCCAGTGCTCCCCTTGAGATTCGTGACATGGTTTAATAGCCTCCTATGTCTTCTATAAGTCTAGTGGTTGTATCGGGCATTAATAGGTTGATCTTTTGGTGCAATGACAAATACTACTTGTAACAAGTGGTATCAGAGCTTGGTCATAGGTTCGAATCCTTAAAACCCTTGGGTAACACTGAGGGGGAGATTGTTAGAAAAATGGCCAACACTCCCCTCAGGATTTGTGACATGGTTTAATAGCCTCCTATGTCTTCTATAAGTCTAGTGGTTGTATTGGGCATTAATAGGTCAATCTTTTGGTGCAACGGCAACTACTACTTGTAACACCTTCTTCATTCATCTTGTTTCCAAATATCCACTTGGTTTTAATTACATTCTTATCACTAGGTCTAGGGACCACTTCCCATGTATCATTCTTAATTATCTTATCTAACTCTTATTTCATTGCTTCATGCCAATCTGAATCATTACATGCATCTTCAACACTTAAGGGTTCAATTTTTGAAAGTAAACATACTGGTTCATCATTTGTTGAACTCTTTTCTTTTGATCTTGTCATGAATTTTCTGCTTTGATCTTCAATGATGTCTTCCTTTAAATGATATCTAGATGTGAATTTAGGAACACTAGATGTGACTCTCTCATCTATATTTTGTGTTTCTTCTTCACTTGTTTCAGGATCATTGAATAGAACATCAATGTTATCAAATATTTCTTCAATAATTGTTTCACTCCTAGTAGATCTAGGTTCTTCTTCAATCATAGGTGCATAATCATGATATCTTTCTTGAATCATAACTTTTCGTCAATCTTTACATGAGCACTCTCAATGATTTTCTTCAATCTTAAATTAAAATATCTATAGGCTTTTCTTTTAGTAGAGTAACCAAGAAAAATACCTTCATTGCTTCTTGCATCAAACTTTCCAATAGCTTAATCTCTCTTGATGTAGCACTTGCTTCCAAAGATTCTGAAGTATTTCATTGTAGGTACATTACCAAACCATAGCTCTTAAGGTGTCTTGCCTATGCCTGGCCTTAATTGAATTCTATTGATAGTGTAGACTATTGTATTGACTACATCTCTCTAATAGGTGTGTGCCACCTTTCCTTCAATCATGATAGTGTGTAGTGTATCAAGAATGATCCTATTCCTCCTTTCTGCAATTCCATTCTCTTGAGGGGTTCTAGGTGCACTTAGTTGTCTCTTTATCCCATGTTCTTTACAATACTCATAGAATCTATCTGAGGTGAATTCTCCTCCTCTATCTGATCTTAGACACTTTAGCTTTGAATATTTTGAACTTTTCAAATGCTTTTGATTTATCCTTTAAGAACGCAACCCACATCATTCTAGAATAATAATCAATAAACAAAATAAAGTACCTTTCACTATAGTATGATATTGTTTGAGTTGGTTCACATAAGTCTGTATGTATTAGATCCAACTTGTTCTCTGCCGAATTTTTCTTGCTTCTGAGTGAATTCCTCACATGTTTTCCCATCACACATTCCCTGCATATTGTATCAACTAGTTTTTCAATGTTAGGAAGGTCTCTTACTACCTTTACATTTCTTATCTTTACTATATTGTCAAAATTGATGTGACACAGTCTTTGTTGGCAAGTTGGCTATACTGATGTATATGAATTAATATAGTATTGTCATTATGGCAACAAAGTCATATAGCAGTTTGGAGTCAGTGCACTTGATGAGAAGATCAAAAATTAGTTAAGTGTTGAAGACTAGATAGTGTATAGAGTTCCTATAGCTCAGAGCATCAAAAAACATGTGTATAGAAGAATTATGGTATGTTCCCTAGAAGTTAAGTTGGTTAGACTATATTCATGCTTATTCTATGAGTGCATAATCAGATATGGAAGGATGAGAAAGATACAATCAGTTGAAGTTGCACAGCCAGTGTGTGCCAGTGAAGAACAGAGTAAGCAGCTAATAGTTATCATTTTGAGTTGTGACTATATTATAATGTTGTAAAGGCTATGTGCCTATTGTAATTAGGTTTCTGAAATGTATATATGTTTGATTGTAAACATGCTTAAGCCAATTCATTTGGAAGCATTGTATGTAATAGGTTTAAGGGCCGACCTAGTTGTTTATTTTGTATGTGCATATAAATATAAGATGCATCCATTGTATTTGGTATGGAAGTTGATAAAGAGTTGTGATAAGTAGAGAAGAAGTGTGTGAAGACACTATAAGATGTATTAGAGCTTTGCTAGAGGTCAAAGCATTAGCACATCAAATGAAATGATATAACAAGCAGTGTCACAGTGACAGTTCATCCAGCAGATATAGTGTGTATCTAAGATCAGAAGGTTATAGCCTTCACCACTTGAGTAGTGAGCTCTAAGATAGTGCATCCACTCCCCTAACAGGGATTATTGTAAAAGAATCCTAACAGGGTCTGACCCTTGACAAGGTCTACTGTACTTAAAGCATTGTAAAGCAACTCCTAACAGGGTTACGAATCTTCTAACAAGGATCACAAAACACAAGTGAAGAATATTAGTGGGTGTCAATTCCCACTAGGGTTTTTACCTATTTGGGTTTCCCTGTAACCATATTGGTGTCATGTTTTGATTTCATGTTTCATGTTTATGTGAATGTTTATTTTAGTTCTTAAGCATACAAGTTCAGTATAAAGATTAAAGTTAAAAGATAAAATACAATGAACATTGATTCACCCCCCCCCCCTCTTAGTGTTCCCATTCCTAACAATTGGTATCAGAGCTCTAGTCCTCAGAAAAGAAGTTTAACCACTTGAGGAGATTATGGACAAAGTAGAAATGAAACATTTGAAAAGAAATCTTGAAGACCTAGAAAAATTAGAAAGAGAAATTAAAGAACTAAAGGAAAAGGTCAGTGATGCTCAATTAGTTATCATAAGACTAAGAGAGGATTTGAAATAATGCTCTAATAGTGATCTTGGAGCAAAGGTCAAGAAGCTAAATGAAGATAATGCATCTTTAAAAGAACTACTTGAAGTTTGATGATAAGTTGATCAACAATCAGGAAGTCTATAATGAACAGGTCAAAGAGAACGTTCAACTCAATGAAGAACTAAGGCAAGAAAACATCAAAATCTTGGAGCTAAGGAATAGAAAAGAAAGCTTGGAGTCTGAATTGAAAGAAGAAAAGAATAATATTGACAAATTACACACCAGTTCTGATTTGATAGAATCTCAGTTGTATGAAAGAAGAGCCAAAGGTGACACTAGCTATATTGGATACAATGAAGCACAAATCAAATTGACAACATGTGAGAAAGAAAGGATACACAAAAAGACTCTATTGATATTGAGAAGACTAAAGATCAAACCAATGATAATGGTGAACCACCTAAGAATGAGTGCAAGCTTGTAGATCACACTTATTTTTCATGTAAAAAGCATGGGCACACTGTGAGGAACTGTACAAAGGTAAGACCTTTTAATGGTTACTGTTATTCATGCAATAAATTTTATCATAGAGCTGTGAATTGAAAGACTAGTAAGAAGAACAAGATTCAGCATGATCAGATAAATCAGAATCAGACAAATGTAAGAAATTCTCAGAATGTTACATGTCAAATATGTAACTATAATGGTCACTCAGCTAGATAGTGTAAAATGGTGACTCATGTCAATGCACCGAGGGCTATAAGACCTCCAGTCATTTGTCACTCTTGTAACAAGGCTAGACATATCTCAAAGTTCTGTAGATCAAGGACAAAAGGTTAGGAAAGCCATAAAAAGGCCAAAGAATCAGTATTGGATCCTGAAGGAGAACTTAATTTTATCAAAGCCTCAGATGATATGAGATTGATTTTGTTAGAGAAAAAGAAGGACAAGACTGATGAGTATGTATTGGATGCATCCACAGTGGATGTACCCTCTACATCTGGATGAATGGCCCTCAGGGTCATAGGGGGAGATAATTTAGCTCTAGACCCTTGTGTGGCTGGTATACTCACTCTCTGAGTATGTGCTTTGGACTTAAGATTTTGGAGTATAAAGGAACCTTTGTGCAAGAGCACAGATACCGATTGTTAACAAAAAAAAAGTTGGAAATGTTTAAGTGATAGCTTGGTTTACGTAGCAACCATTAATGGTAGAATTTTCACTTTAAGTACATAGAAAGTTATTTTATTACTCATTGCATTCAAATTCAGAGTGATAAGAGAGAAGAAAGAGCCTTAGAAGTTATTGTGAAGATTTGTAGATTGATCTATTAGTGATTTGCAATACACTTTATCAGTTGCAGAAACCCTAGTTCACCATGTTGATCTAGAAGTCTTTGGATTATCTTAGAGTATAGTTGGAAAGTAATAAAACAAGTAAGTGATGGCCACTCCCATAGTTTTTGATGTTGCAGAAAAGAAAAGATATGTCTTTAAGAAGCATCCATTTAATTCTACCCTAGATGACTTAGAGGGAGCATTCTCCCACATGCCTATGGGCATTATGCATGTGGAAGACATTAGGGATTACATATACTGCAAGAAGGAACTAGTTGGATTGGATAGACTAAGGGTGCACATAGAAACTATGCTAAAACCAGACAAAACCTTCCTAAATGAATATGCAAAGTGGAATGATCACCCTATAGTGGAGTATGCTATGACATATGATTTCTATGAGATAGAATGGATTAAAATACTTCTGAGTAGAATTCATGATGACCTATTTTGGATAGGTGATGTGCCTGTAAGAATCACTAGTGACTTGATATATGAAATGACATGCCTATCTAAGATTGGCGCAGTCCTTCTTGTGGGCAAGGATGTCAAGAAAATTGTTGAGCAAACATATAAGTCAAGGAGTGATAGGCACAGGATAAAAATTGAGCCTATTGAGTATGCTGACATCAAATTGATGTCCATGATACTTGGTTATAGGTTTCATCACACCAGCAGGGTGAATAGATTGCCCGTAGGCACAATTCTAATAGCCATTAGACTTGTAAAGGAAGATGGAGAGTTCAACTTGTGTGAGATCTTGCACGCACAATTGATTGATAACATCAAGGCAATCAAGCATGACAAAACCAAGATATTTAGGTTTGGGTCATTGATCATTTACATGTACCTTCATATAGTTGGGAAAGTATCAGATTTGTATTTGGACAAGTCCATTCCAACCATGCCACATATATCTAACAAACAATCCACTGAGAGTACATTGAGAGATTATATAACATTGGAATTGAAGACCTTCAAGGACAAGATGCAAATGAGGTACAAAATTCCAGAAAACATTGTTGAAAAGTACAAGGAGGGTATGTGCAAGATCATGGTATGCCAAAAAGTGGCAATGTGAAAAAAACCAATTTTCACTCATCCAAAAGTGCACAAATAGATTTGTTGACGTTTTAGTAGGCCTGGGTGTCAGTACACCTGGCCAAGCCAAAAGCCAAAGCTAAAGGGCAAATCAGATATCCGATAATATTGGATATCCAATATTTTCCTGTAGTTATATATTACTGTACCTAGCCGTGTTCAACATTTTTTCATTGTAAAAATGTGAACGTAGCTAGGGTATTAGATATCTATTCCCAAATCCCCTATTTGATTTCTTCTAAATTTTTAGGTAAATGAAAGCTTTTAATTTTTATTATTTTTATTATTTTTAAATAGAAATATATATTTTTTATATAAAAATTAGGGTAGCAATGAGTTTTTGTATTGTTTTTTAAATTTCATTGTAATTATCTATTTGTTTTTTCATTGTTATCAGACATGGAATCAAAAAACCCTCCTAATGATCTCGCAAACAATCCAAAACCACCTCCCAACAATCCCCCACCTCTAGAAGATGTACTTGTCAAAAACCCTCACCATTTAGAATATCTAATAGGAGATAATCTAAATGAACTTAGAGGATTTCAAACCACATAGCCAATATCCCCACATTGTGCCCCATGTTTACGATATTGAACTTAATAATTGAAAACATGGAGAAACTGAGACAACAACATAATGCTGCACTTCTTTTGTGCAATTCCATGCACACCTAGTTTGACGATGGGCTTGATTATGATCAATTCATGAACCTAAATATAACAAAACATGACATAGCTAATCTTTTTGTGGATCCTAAAACTGGTCTAAAAGTAGACCATAAAAAAACCAAGTTGTCAATTAAATAGTGCACAAATACTGCAATACGTGACAACTTTTGGGACCATTGGTGGATGGTTTTTGATAGACCATCTCACAACAATTTGGATGTCCCAATTTATTTTCTTAGAAAATTGTATGCTAAATTTGTGCTCGGTCATAAGGTGAATTATTAGAGTATGAGATAGAACCAGGGTGTAGGTTTACATGCTCCGCAAGATAGGCCATCGGTACAATGGGTGAAATCCAACACATATATCCCCCCTCCTGAGATTTCACCACCTCCCACAGTTCAGCATCGAGACATTATTATTGAGGCCGGCTCACAAACTATTCGAGTCATTCACACATTGAGTGATTTGTTGGTTACATAGAGCACAACATTATTGCCTCCTCATCCTGATGCTTCTAGCGCTTCCATGAGCTCACATGTTTGTGTGGCCCACACTTGCGTTATATGCAAGAATATTTTCCTTGGTCCCCTGAAAGATAGTGATACATATCATTTCGGCTTCAATGGGGATGGTTCTACATAGCATACTACAGGCACTAAAGTAGCTCATGGAGATGTGCATCAAGAGCCCACAATGCCATGGACTCCCTCTGTTATGGTAAGGGTAAACCGTTCACTTTTTACATTGTTTTTAAATTTTATTGTTCTTATTTTTAGTAGAATTTCCTTATAATAATTTCCCACTTATGTCTTTTTATGTGTTACATTTATGTTCAGTTGATGACAGAGGAGGAGATGGCACAGGTGGAGGTTCCACACTTTCGGCCATATCATTTGGTCTTGACTCTTCCACAATACATATGTTTTAGTGTACTCATTGGTTTCCTTTTAAATTATGATAATAGTATATGTACATTATTTTCTAATTTTTATGATCATCTTTTACATATTGATGTAGGTGTCACTAGTTGCCACCGGGCGGCAATGTGAGTGGGTGCAGGTGTTAGTTGTTGATAAATGAAAGGTAATTAAGTAATTTAGTTTGTTTATGCATACATGTATACTTGTCAATTGTGCATACTTATTTTTAATTTACATGGTTTATTTGATAGAGAGTGGCATGTGATGATGTCGTGAGACCCTATCATCATAGGCATATCCATTCAGAGTGATAGCCCCACAGTACGTACATTTCCAAAGTTATTTGTGTGTATTTTTCTATCAAGTATGTATATATATATATATATATATATATATATATATATATATATATATATATATATATATATATATATATATATATATATATATATATATATATATATATATATATATATATATATATATATATATATATATATATATATATATATATATATATATATATATATATATATATATATATATATATATATATATATATATAATATGAAGTATCTATTTGACTTTTGTAGGTCACTCCTAGTTTGAGGGAGCTAGAATGACAAGGGTTTGTATCACTGATGACTCAGCCAACAATCCTTGAAGAAAGTTTAACAGAGGTAAGTTTTAATGTTAATTCAATTATTTTGTAAACATATATTTTTACCAAGTTTTTAACATTAAATAGTGTAACTCGTAGATCAATCTCATGTTCACAAACATATATAGGTGGGAGTCATCATTAGTGGCACTATTCCTATGCTACCTAGGACATATATTAGGTATCCTGCCCGCGGGAGGAGACAGAGAGGCGAGGCATATGAGAGTTCAATTTTAGTTTAAATTTTATTTATTATTGTTGACTATGATTTTGAATTTTAATCTAACTTGGGGTCTCACTTTTGTGTTTGAATGCAGGATCCATTGGAGCTGAAGAGTACTTCAAAGAGGCTCCATTTAGATGAGCCACCAGTAGAATAGGATGTCCTAGAAATATTTGTAGTTGAACTTCTTATTTTGAGATGTCATATGACATATTTTGAGATGGTGTATGCCACATTGTATCTAGATATGTTGACATATAAATATGTACAGAATTATTGTTCATTTTGATATATATATGAAACTTGATATTTGATCCAATTTGTTAATTGTGTGTTCATTTATTCATTGTTAGTATGTAAATATGCTTGTGTGTATGTACTCATGTGTACAATTTATGCCTTAAGTATATTCATGTATATTCAAGTACAATATTCATAACCTAAATTCACATGTATGGGCTACATGCTTGACTTAAGTGAATTCATGTTGTATGCTTTATAATTATGAGCTACATGTATGCTTCATGACTTAAGAAAATTTATGTGCTACGTGTGTTCACATGTGTAATTCATCATTTGAGGTATGTAAAGATGTCTATTAAAGTGGTTTCAAGGTTTGTAGACTTAATTTTTACTCCCAATGGCTAAAAGAATTCAAAATAGCCTAATTACATAATCAAACACCCTTTTGGAAATAATCAAACACCCTTTTGGCCATATCAAAACATATTGGTCTTTTGGACAAAATATCAGTACTCTGTCTGTACCCCTGAAAATACACTAGGAATGGCTAAGAAACATGGTCTTGTAGCATCTCATGGATCACTGATACCTCTCACAGGGTCCAAGTTATGAGGCTTGGTAGTTTGCTAACCAATTTTTCTTAGTGCAACTTTCAACTGACCCTCACTGCAAGTTTTGGCATCGAGCGAGACTGGCGTGCCAAATTCAAACAAATTTGAATATCCCAAAATGGAGAGAGGTTATTGTAGGCCTCAAAAATGCCATCCTATAGCATCTCATGGATCTCCAATACCTCTCATGGAGTCTAAGTTATGAGCCTCAAAAGTTCACAGCTCAATCATGCTTAGTGCACCATGGGGACACTTTTGTTTGGTGTGGTCCGGAATGTTCTACTGACTCAGTGGTTGAAATAGGGTTGTCCCTATCATTTACCCGCCCCACTAGAGCTAATGGAATAGTCCATTCAATACTGGGACAAATGGTTTGGAAGTAATCCACTAGTGCAACTTTCAACTGACCCTCATTGCAAGTTTTGGCATCGAGCGAGATTGGTGTGCCAAATTCAAAAAAAATTGAATCTCCCAGAATAGAGAGAGGTTATTGTAGGCCTCAGAAAAAATGTCCTATAGCATTTCATGGATCTTTGATACCTCTCACGGGGTCTAAGTTACGAGCCTCGAAAGTTCACTGCCCAATCGTGCTTAGTGCACCTTGGGGACACTTTGGTCCGATGTGGTTTGGAACGTTCTGCTAACTTAGTGGTTGAAATGAGGTTGTACCTAGTGTTTAACCACCCCACTAGAGATAATGGTGTAGTCCATTCGGTGTTGGGATGAATGGTTTGGAAGTAATCCATTGGTGCAACTTTCAATTGACCCTCACTGCAAGTTTTGGCATCGAGCGAGACTGGCGTGCCAAATTTAAACAAATTTGAATCTCCTAGTATGGAGAGAGGTTATTGTAGGCCTCAAAACACCATCTAGTAGCATCTCATGGATCTTTGATACCTCTCATAGGGTCCAAGTTACAAGCCTTGAAAGTTCTCTACCCAATTATGCTTAGTGCACCTTGGGGATACTTTGGTTCGGCGTGGTCTGAAATGTTCTGCTGACTTAGTGGTTAAAATAGGGTTGTGCATAGAATTTAACCACCCAAATGGAGCTAATGGCACAATCCATTCAATGCTGAGATGAATGGTTTGGAAGTAATCCATTGGTGCAACTTTCAACTGACCCTCACTGCAAGTTTTGGCATCGAGCGAGATTAGCGTGCCAAATTCAAAAAAATTTGAATCTCCTAGAATGGAGAGAGAGGTTATTGTAGGCCTCAGAAACACCATCCTGTAGCTTCTCACAGATCTCTAATACCTCTCACGGGGTCTAAGTTATGAGCCTTGAAAGTTTTCTGCCCAATCGTGTGTAGTGCACCTTGGGGACACTTTGGTCCGACGTGGTTCGGAACATTCTGTTGAATCAATGGTCAAAATGGGGTTGTACCTAGTGTTTATCCACCCAAATGGAGAAAATGGCATAGTCCATTTGGTGCTAGGATGAATGGTTTGGAAGTAATCCATTGATGCAACTTTCAACTAACCCTCACTACAAGTTTTGGCATCAAGTGAGACTGGCATGCCAAATTCAAACAAATTTGAATCTCCCAAAATGGAGAGAGGTTATTGTAGGCATTGGTAATGTTGTCTTATATCATCTCATGAATCTCCAATACCTCTCATGGGGTCCAATTTATGGGCCTTGAAAGTTCGCTGCCCAATCATGCTTAGTGCACCTTCGGGACACTTTGGTTCAGCGTGGTCCAAAACATTCTGTTGACTCAATGGTTGAAATGGGGTTGTGCCTAGAATTTAACCACCCAACCAAAGCTACTAGCATATTCCATTCAGTGCCGAGATGAATGGTTTGGAAGTAATCTATTGGTGCAACTTTCAACTGACCCTCACTGTAAGTTTTGGCATCAAGCGAGACTAGCGTGCCAAATTCAAACAAATTTGAATCTCCCCAAATGGAGAGAGGTTATTGTAGGCCTTAGAACATCCATCTTGTAGCATCTCACAGATCTACAATACCTTTTATGGGGTCTGAGTTACGAGCCTCGAAAGTTCACTGCCCAATTGTGCTTAGTGCACCTTGGCGACACTTTGGTCCGACGTGGTCCGAAACATTCTGCTGACTCAATGGTCAAAATGAGGTTGTCCCTAGCATTTACCTACCTAACCAGAGCTAATGGCATGGTCCATTTGGTGCTGGGATGAATGGTTTGGAAGTAATCCATTGGTGCAACTTTCAACTGACCCTCATTGCAAGTTTTGGCATCGACCAAGATTGGCATGCCAAATTCAAACAAATTTGAATCTCCCAGAATGGAGAGAGGTTATTGTAGGACTCAGAACATCCATCCTATAGCATCTCATGGATCTCTAATACCTCTCATGGGGTCTAAGTTATGAGCCTCAAAAGTTTTCTGCCCAATCGTGCTTAGTGCACCTTGGGGACACTTTGGTCCGGCGTGGTCTAGAACGTTCTGCTGACTCAGTGGTCAAAATGGGGTTGTTCCTAGCATTTATCCACCCAATCGAAGCTAATGGTGCAGTCCATTTGGTTCTAGGATGCAATCCTTGAACACTATCCCTTCACATAAGGAATCATCATTTTACTTTGGACACCTTTGACCAATTTTGACTCAATGACTCCAACTATTACATCATTTGACGATACAAATGTAATGGAATTAAGACAATAGAAATGTAAGGATACAAAATTAAGATGATACAAATTATATAAGGATACAACATTCATAGTAAGGAAACATGTTTTTTGCACTTTACATGGCATTAAGATGATACAAATGTGGGCTTTTAATATTTGCAAATCAACCACATGGGCTCTTTTATATTTCCAATTTTACATCAAATTTTTTGTATACAAAATTTGGCATCTAAATATGCACATTACATTCGATTGTTGTTTTTATATACAAAATTTGGCATCTAAATATGCACATTACATTTAATTGTTTTTTTTGTATACAAAATTTGGCATCTAACTATGTACATTACATTTGATTGTTTGTTTTATATACAAAATTTGGCATATAAATATGCAAATTACACAACTATATATATAAAATAAGTGTCATTTTCGCTCCAATCCTTGCATTCAGAAGACATAAGAAAAGTTAATAGAGAATATAAGAAGTGCCATTTTGGCATCTAAATTTGCAAATTACAAAACTATATTTTAAGTTGAGTTGAACTTACCTACTAAAGTGTGCCTAAAGGGTCATCTCTGTGCTTGAGAGTATTCAGTATTGCTTCATGATCAGTAGTACTAATAGTCCAAAGTTCCTTTGTCTTTGGTTTTCATTGATGTTTCAACAACTTAACATTGGTTGCTATAACAAGGTGTGAATACATGAGAATGGTTTTGTGCTTCTCATAGTCTTCAAACGCAGGAATGCCATTATTTATAATCATATATGTGTGCAAAAATGTTCCTACAACAACATGTGAGCCTGTTGGATATGTGAACATATCATCATCTATCGTCAGTTGTGAAAGTTTTTGCTTTCCTCGTACACAATGTGCTGACCAGTAATCCGATCTCTCATCATTCCCTTCTGGTGTAACCAATGTAAAAACATGTCCTGGCTGTAGAAGATCTGAAAGAAGGTCATAGTCAAGTAAAAAATCCATGTCATCATTTATTACAGAGATTGTGAGAGATAAAGGAGTAAGATAATGTGGAACCCATGTATCAACCCACTCACTTGATTCACACTGATCCCAATCACGTTGAAGACAACTCGGACAATAATAAACCAACTCTTGTGTCCAAATGGTCAATGTACTAGCATCCGAGCTTCAAAATGAATGCATTTTTGAAGAATCTTTCATAATTTGACAATCCAACCTATCTCCTATTGTGCCCAACTCAACCAACCAAAATAATCTGTGCACCACTAAATCAAGAGTCCCCTCCTGTGACAATGCTAAAGTACACCAATCAACAATAGAACGGGCATCAATGAGTTCTGCACCTAAAATCCTTAGTTGTTCCTTAACTAGAGCTCTTTTTATGCATGCACCTGCTCCATCATGCTCCCCTTTTCCATGACCGGCCTAAAAAAAACTCCAAATATGAGGTACACCTCTCCCTACATGCATTCTACATAACCAATAAAACATATGAGCATTTTTTAATTAACCTGTGTAGTTATTTGACCAAATGAGATGTCTATCCATAGCAATATTATTTTCCCACACCCACTCAAAAAAATTCTCAAAGCAATGTTGGAAAAAATTGAATGTGTGTGATCTATCATCTCTCATATAAAAATGGTGCTCTCTGATTATCTTCTGGTCATCTCCTGTACTATCAGGGGAATGTCTATATGTTTATGTGTACAAAAATAGAAACCTGAATAGAATTGTAATATTGAGCTTGCAACTCATTTTGGGGCTGCAATGTATAGTTCTCTGCAAAGTCAACAACAGATATAATAGTGCTAATTGCGAAACTATCCTTACACATCCTGAATTGTTGATCCAATCACTAAGACCTATGACTATGCCTTCCATACTTGTAAAAAATATTCTTCCTGAAATCTGAAATAAAATCAGCTACATTTCATTCTTTAGTAACCAACTCACATCTAGAGCCTTCACCTCCACTTTTTAATGTATATTTAATGGTTTTATATACCTTTTTGTGGACAATTGTCTTTCCAAAATCATGTTCACAACCCTCATGAAAACATTCAACAAACTTCACTAGCCCACCACACTCTGAGCACTTGTCATTTAATCAATCTTTTCTATAAAAGAAACATCCATCATCTCTAGGACATGAAAAATGATCTAGTGAGTCTCTTGATGATTTTGGAAGAGCACTTGCACCACACTCCTCCAACATTTCACTACTATGCAAAGTAGAATGAATGGATCATAACAATTCATGGTGCATTGAAAACTCCACATGATATTTGCAACAATAGGTATTTCAAATCTTAAGAGGCACACAAAAAAGGCTTCAAAAGCTCTTTGTGATATTTGCAATGTTGGACGTGTCTGACAAAATTTTTTGAACAACATTGTTTGACCCACCTCCAAATAATGTTTGGGATGCTGGGTGCAGTCTTGAATGTCAATTCTCAACTTCGAGAAATCCTTCACATTTGGTGACACTCTTGAGTTAGATTGCCAAAATAGTTGAATTTGATCCTTCACAACATTGGTAAGCTTCCTATCACAACGTGAAAGTCTCCCACCATAAGCCTATGTATCATTTTAAAGAGGATCATCAAGTCTTTCTCTTCTTGCAAGTGCTCTATCCAAAGTTTTATGATTTAGATTTAGGTCAACACAAGTTTGTCTCATCAAATGAGCCTTTCTCAAATGATGACTTACTAAGGAGGTTGTAATAAGCCTCCTAGCAGCTCTCTTATCTTTTTCCTTAGTAGTATTCCCAATGGAATTGAGAGCACTAAAAATATTTCTCACAATAATAGCATTCTGCTCCTTTTTCTTGTTCACACTAATCTTCAATTAGACTAGTATATGTCTCATCTTTTGCATCTTTAACAATTGCACAAACATTTTCAACATTTCTCAACCAACATCTTGTGCCTAAAAAATTGATCAAAAAGTTTTGAAACCCACAACTAAATGGTTCTTTTTGATCTCTTACCATCGAAATTCCCCATTATGTTCTCATCAATTTCAAGTAACCATTTAGTTCTTCTTGAAGGTCTCAATTTTGAAGTTTGTCTTTCTTCCTCCGAAGGGACTTCATTTCTCATATAATTTGGAGATGTGTAACGTTGATTTGGTTCTTTTGCACCATTATCATTGTCAATTCCTTCATATTTAATTGGTGGATTGTCATTGACAATGTCCATACTTCCATTGGCCACATCTACATGTTCATTTTCAAAACCTACATTTTCATCTTCAAAACCTAAATTCTCATTTTCAAAACCTACATTTTCAACTATAAATTCATGTTCTTCACTTGAAACCATATTCAAAGGAGGGTCTATGCTGACATCTTCTTTAATATTCAACATACCTTGTCTCTTGTTCTGATGGGCAACCCCATACATTTCTCTATACACTTCAACATCTTCATTTATGAGTCTCCTCTTCCGTTTATGCTTTCGACGGCTACTACTCCCCATGGTTAGACCAAAAAGGTGATGCAAATACCTTTGGTAATAAGGAAATACCTTTGGTAATAGAGAAAATCACCCCAAAAAGTGCAATTTTGTCTTCTAGCTGCAACTCAAATCCAAAAATTCAGAAAAAAATGTGACTCTCGGGAGGGACCTAGAGAATCTTGTTTTTTTTTACATCAGTAAAAAGAATTGGATATTTGATAATCTGATATCTCCCACAAATTTTTTGGCAAAATCTCTCTCTCTCTCTCTCTCTCTCTCTCTCTCTCTCTCTCTCTCTCTCTCTCTCTCTCTCTCTCTCTCACACAGTGTCATGAGGGCTTCCTAGGGGTCCTAACACATGATAAGGCATGCTAGGGCCCTAAGGAAGTCCCCATGACCCCTTTTGACACATTTGAATGCTCACATGTCTCCGAAGGGGTCGTAGGACCCCTTAGGACACACTTGAGCATTCCAATGTGTCCATAGGGGTCACGAGGGCTTCCTAGGGGTCCTAACGGGTGATAAGGCATACTAGAGCCTTGAGGAAGTCCCCCTGACCCCTTTTGACACATTTGAATGCTCAAGTGTGTCAGAAGGGGTCGTAGGACCCCTTAGGACACACTTGAGTATTCCAATGTGTCCATAGGGTTCACGGGGGCTTCCTAGGGGTCTTGACACATGATAAGGTGTACTAGGGCCCAAAGGAAGTCCCTGTGACCCCTTTTGACACATTTGAATGCTCAAGTGTGTTCGAAGGGGTCGTAGGACCCCTTAGGACACACTTGATCATTCTAATGTGTCCATAGGGGTCATGGGGGCTTCCTACAGGTCTTGACATGTGATAAGATGTACTAGGGCCCCTAGGAAGTCCCCATGAGTCCTTTTGACACATTTGAATGCTCAAGTGTGTCGGAAGGGGTCGTAGGACCCCTTACAACACACTTGAGAAATCCAATGTGTCCATAGGGGTCACGGGCACTTCCTAGGGATCCTAATAGGTGATAAGGCATACTAGGGCCCCGAGGAAGTCCCCTTGACCCCTCTGGACACATTTGAATGCTCAAGTGTGTAGGATGGGGTTGTAGGACTCCTTAGGGAACACTTGAGCATTCCAATGTTTCTATAGGGGCACGAGGGCTTTCTAGGGCTCCTAACATGTGATAAGGTGTACTAGGGCCTTCAGGCAGTCCCCATGACTCCTTTTGACACATTTGAATGCTCAAGTGTGTCCAAAGGGGTCGTAGGACCCCTTAGGACACACTTGAGTATTCCAATGTGTCCATAGGGGTCACGGGGGCTTCGTAGGCATCGTAACGGGTGATAAGGCATACTAGAGCCCTGAGGAATTCCCCCTGACCCCTTTTGACACATTTGAATGCTCAAGTGTGTCAGAAGGGGTCGTAGGACCCCTTAGGACACACTTGAGTATTCCAATGTGTCCATAAGGTTCACAGGGGCTTCCTAGGGGTCCTGACACATGATAAGGCATACTAAGGCCCAAAGGAAGTCCTCGTGACCCCTTTTGACACATTTCAATGCTCAAGTGTGTCCAAAGGTGTCATAGGACCCCTTAGGAAACACTTGAGCATTCTAATGTGTCCATAGGGGTCACGAGGGATTCCTACAGGTCTTGACATGTGATAAGACATACTAGGGCCCCTAGGAAGTCCCCATGACTCCTTTTGACACATTTGAATGCTCAAGTGTGTTGGAAGGGGTCGTAGGACCCCTTAGGACACACTTGAGAAATCCAATGTGTCCATAGTGGTCATGGGCACTTCCTAGGGATCCTAATAGATGATAAGGCATACTAGGGCCCCGAGGAAGTCCCCCTGACCCCTCTGGACACATTTGAATGCTCAAGTGTGTAGGATGGGGTCGTAGGACCCCTTAGGAAACACTTGAGCATTCCAATATTTCCATAGGGGCACGAGGGCTTTCTAGGGGTCCTAACATGTGATAAGGTGTACTAGGGCCCTGAGGAAGTGCTCGTGACCCCTTTTGACACATTTGAATGCTCAAGTATGTCGGAAGGGGTCTGAGGACCCCTTAGGACACACTTGAGTATCAAAATGTGTCCATAGTGGTCATGGGGGCTTCCTAGGGGTCCTAATGCATGATAAGGAATACTAGGGACCTTAGGAAGTCTCCATGACCCCTTTTGACACATTTGAATAAACAAGTGTATCGGAAGGGGTTGTATGACCCCTTAGGACACACTTGAGCATTCCAATGTGTCCATAGGGGTCACATGGGCTTCCTAGGGGTCCTGACGCATGATAAGGTGTACTAGGGCCCCGACGAAGTCCTTGTGAGCCCTTTTGAGACATTTGAATGATAATGTGTTTCGAAAGGGGTCGTAGGACCCCTTAGGACATAGTTGAGCATTTGAATGTGTCGATAGGGGCTTTCTAGGGGACCTAACATGTGATAAGGCATACTAGGGCCCCGAGGAAGTGCCTGTGACTCGGTTTGACACATTTGAATGCTCGAGTGTGTCGAAAGGGGTCATAGGACTTCTTATGACACACTTGGGTATTTCAATGTGTCCATAGGGGTCATGGGGGCTTCCTAAGGTTCCTCACGTGTGATAAGGAGTACTAGGGCTCTGAGGAAGTCCCCGTGACCCTTTTTGACACATTTGAAGGCTCAAGTGTGTGGGAAGGGGTTGTAGGACCCCTTAAGACACTTTTGAGCATTCCAATGTGTCAATAGGGGTAATGGGGGCTTCCTAGGGGTCCTAATGTGTGATAAAGCATACTACGACCCCTAGGAAGTACACATGACCCCTTTGACACATTTAAATGCTCAAGTGTATCCGAAGGGGTCATGGGGACTTCCTAAGGGTCCTAACGCATGATAAGGAGTACTAGGACCCCTAGGAAATACCCATGACCCATTTTGACACATTTGAATGGTCAAGTGTGTCCGAAGGGGTTGTAGGACCCCTTAAGATAGATTTGAGCATTCCAATGTTTCTATAGGGGTCATGAGGACTTCCTAGGGGTCCTAACATGTGATATGGCGTACTAGGACCCCTAGGAAGTCCCCATGACCCCTTT
The DNA here is from genome assembly GCA_027943335.1 of Chamaecyparis obtusa. NCBI lineage: Eukaryota > Viridiplantae > Streptophyta > Pinopsida > Cupressales > Cupressaceae > Chamaecyparis > Chamaecyparis obtusa. The sequence goes on from BSBK01011726.1 coordinate 46,924, forward strand.
CCACACATTTGAATGTTTAGGTGTGTTCAAAGGGGTCGTAGGACCCCTTGGGACACATTTGAGCATTCCAATGTGTCCATAGGGGTCACGAGGGCTTCCTAGGGGTCCTAATGGGTGATAAGTTGTACGAGGGCATCGAGGAAGTCATGATGACCCCTTTTGACACATTTAGAAGTGCAAGTGTGTCAAAAGGGGTTGTAGGACCCCTTAGGACACACTTGAGCATTCCAATGTGTCCATAGGGGTCACGGGGGCTTCCTAGGGGTCCTAACATGTGATAAGAAGTACTAGGGCCCCGAGGAAGTCCCCGTTACCTCTTTTGAGTAATTTGAATGCTCAAGTGTGTTGGAAGGGGTCATGGGACCCCTTAGGATAGATTTGAACATTCTAATGTGTCCATAGGGGTGATGGGGGGCTTCCTAGGGGTCCTAACATGTGATAAGGCATACTATGGCCTTGAGAAAGTCCCTGTGACTCCTTTTGACATATTTGAATGCTTGAGTGTGTCGGAAGCAGTTGTAGGAGCCCTTAGGAGACACTTGAGCATTCCAATGTGTCTATAGCGGTCACGTGGGCTTCCAAAAGGTCCTAACATGTGATAAATCATAATAGGGCCCCTAGGAAATCCCCATGATCCCTTTTGGCACATTTGAATGTTGAAGTGTGTCAGATTGGGTCGTAGGACCACTTAGGACACACTTGAGCATTCCAATGTGTCCATAGGGGTCACGGTGGCTTCCTAGGTGTTGTAATGCATGATAATGTGTACTAGGGCCCCTAGGAAGTCACCATGACCCCTTTTGACACATTTGAATGTTCAAGTGTGTCAGAAGGGGTTGTAGGAGCCTTTGGGACAAGCTTGAGCTTTCCAATATGTCCATAGGGGTCACAGGGGCTTCCTAGGGGTCTTGACGCATGATAAGGCATACTAGGGCCCCAAGGAAGTCCCCATGACCCCTTTTGACACATTTGAATGCTCAAGTGTGTTAGAAGGGGTTGTAGGACCCATTAAGATACACTTGAGCATTCAAATGTGTCCATAGGGGTCATGGGTGCTTCCTATGGGTCCTGACATGTGAGAAGGCATACTAGGGCCTTGAGGAAGTCCTCATGACCCCTTTTGACATATTTGAATGCTCGAGTGTGTGGGAAGGGGTCGTAGGACCCCTTAAGAAAGACTTGAGCATTCCAATGTGTCCATGGGGCTCATGGGGGCTTCCTAGGGGTCCTCATGCATGATAAGGTGTACTAGGACCCCTAGGAAGTACCCATGACCCCTTTTGACACAATTAAATGCTCAAGTGTGTCCAAAGTGGTCGTAGGACCCCTTATGACACACTTGAGCATTCCAATGTGTCCATAGGGGTCACGGGGGCTTTTGAGGGGTCCTAATGCACGATAAGGCATACTAGGACTCCTAGGAAATCCCCATGACCCATTTTGATGCATTTGAGTGCTCAAGTGTGTCCAAAGGGGTCGTAGGACCCCTTAAGACACACTTAAGCATTCCAATGTGTCCATACAGGTGATGAGGACTTCCTAGGGGTCTGAATGAATGATAAGGCATACTAGGATCCCTAGGAAGTACCCATGACCCCTTTTGACACATTTGAATGCTCAAGTGTGTTCGAAGGGGTTGTAGGAATCCCTAACATAGATTTGAGCATTCCTATGTGTCTATAGGGGTCATGAGGACTTCGTAGGGGTCCTAACATGTGATATGGTGTACTGGGACCTCTAGGAACTCCCCATGACCCCTTTTGACACATTTGAATGCTCAATTGTGTTGGAAGGGGTTGTAGGGCATCTTGGGACACATTTAAGAATTTCAATGTGTCCATAGGGGTCATGGGGGCTTCCAAGGGGTCCTAATGGGTGATAAGGGGTACTAGGGCCCCAAGGAAGTCCCCATGACCTATTTTTACACATTTGAATGCTGAAGTGTGTCAAAAGGGGTCATTGGACCCCTTAGGACACACTTGAGCATTCCAGTGTGTCCATAAGGGTCACAGGGGCTTCTTAGGGGTCCTAACGTGAGATAAGGTGTACTAGGGCCCCAAGTAAGTACCCATGACCCCTTTTGACACATTTTAATGCTCACGTGTGTAGAAATAGGTTGTAGGACCCCTTAGGACACACTTGAGCATTCCAATGTGTCCATAGGGGTCACAGGGGATTTCTAGGGGCCCTAACCTATTATAAGGCATACTAGGCCCCCTAAGAAGTCCCCATGACCCCTTTTGACACATTTGAATGCTTAAGTATGTTGGAAGGGGTTGGAGGACCCCTTAGGACACACTTGAGGATTCCAGTGTGTCCATAGGAGTCACGGGGGCTTCCTAGGGGTCCTAAAAGGTGATAAGGTGTACTAGGGCCCCGAGGAATTTGCCATGACCCATTTTGACACATTTGAGTGCTCAAGTGTGTCAGAAGGGGTCGTAGGACCCCTTAGGACACACTTGACCATTCCAATGTGTCCATAAGGGTCATGGAGGCTTTCTAGGGGTCCTAACGCATGATAAAGTGTACTAGGGCTTTGAGGAAGACCTTGTGAACCCTTTTGACATATTTGTATACACAAGTGGGCTAGAAGGGGTTGTAGGACCCCTTAGAAACACTTGAGCATTCCAATGTATCCATAGGGGTCATGGGGGCTTCCTAGGGGTCCTGATGTATGATAAGGCATACTAGGGCCCCTAGGAAGTCCCCGTGATCCCTTGTGACACATTTGAATGGTCAAGTGTGTCAGAAGGGATCATAGGACCCCTTAGGACACACTTGAGCATTCCAATATGTTCATAGGGTTCATGGGGGCTTCCTATGGGTCCTAATGCATGATAAGGCATACTAGGGCCCTGAGGAAGTCCTCATGAGGCCTTTTAATGCATTTGAATGCTCCAGTGTATCAGAAGGGGTTGTAGGACCCCTTAGGACACACTTTAGCATTCCAATGTGTCCATAGGGGTCATGAGGGCTTTCTAGGGGTCCTAACGGGTGATAAGGTGTAGTAGGGCCTTGAGGAAGTCTCTATGACCCCTTTTGACACATTTGAATGCTTGAGTGTGTCGTAAGGGGTCATAGGACACCTTAGGACACACTTGAGCATTCCAATGTGTCCATATGGGTGATGGGGGCCTCCTTGGGGTCTTAACGAGTGATAAGGAATACTAGGGCCCTGAGGAAGTCCCTAGGACCCCTTTTGACACATTTGAATGCTCAAGTGTGTCAAAAGGGGTCGTAGGACCCCTTAGGACACACTTGAGCATTCCAATGTGTCCATAGGGGTCATAGGGGCTTCCTAGGGGGCCTAATGCATGATAAGGTGTACTAGGGCCCCAAGGAAGTCCCCGTGACCCCTTTTGACATATTTGAATGCTAAAGAGTGTTGAAAGAGGTCGTAGGACCTCTTAGGACACACTTGAGCATTCCAATGTTTGCATAGGTTTCACGAGGGCTTCCTAGCACTGTTGACACATGATAACGCATACTAGGGCCACTAGGAAGTCCCTTTGACCCCTTTTGACATATTTGAATGCTCAAGTGTGTTAGAAGGGGTCGTAGGTCCCCTTAGGACACACTTGAGCATTCCAATGTACCCATAGGGGTCATGGGGGCTTCCTAGGGGTCCTAATGCATGATAAGGCATACTAGGGCCCCTAGAATGTCCCCATTACCCCTTTTGACATATTTGAATAGTCAAGTGTGTCAAAAGGGGTCATAGGACCCCTTAGGACACACTTGAACATTAAAATGTGTCCATAGGGGTCACAGGGGCTTCCTAGGGGTCCTGACACATGATAAGGCCTACTAAGGCCCTGAGGAAGTCCTCGTGACCCCTTTTGACACATTTGAATGCTCAAGTGTATCAGAAGGGGTCATGGGATCCCTAAGGATAGAGGTGAGCATTCTAATGTGTCCATAGGGGTCATGGGGGCTTCCTAGGGGTCCTAACACTTGATATGGCATACTAGGGCCCTAAGGAAGTCCCTGTGACCCCTTTTGACACATTTGAATGCTCGAGTGTGTTGGAAGGGGTTGTAGGACCCCTTAGGAAATAGTTGAGCATTTTAATGTTTCTATAGGGGTCACAGTGGCTTTTTATGTGTCTTGATGCATGATAAGGTGTACTAGGGCCCCTAGGAAGTCCCCATGACCTGTTTTGACACATTTGAATGCACAAGTGTGTCTGAAGGGGTCGTAGGACCCCTTAGGATACACTTGAGCATTCTAATGTGTCCATAGAGGTCACAGGGGGCTTCCTAGGGGTCCTAATGCGTGCTAAGGCATACTAGGCCCCCTAGGAAGTCCCCATGACCTCTTTTGACATATTTGAATGCTCAAGTGTGTTAGAAGGGGTCCTAGGACCCTTTGGGACAAGCTTGAGCATTCCAGTGTGCCTATAGGGCCCCTAGGAAGTCCCCATGACCCCTTTTGAAACATTTGAATGCTCAAGTATGTTGAAAGGGTTTGCAGGACCACTTAAGACACACTTAAGCATTCCAATGTGTCCATAGGGGTCATGGGGGCTTCTTAGGGGTCCTCACGCGTGATAAGGCATACTAGGACCCCTAGGAAGTACCCATGACCCCTTTTGACATATTTGAATGCTCAAGTTTGTCTAAAGGGGTCATAGGACCACTTAGGATATAGTTGAGCATTCCAATTTGTCCATAGGGGTCATGGAGGCTTGCTAGGGGTCCTAACGCATGATATGGTGTACTAGGACCCCTAGGAAGTCCCCATGACCCCTTTTGACACATTTAAATGCTCAAGTGTGTCTTAAGGGGTCATAGTACTTCTTAAGACACACTTGAGCATTTCAATGTGTCCACAGTAGTCATGAGGACTTCCTAGGGGTCCTAATATTTGATAAGGTGTACTAGGACCCCTAGGAAGTACCCATGACCCCTTTTGACACATTTGAATGCTCAAGTTTGTTTGAAGGGGTCGTAGGACCCCTTAAGACACATTTAAGCATTCCAATGTGTCCATAGGGGTCATGAGGATGTTCTAGGAGTCCTAATGCATGATATGGCATACTAGGACCCCTAGGGAGTCCCCATGACCCCTTTTGACACATTTGAATGCTCAAGTGTGTCTGAAGGGGTCGTAGGACCCCTTGGGACATATTTGAGTATTCCAATGTGTCCATAGGGGTCATGAGGATTTCCTTGGGGTCCTAACGAGTGATAAGGCATACTAGGACCCCTAGGAAGTCCCCATGACCCATTTTGACACAATTGAATGCTCAAGTGTGTCCAAAGGAGCTTAGCCATGCTTACCTAATCTTTAACAAAGACTGTCCAAAATTTTCATAAAAAGGCATCGTATAGGAAAGAATGAAAAGTTTCCCAGAGAATATCCACAATTCATATACAAAAGAATCATACAGGAAAAATGACAAAAAGTTAATAGCTAAAAGGTAAAATTTATCATTAATGCTAGCAGTACCAAGGTCATACCCACTGTCAAATTCTGGCCTATGACATGCAAAATGAGCAAATAAACTGAAATGAAAGGGAAGTATGGATCAAATAGCGAAGGTGCATCAAATTGAATCAATATGATAATAAATGTAGAAAATACTGTTACGGACAAAAATATTTGCATATTAATGGGAAAGAGTGGGAAGAGCTTCTTGGACCCATGATAGAATTTACAGTTAAGGAGTAAGAGCTAGGAAGGGGAAAGCAGCAAAGGAAAGATGTAAGCTATGCATGTGAGCCTATGTCAGATGATGATGATGAGTACTCACCATATGCTAGTAGCTCTAGTAGTGACAGAAGCTCTTCAGTGCACATGTACACTGACACAAAAAATTGAGATAGAGAAGTAACAAGTGTTGTGGAATTTTCCATAGAGCAATGTGAAATGAAGCCTTAAATTGGTTCATTACCAGTCAAATAATTTGGTCATGCACTTCATTCTAGCACAAAAAATATTTCTATTAGAAATGCCTATTTTTCAATGGCTTTGCATTTACGGGAATTGGGAAACTAGGTTACTCATGTTGGGCATTATCCCTCAAATGCAAGTTCATTGCCACCTTTGGCAAGGCAGTCTGACTCCTCATTTTACAACAAAGGACATCCATCTATGGTCCAAGGTTTTAATTCAGCTGACAAGTGGAGAGCTTCTCAAGGTATTGATCTCTTTCATAGAAAAGTTCCTGATTCATCTCAAGGTTCTTGTTTAGGTGACCAACTCCTTCGAGGTTCACAAATAGATCCATTGATTTTGCAAATTGGTAAAAGGGTAGATGCAATTTTGGAAAGAGTATCCCAATTGAAGAGAAATGGAAATTCTAGTGATCATAGCATTATCCAATGGGTGTATCTTCTCCACTGACAAATATAACTGCTTCTAGAGACTTGAGTTTAAATGGAGACTGTTTGTTTTCAAATATGCCCCAATCGAGAAGATGAACTAGATGTTGCTCTCTCTCTCTCTGTCTCTCACACACATAGATCTAGAGCCTTCACCTCCACTTTTTAATGTATATTTAAAGGTTTCATATACCTTTTTGTGGACAATGTACCTTAAATGTTCTTACATCAATTTTTATGCCATTGTTAGTTTCTAGAATAGATGATGAGCGTACGATGGTTCTACATTTGTGTGAAATTTCTTTTCAAGAATTAAAAAATCAATTGATTATATTCAATCAAGGGGAAGTCCATTGACATGATCTACTTATTCAGTATAGTCAGACCGCTGAAATTACAAGGAGTCTGTACAAAAATCTTGTGCTGGATACTTTCAAGAGGATTTGGGCTAAAATTGTCTGTCCTCAAATCAACTGTGCGGGTATTTTTTCAAAATCATTTTGTATATCAAATAATATAATACATACTAATATAAAAATTTATATTATAATATTAATACTATGCTATTATTATTTAATATTAATATTTAAAATGAAATTAATATTAACATAACAAAAATATAATTTAATATGAAACTTGAATTAATATTAACATAAAAAGAAGACAACTTAGTATAACACAATTAATATTACAATGAAAAAAAAAAATTTATTATCAAACTTGAATTTGGGAAAAATGGGGCAATTCAAATTTGAAATTTCAAAATAGGCGGGTTTTTCAGATATTCGATATTATCAGATATCCAAAAATATCAGATATCTAATTTTATCAGATATTTGATTAGGCTTGGTATTTGCTTAGGCATTACCAAACGTGGGTGGTCAACCCTTTAGGCATGTTTTAGGAGATAGTTCTTGATACCAAAACTTTGACCATGTAGTTGATGACTATTTTTTCACCTGAAATTGATGAAATGAAAAGGGTTTCTTAAAGACATTATCAACTTTCCATCGATATAATTGCTATCAAATTTCAATTTTTTAAAGTAATTATTACTTATTTTTCAATTGAGTTATCTTTCAAGTCGTAATTGACATACTGATTGAAAAACAACTATAACTTTCAAACCGTTTAACCTTTTTGAAATCCAAAACATGCATCGCATTCTATGCTTCGGCTATTATAAGAAAAAAAAGTTTTGAATTTGGTAAAATTTTGAATTAGTTAAGGTGGTCAGACATGAGAGTTTTTAATTCTAAAAAAGTTGTAGTAGAAAATTCATAGTTAATTATTTATTTTGACCAAAAATTACAAAAAATTATGCGTCACATCCGGGCATGAGTCTACTACTTATATCTAGAATCTTGGGAAAATATATCATCATTTGATTGTGATTAAGGTTGTCAGACATACACGTACTCCTTATCTTTTCCTTGAAATTTTTGTAGTACTGCATTGAAATCTAAAATTTTGAACAATTAGACAAAAAAAATTTCAAACAAGGGCTAGTAGTTTAGAAACTACATTCAATTTCCTACATATTCTACTCTTACAACTTTTTCACATAAGGTTCATAAGCAATTCAACCTTTTACTTCAAGTTGACTAACCCTGATTTTCTAATTTTTCATTGCCACTTAAGGCCATAGTTTGGTATACCATGATCTTGCACATAAAGTGGATTCATCCACTTGGATATGAAGTGTAGTGCCTCCCTCATTTACCCCTTTGTGCGGATATCCTTATGGTGTGGTTTCAATTATCTTTTTTGAAGGGTAAGGTCATGTTGCTCCCATATGTGGGAGAAACTGCTAGGAGGATTGTTTTGGAGTGTGTATCAATGTTCTGTGAGAACTAGGAGATGTAGGATATGGTCTTGAATCACATTTTGGAGACCCTTAGAGTAGGGATGAGTCATTCATATAAGTGATTGTTACCCACATAATTAATATGGATGAGAAAAACACGTGCATTTAAAAATGGATTGTGGAAATCTGATATTATTAATTTACCCGCATAATGGTCAATGGCATCATGAGATGCTCTTTGCCAGATTTTCCTTATGTTTATCAAGAGTTTATCTTTCAAAGTCATGTCAGACATTTTAAGAGATTCTATCTTGGTATTATCTTTCTGCTTAATGGACTCAGTAATTAGAAAGTTATGTTGTTGCATTATGATTTGTATCCTAGTGGATAGAGATTTGATTACCATTGTGATGTACTCTTTTCATGTTACTTATACACTCAAAATCCTAGGATGCTCTGTGTTTAAAATAAGATTAATTGAATTCAACTGATCTTTGTGATAATACTTTCAAGTGCGTATTTTATAGAAATTGTATTGGAATAAGGTAGTTTAAACAATAAAAGGGTGAAATATGTACATATTCTAATATAGTTAAATATTGTTTCCCATGTGTATGTAATCTCTAGAAGAAATGCAGTAGGGAAGGTGTGAGTGTACCACTACTGAATGTTGAAATGTTTCTATTTGGATATGAATGCTTACTTAAAGGACTATTTTAATTTACTTTATGTTGAGACATGTATTAATAGAAAAGTGATTATTAGATCCTGATGTTGAATGGGAGATTTCACATAGAACACTTTGATGTTATAACAATGCAAGAAAAAGAGAATCATTTGAAATGAAGCTTGTAAATAATTTAGGACTAATTCTCATGCTAGATTATTGGTCTTGACTTACGATGTTGATGAATTATTTAATTTAGAATATTATGCCATAATTTCATGTTTATACAAAAAGAGTTTATGTGAGATAATCATGGTTAATAAATTAGGTTAATTGATATATTTATGTTCTTGAAATAGCTTGATTTGAAATTTGGAAATGTATTATTGGAAGTAGGTAATTTTCTTGTGGTAAAGTGTGGATGTAGTTGGACTATATGATGTACTAGAGTTTGATTATGTGACGATGATATAGGACTTTTACTTTCATGCTATTTATTAGGTCAGGAGCATAGTAATTGTTAAAACTTTGGTTTATGTATGATACTTTGATGTTACATTCATGTTAGGGAAATTTGTGAGAAATGATCATGATTATTATGTTAGGTGAATTAACATGTATCATTTTATTCTTGACTTTATATGCTTTAGAAATTCTATGTTGAAAATGATGAGAATTATTATGAAATGCAATCAGAAATTTATGATGTTAAGAATGTGATTTTTAGATGTATTCTATTTGCACACACACACACACACACACACACACACATATATATATATATGATATTTGACATTTCATGAGCTACTGATATTTTGTCAAGTGTGTAGGTAAGACCATGGATATATCTGGGAAAATTAAAGATGGATATTTGTAAAATCATGTTAAGCCAAGGTTAACTCCAAGGGGAGAAATTAACCTCGTTGTAAAGTGTAATTTTTGTAAAGTGGTGCATGAATGTGATTATTGAATTATGTTATTTAACTTTATTATTTAGTCTACTTGGCATGCCATGTGTATTGTGTGTAATGTGATTTATTTGTGGTGTCAATTGACACATGTCATGTGAGTTGGCATGCCCAAGTGTTTAATGTGTGTTAGTGGCCTCTATTTTTAGGGGCCATGAGTGGGAATCTCTTTCATTTTCGGATTCAATCTTCGAGTGGTCTTTTGAGTGGCTTTTTATGGCCATTTATGATAGTGGAGGTTAAAAATAGGCTACCCCATAGTGGTGCCATATATTGGGGGTCAAATTTTGACCATTGTAATGCATTTTGACTATTTTTGCCCTTCCAAAAGATGCTCTTTTGAAAAGTGACGAAATTGGAAGAGGCATGTCAAGCCCACTCTTCATTTTGAGTTTTGAATTTGAATTTCCCTCTTTTGTTTTGAAAGGATTAGGGTTTGTCTTCTTAAGGAGATGGAGGGAAAGTTGGTGGGTAATTGCTCACTCTCCAATTTTCAGAGACTTGAGAGTTGTGAGAATTTTTGGTCTTGTTCTCTTGGAGGATTTTAGTGTTGCATAGAAAAGGAGACTTGTTGGAAAGCTCATCTCAACCCTCTTGCCATTAGCTTGGATCAAGGTTGGATCTTGAATTCTCTTTTCCTTATTGTCATGTGTATATTTTTACTCTTTCTATGTTGTATGGATATTAGATCTTTATGTAGATTTATGGCTTCTTGTCCTTGCATGTATGTGTGTCTTTTTCTTTTGTTGCATTGTTTTCTTGGGGTGTGCAAGGCCAAACTCACCCTTGGGAGGGAAGAGAGCCTTGATGGGTGAAGGGCATAAGTTGGGACTACTCTTCTAGTGTAGAGTCCTTCCTCTAGGAGGAAGGAGATAAGGCATGGATGTATGGGCATCCATGTGCCATCTGTAATACCCCAAAAATGGGCTATAAGTTCATTAATCTCCTACATCTTCAATTCGAACAAAATTGACATCAAAGTCCTAACCTAAGGCACATCTAAACATCATCGAATCATAATTGATTATCTTAAATTTTGCATCAGGGAATATTCCTAGTAATATTCCTAATTATCTTAATTATCTTTAATTTAATGATTATTTGGCGATAAATCACATTTATCCAAAAAATAGCTTAATTGCATTTATTCCATATCCATCTTTTGCATTCAAATCCTTCATTTAGGTGTCGTCTAGGTCACTGATCTTGATTACAATCTGAGAACATTAATCTCGCACCTATTAGAAGGCAGTAAATCGCTTGGTTAGATAGCTTTCTATTTTGCATGATTTTGATTATAGCTAACCTCTAATGTTTTACTGAATGTTGTGTCTACAGATCAGGTATAATTTTCACACACACATTTCTGGCGCCCACCGTGGGGCAACCCACCTTTGCATGCTGGTTTTGATTTTTTTGGGAGCTAAAACCCCAAAGTTTCAAAGATTTAATTTTATCTCCCAAACGGCTTGGAATTTTGATCTGAAATTTTTTTTGCAGGTTGGTGACATGTTATGAAAGCTACAGTAAAAAATTTAGAATTTTCTGAGATGTTTTGAATTTTTAATAATTTTTTTCTTGAAATTCCGGAAAAAATTAATATCTGACGCAAATCAGCATATTTTTCGAAAATTTTTATATTTTCGGAAAGCTCTTTAAATTCTATAGGGGGTCCATTCTTTGTGTTTTAAATTTGGACATGATATCATAGCTCAAATAGTCAATTTACAAAAACTGGTCTGTTTTGATAAAATGGGTCTCTAGGGCACAAATGAAGAGGTTTTTCTAAAATTTTTGCATTTTTGGAAAGCTCTCTGTTTTTTAGCAGGGGTCTCTATTCTGAATTTCTATTTTTGTGGCCAAAATCATATCAAAAAAATTAGATCTTGTTGACTAGGTCAAATGCAAAAAAAAAAATAAAGTTTTGTGATGGGTATGCACTTATTTTTTTTACATGGTTCAATGAATGATATGAGTTGTCATTTGGGTTGATTGCTGGTTATTATTACTGATAATAATTGATTTTTAGAGCTAACCCTATGGTTTTCATAAGTTGAATATATTTTGCATATCTTGTTTGCTTGTTTGCTTGTTGGAGAGTTCGTCACTTGCTTGCATGGAAAAGCTCAACAAAAATTGCTAAAAATCAAGCAAAATCTACTAAGTGCGTTGCAAGGATCCCAGGTATTCTCCTTCATCTAATAATATTTTGATTTGGGACTTAAAATAAATCTCTTATGTGTCAAGCTTGTGTGCATCTTTTCATGCTTTTGATCTATTTCTACACACTTGCATAATTGATACTAGGTTGTGAACCCTTAAGGATTCATTAAGTAGTCTTAGAATACTTGTGATTGATCTTGATTGCTATCTTGGGTTATTGGACTCGCTAATCCGCCGGCCCCTCATTTCCGCCCCGTGGTTGCAATCTCAGCGCCATAAAGGGGAGGGGTCAACAGGACAGAAGCGTTAAATGTTCCACTTGGCAACCCTTTTGTGCTTTTAGGAACTCACTTGTTTTCTAAGTTGGGGACTCATTTTTAGCTTGTGTGAGGTGTTAAGTGTTCCACCTTGTGGACTCATCTCATATTTGCTTTAAGCGTTAAGTGTTCCTCTTTCTACTTTTTGAATGCTTTTGGTAGATTTACTTTCAGAACATATATCTGTGCTCACATAGTAATTAGGCCCTATGAACACTATTCGTGATTCTTGAAAGATTGGATTCCCAGCGAAATCCTTCTTGATGACAGAATCCTTGTAGGTAGGGAGGATACTTAGTGCGTTTCACATTCAACTTGGTTAGTGCATCTTCTCTTATTGATCGACACATTCTCTCTCCGGAGAGGTTGATAGATCACGTAGGGTTGATATCACAAGCTTTGGTGAATCAAAATTGGTTAGTGCATCTTCTCTTATTGATTGATACATTCTCTCCCCGGAGAGGTTGATAGATCACGTGGAGTTGATATCACAGACCTTGGTGGAACAAAACTTTGTCTTAGCGTGTCGGATTAATCTGCTTGCTTTGTTTGGGTTAAAAGTGAAGAGGTGTCAAAACCTTGAATCTGGAGCCAAGTCCCCTTGTGGTATAACTCTGTGAGTCATCTTTAGAGAGGGTTAACCGTAGCGGACAATCCCTTCACAGGGCAAACTGCGTTGACGGAACCTCAAGCGGTCATAGCCATTTTCGCCGTGGTAGTGACAGCCGCTATATAAATGTCCTTGTGGAAGAAATCTCCACGGGTATGGTTCATTGTTGGGTTGTCAGATCTCCCTAGCAGCTCTTGAAGATTAAGTTCTCAGACTGTGTCAAAACCCTGGTGCGCCGGGATTGGAGTTCACCCCTTTGAATCATAAAAGTTGCAGAGTCAAACCATTACTAAAAACCTTAGAGAGGCCAATTTTTCATTCTCAGGTATATGTGTGTTATTGCAAAACTTTTCAGAACATACACAATTAGTACTCTCAGGGATTAGCACAATTTGGTCACTTGATTGTTCATGCGCAAGGTTGCTTTTGCCCTTGATCATTGTTTTCAGACGTGCTTGGAATCACTTGCTTGCTGTTCTGTGTGCTTATTTATCTACTTGGCTATTAAAAACGATCAAATCTGGTATAACCTTCAAAATCTGGACAGTACAATTTGCAAACAATCCAAAACTGAAAATCTTAAATTTTGCAAAAATTGACGTAAAGTTCTTTCTGGAGTCAAAAGTCATTTCAAGAATTCAAAAGTCGTACGAGTTTTGTCAAGTGTCATTTCAGCATTACCCAACTGTCGTATGAGTTTAGCAACTGTCATTTCATAGACTACCCAGTGTCGTACGAGTCTGTAGAGTGTCGTTTGGAAAAATTTGAGAAAGTTGTCAGAAATTGTCAAATTGCAAGATATCCAATGTTTCCAGCCTAGTTCCAGAATCTGTCAAAAATATCATTGTGTCAGGAACAGAGCAGTAGCTATTGAGCATTCTACCATTTTCTGAGTTTGATCTTTTGAATCCGATCTAGTCTTCTGTTTGATCAATTTGAGTCCTTTTTATCTCGTGTCAAAACCTTGTCATAACTATCAATCTTTAATCAATCAATCTTCAAAAACAAACTAAGTGTTGAGAACTCGTGTCCGCTATCTTTTGGGCGATCTATCCCATACATCCAGGGCACAGTTTCCTTCACCCACATCTCATCAGATCTTCAAAACTATCATAATCTTGACAAGGTTGCGCCATCCGATTTTCTCGAATCAAATTGTTCTTCAGTTGTCTTCATCCTTTTCTTCTGTTTCATTCAAAGTTAATGGTGGAGACCAGAGCTTCTTCACACAAGAAATCAGAAGAAACATCTCAGAACTTACTTTTGACCAATACCCCGGGTCCAACTCTTGAACAACTCATCAAGTCAGGTATCTACGAAGACGACGGTCTCGGTAACTTTCGATTAAAAACTGGTTACATACGTCCTCTATCAACTCACAGAGGTAATCAACAAACTCCTCCTCAATCTATTCCAGGGAGCCCAAAAACTCCTATCATGTCTCAAGCAGGGACAAACCATGGTTCTCTAGGAGGAGGATCCCAGGGACACCATTCTCAACATAATGCCGACCAAGACCCTACACCCTCTGAAATCCATCGGTGTCAGAATGATGATGAATTCAAAAGAATGATGAGGCATTTCTTGAAAATGGATAGAGAGGCATACTTTTTGCAATTAGCCCAAGAAGGAGCTAAACTTCCTCCTCACTTCAATGTCGAAGATATCATCACGCATGAGGAAGAAACTCCGATGACGGCCATAATGAACCAGCTGCACGCTATGCAGGTCAAAATGAATAAAATTGAGAAAGAGAAGGAACCCAAGGAATTCTCCATGGAGGCCCTTTGTCCTTTCCCTTTTGACAAAGACTTGTATATGCCTCCATTCCCAAAAAGAGTGGAGATACCAAAGTATGACAAATATGACGGACACTCTGATCCTCAAGATCATGTCAGAGAGTTCTGTACACAATCCATGGAATTCATGCATGAACCGACTTATCTAATGCGTCTTTTTCCTAGATCCTTGGGAGGAGCATCCATTCAGTGGTTTTCAAGATTACCTTCTACAATCAAAACTTTTGAGGAATTGATTAAATTGTTTTATCAACAATATTCCTACAATATTCAACATCCGATTACCATGATCGATATCTGTAACCTCAAGCAATATCCAGGGGAATCATTCCTAACTTTTCTCAAGAGGTGGCGAAAGAAATTTTCTTTATATGCTAGACCAATTCCCGAAATGGAGAAACTTGAAATCTTTATCAATAACCTTGTTCCAGAGCTCAACTATCCATTGCAAATGCAAGATCATGTATCTTTTGATAAAATGGTGGATAATGCAATCAAGATTGAGAAAGTACTTGTCAAGAAAGGAGAAATCACACTTCAAAAGGACAAGTCTGAATCGGGATCTAGCTCAAAAGATAAAAACAAGACTTGGAATAGAAACAAAGGTATCGTCTCTGATGGTGTTGTTGACACTATCCACACCCCATCAAAGGCACCGGCCTACAATCTCACCCTTGCCACCAAAGCCATTGAAGCTTCAGAGCAAAAATCTGCTGAACCATCTCCAAAGAAGCCATTCAAACGATGGGATAATAAACGAAAGTTTACTCCCCTAGGAGAATCTTTGGAATCTGCTCTGAGGACCCTGATAGCTGATAACATGATCTCTTTACCACCAATCCGAAAACCTGATCCGGATCCAAAACCATGTTGGTGGAAAGATAATGAATTTTGTGCTTTCCATCGAACTAAAGGCCACAGAACTAATGGATGCTTCCATTTGAAGCATACCATTCAAGACTTGATAGATCAAGGGGACATCACAATCGATAATCCTACTAGCAATAATGATCACACAGCATTTACAGAACCTTTTCCACAACATGGCAAGGGAGTTTCCACTTCTCAGCCTAACATGGGGGCAAAAGTCAACTATGCCTACCCTGGAAACGATGTTGTCATCAATATGGTGGAACCATGCCTCTCTGAGAGCTGTAATGTCATCACGATTGTACGAAGAGATAGAAATCATTCCTCAGCTAATGCAGTTACCAGATCACAAGCTCAGACGCATCTGAAAGGACAAACACCAAATTCATTTGATGTCCCTAAGATACCTTTCAATCTCACATCTGCTTCTAAACAGAAGGTTGCCTCGAAATCTCCCAATCCAAAGGATACCAGACCTACATCTTACAGCATCGTACAACAACTCCAGCATACCAATGCCAAAATCTCTATGTTTGAGTTACTTCGAATCTCTCCAGCTCACCGAGATATCCTAATGTTCCTAATGATCTAGATCTAATGTTCCTAATGATCTAGATCTAGACAGGTTCCAAACTATGGTTGGTCATCTAACATCTCCGCAATATATCTCCTTTTCAGAAGAGGATGACAACTCCCTAAGTCACCCACATAATCAGCCCTTGCACATAGAAGTCTTGATCCAGAACCGTCGAGTCAAACGTGTGTTGATAGATGGGGGCGCAGGCCTCAACATTTGTTCTTACAACTTAATCACACAGTTGGGATTCTCAGAGATGGCTATTGATCCTCGAAAGAAGATCACCATAAAAGCCTATGATGAACAAGAAAGAGCTTCTAAAGGCACCATTGTCTTGCCCATCCGGGTGGGTCCAGTCATCAAAGATACCACATGTCAGGTGCTCGATCTACCATTAGCTTACAATATCCTTCTAGGGAGACCCTGGATACATGAAATGCAGGCTATTCCTTCAACATACCATCAATGCTTGAAATTTCCCTATGAAGGAGTGGAGGTTACTATCCCAGCTGATCTGAGTACAACTTGCAATACATTGAAGGAAAGTGCCGATAAACTTGTTCCCAATAATAGAGAATCTTCCATCAAGCAACAAAATGTGGCTTCCACATCTAAGATGGATGACATTGCTAAAGAGATCAATATCAAAGAAAATGGGATGGGAGAATACACTATAGAGCCAGTCTTGTCTCTGACATCTCTCCCAATCTCACCTAAGTCATATGGCCAATCCTTGAAGCAGTCTAAATCAGAACCTAAGGAACCTATGGAAGCATACAAAAGACATTTTGTGGTGGAGCAAGTATCTAAACAAGAATTTGAAGAGGATGAAGCTGTGCTGGCATGGCTATATAAAGAGGATTCTGAATCTAAAATTGTTCAACCTAGTGAATCTATAGCACCTACAGTCCCTTCTAATTCATATGGTCCAGGAAACAAATTGATAGCCAAGATGGGATATTCTGGTCAAGGACCTCTAGGAATTAGGGGAAAGGGTCTTGTGACCCCCATTTCACATATTGGTCGAGCCAAAAAAGATACTGGTGGCATAGGGTTTAAAAAGAAACCCTATCATCTCAGAGGTGGTTGTTCTCATGTCATAGAACAAATTGCACCAGGAGAACCCCTTCTTAAGAAAGAAGAAACAGAACCCTCTGATGATGATTCAGATAGCTCTGAGCTTATCCCCTATGAAAAATTGCCTAAAGAGATCAAAGATCTTCTTGATGATACAGATGATCCTATCAGAAGAATTAATGTAGTAGAAACACAAGAACCTACTGTAGCGCAAGAGATGGTTGTACCACAAGAACCAGCCAATCTCGAAGGCAATCAAACTGATCAAGAAGTAGGGGGTAGTTATTCTGACACTGATTCCCATGAATATGAATTCAAGTCAGAGACTGAGGGTAATCCTTCTTGGGGTATTCATCCTAATTTCACGCACTTTCTAAGATTTCCTAGAGATTCTGAATCAGAAGATGAGTCAAATGATTATGAATGGGGTGCCATTCCAGAAGAAGATGAGCTTATAACAGAGAAATCTATTGATGTTATTCACCAATATGTCTCTCAACCCAACGTAGGTCTAGAGCGAAACAATGAACTTAACGTGTCTGATCCACCTATGGCTGAAGAGGACTCCTATGATGATGTTGAGCCTATTCACGAATTGAACATTCTGAGTTGTAATATCACCTTTGAACTTGAGCGTCAGGTTAGGACCAATGATGACATATCCACATCCGTGAACACCATATCCCAAGCCTTTCCCGCTTTGACTATCCAACGCCCTGATCTTATCGACCAAACTTCCACCAACCCAAACCATGGTATGTATACCTTCCCAAATGACTATGCCCTTGCCTGCTACCTCAATGCAGTTGAGCCTATGAGTACTTCCATCAGTGAACCGAGTGTCAGCATGACCGAGTCGGACATTAAATATCTTAGTCAGAAAAACAAGAGTAAAAAGAAAAAGAAAAAGAGTTCTGAGGGTGAAAACCACTTTGTGGCAGTCTCAGAACCGACAAAAGTAAAAAGAAAAGACGTATCTGAAGGTGAAAACCTCTCTGAGGCACCTAAGGATGAGATATTTGATGTCCTTCCAAGTCATTTACAGGATAGATCTCCAGTTCTGATTGAGCCAACTCAATCCATCAATTTGGGTACAACAGAGGAACCACAATTGGTACATGTAGCACAATCTCTATCAGACGAAGAGAAACAAAACTTCACTATCTTCTTATCAAAGAAAAAGATCAACTTTGCATGGAAATATTCAGATATGCCAGGATTGGATCCCAATCTCATTATGCACCATCTATCCATTGCTCCCGGAGTAAAACCAATGAAACAAAAATTGAGAAAGATGCATCCTCATGTTGCACTCTTAGTCAAAGCAGAACTAGAAAAACTCCTAAAAGCTGGATTCATCCGTGTCATAGACTATGCTGAGTGGATTTCCAACATTGTACCTGTTTCCAAACCAGATGGTTCAATCAGAGTGTGCACGGACTTTAGAGATGTGAACAGAGCATGCCCTAAGGATGACTTCCCACTACCTAACATTGATATGATAGTGGACATGACTGCGGGCTATGAAATGTATTCCTTAATGGATGGCTTTTCGGGATACAACCAAATCAAAATTGCTCCAGAAGATCAAGAGAAAACAGCTTTCACATGTGCGTGGGGAACTTTCTGTTGGAATGTTATGCCATTCGGACTCAAAAATGCTGGAGCTACATATCAAAGAGCAATGACATCTATTTTTCATGATATGATGCATAGAACAATGGAGGATTACGTAGATGATACCTTGGCAAAATCCATGATTAGAACTGAACATCTAACAGACTTGAGCATGATCCTCGACAGAATGGAAAAATTTAGTCTTCGACTAAATCCTAAAAAGTGTGCTTTTGGAGTCACTTCTGGAAAGCTCCTAGGATACATCGTCTCCAAGAAAGGCATTGAAGTTGATCCAGCTAAGGTCAAGGCTATAATAGAGATGCAACCTCCCACAAATATCAGTCAAATGAGGACGTTGCAAGGCAGAGTTCAATCTATCAGAAGATTCATATCACAGCTAGCAGACATCTCACAACCTTTTACAAAAACATTACATAAAGGTGTGACCTTTGCATGGAATGAAGAATGCGAGAACAACTTTAAACATATCAAGAAGTATCTATCAAATCCACCTATATTGATGCCTCCTATTCATGGGAAGCCATTAATATTATATGTCTCCGCAACAGATACATCACTGGGGGAATTGCTAGCACAGCATGATGAGAACAAGAAAGAAAGAGCCATCTACTATATCAGCCGAACTTTAGTGGCCTATGAGAAGAACTACTCAATGATAGAGAAGGCATGTCTCGCTGTGATCTTTGCATCACAGAAATTGAGACACTATATGTTAGCTCATACTACTCATTTGGTAGCTAAAATTGATCCACTGAAATATCTCCTAAGCAAAGCTGCCCTCACAGGTAGACTAGCTAAATGGGTCATGCTCTTGAGCGAATTTGACATTGAATATGTTGAAAGAAAAGCTATCAAAGGACAGGTCATTGCTGATCAGTTAGCTGAAGCACCACTGTTTGATGATACACCCATGCAAATGGAATTTCCCGATTCCTCTATCATGCACCTCTCTTCTAGAGCATGGCGATTATTCTTTGATGGCTCCTACACACAGAATGGATCCGGAGCAGGCATATTGTTCATTACTCCTCAAGGATACTCGATACCCAAAGCATTCAGATTAAAGTTTCCTTGCACAAACAATATTGCTGAATATGAGGCACTTCTCAATGGTATGAAAATGGCAATACAGTGGAGAGTTACAGAGATGCACATTCATGGAGACTCACAACTGGTCATCCACCAGGTCAATGATGTGTACCAAACCAAAGATGAAAAGCTCATTCCTTACAAGAGAATGGTCGATGATCTAAAGAAATACTTCATCTCTATCACATTTGAGCAAATACCCAGAATGGAGAATAAGGCTGCTGATGCAATGGCAACATTATCTACTCTTTTACAACAGCCTGAACATGAACTACGCTACGAGTTCCTGGTGGAAGCCCTATCCTATCCTGCATATGACTCCCCTGAAACCCGCATGATCTGCACTGTTGTAAGTTATGACTCATCTCGCTACAAAAATTTGTTCTCCTATCTCCACGACCAAATCATCCCTGAGTCCTTTAACCGTTTTGAGAAACGAAACCTTATCCGATCCGCATCCCGATATGTCATCATTGGTAATGATCTGTACAAACGAGGTCTAGATGGTACACTGCTTAGATGTTTAGAACGAGAAGAGTCTCAATGTGCATTAGAGGAAGTCCATGAGGGTATATGTGGGTCACACTCGAACGGGTTAACGTTAGCTCGAAAACTTATTAGGGCTGGGTATTATTGGCCTGAAATGGAAAAAGAAGCTATTAAATTTGCTAAAAACTGTCAACAGTGTCAAGTACATGGCAACTTGATTCATGCTCCAGGGAGAGATCTGATTCCTTTTACTACACAATGGCCTTTTCAACAATGGGCATTTGATCTCATAGGTGCTATCCATCCGCACTCTTCTAATGGACATACCCATATAATCACAGCTACAGATTATTTTACAAAATGGGTAGAAGCAGTTCCTCTAACACAAGCAACGGGGAAACAGATCTCTATGTTCATCCTGAATTACATCATTTGCAGATATGGGATCCCTCACTCTATAATCACAGATAACGGGGGACAATTCAAAAACAAGGACCTAGATGACTTATGTGCCAAGTTCAAAATTACTCAACATTGGTCATCTATCTACTATCCTCAAGGGAACGGACAAGCTGAGGCTTCAAACAAAAATCTCCTGAAGATCTTGCACAGAACAGTGAATAAAACAGGAAGAGACTGGCATCTGATGATCAATCCAGCTCTCTGGGCATACAGAACTAGTATCAGAACGCCTACAGGGGCTACACCTTTCGCTTTAGTTTATGGGTCTGAAGCGGTACTGCCTATTGAGGTTGAAATCCCATCACTCAGGATTAAAATGCATGGACTTGTCACTGATGAAGACTACAGAGTGTCGAGGTTACAAGAACTTGAACTACTAGATGAGCGCAGACAAGCAGCGTATGATCATCTCAGAGTATATCAAAAGAGAATGTCTAGAGGCTACAACAAGAAAGTCAGACATAGAGAATTTCAGGTTGGCGATCTAGTGTTGAGAGAAAATCCTAAAAATCAATCACATCGAGAACGCAAGGGGAAGTTCGAACCCAATTGGTTGGGTCCCTTTGTAATCACTGCTACTTTTGGCTCTGGTGCCTATCAACTCTCAACCACTGAAGGAGAACAGCTCCGAGAACCAATCAACGTTCTCCATCTAAAGAAATTCTATGCCTAAGGCATTCAGTGCTTGGTAAATGTCCTGAAAAAAATCTTAAAAATCGAAAAAAGTCCTGAAAAAATGAACATCTTGGTGAAAACCTAGCAATAGGTGCCTTGATGATTCACAAAAAAATCAAAAAAAATCAAAAGTACAACAAAAAAAATAAAAAAAAATCAAAAGTACAAAAAAATTGAAAAAATGAAAAATACAAAAAAAAAAAGAAAAAAAAAAAAGTGCCTTGGTGAAAACCTGGAAACAGGCACCTCGGTAGCAAAAATAGAATCTCTACCAAGATGGTGAAAACTCGGCAAACGGGCACCACTTGTTCCAAAATGCTCCATCTATCAGCACAATCTTGGTCTTTCCCAGCTTTCAGTCTTGCTTTAGTTTTTACATATCTCCCGGTTTGTTTCTGCATATCCTGGTTTCAATAAGTCGGTCTGTACACCAATCAGCTCAAGTGTCTGTATCCTATCAATGTTCAAACTTGGGGGCAATCAATGTCGTATCTTATAGTCTCCAATGTATCTTAGACATGTCATATCCACTCAGAGTCCTTTGAAGCTTCAAGTTGAGTCAGTCAGTCAGTCTCGTCTCCAGAAAGGATTTTGCATCAACAACAATCAAACATCAAACTCAAACTGAAAACAATATGTGCTTTTCATGCTTTTATCTCCTTGTATGCTTACTGATTCACATTGAGATTTTTGCATATTGTGTCCCTTCGAGCTCTTCAATGATGTCTTTTACAGGATTTAGAGAGTGATGACTGGGGGCATAATCTTTTCTTTGTCTTCTGCTTGTATGTGAAAATCTAACAAC
This sequence comes from Chamaecyparis obtusa, assembly GCA_027943335.1. Taxonomy (NCBI): domain Eukaryota; kingdom Viridiplantae; phylum Streptophyta; class Pinopsida; order Cupressales; family Cupressaceae; genus Chamaecyparis; species Chamaecyparis obtusa. Next base: position 69,263 of record BSBK01011726.1, read on the forward strand.
TTTGGAAATTTTGGATTGAAATGGTGTCCGACTGTAAGAGCCTCTATCTCGAATTGGATAGTTTGATGTAAGATAATCAGTTAAGTTGAATACTAGATTTCTGTGATGATTGAAGGTCGAATATGCAAGTAGTTAATAATATGAATGATCTCAGATTTGAATTTTGATCCTGAAAAAAAATTTCAGATCAAAATTCCAAGCCGTTTGGGAGATAAAATTAAATCTTTGAAACTTTGGGGTTTTAGCTCCCAAAAAAATCAAAACCAGCATGCAAAGGTGGGTTGCCCCACGGTGGGCGCCAGAAATGTGTGTGTGAAAATTATACCTGATCTGTAGACACAACACTCAGTAAAACATTAGAGGTTAGCTATAATCAAAATCATGCAAAATTGAAAGCTATCTAACCAAGCGATTTACTGCCTTCTAATAGGTGCGAGATTAATGTTCTCAGATTGTAATCAAGATCAGTGACCTAGACGACACCTAAATGAAGGATTTGAATGCAAAAGATGGATATGGAATAAATGCAATTAAGCTATTTTTTGGATTTTTCTATGCAATAATAATTGTAAAAACTGATATGAAATCTATGCTAAATGAAATTGATATGCTATGAATGCTATTGAAAATTGATATGCTATGAATCTAACAATGATATGTAATATGAATGCAAAAAAAAATAAGATTAATCTCACAAAGCTTTGAATTCGCAAGTTGATTCCTCAGTCTCCAATTCTCCAGCGTGATTGTGCAAAATATGAGATGATTTGTGAAGAGCTGAAGCCTTAATTTATAGAAATCCAGGGCTTTGGAGGTGCATGAATAAAAGCCATAAATCACTCAAATTAACTCATCTTGATTTTTGAGTTATCTGATCATAAAAGATAGTTAATTCTCAAAATCATGCAAAAACATGCAAAAACAGCTTTTTAACTCAAATTAGAGTTTAGATCAGCTTTTTGAACTCCAAAAGGATGTTGAGTTCCAAAAAGTCAATAACTTGCATTGATTTTCTGATTTGGAGTTTAACTGTTTCTTTTGAATATGCATAATAATTAAGAATTAAATAAATAAATAAAGTGATTTATCCTCAACTCAACTGATTTTTGAAAATAAATAATTAATTTATGGGTTAATTAACTATTTATTCAAACTTTTATTAAAAATTATATTATTAAATAATGACAACATGCTTTAATTAATTAAATAAGAATTTAATCAATTAAAGATAGGAATTTTGATTTATTGTCAAAATTAAATAATACAATTAATAATAGATAGAATTAAATTTAATTACATAATTAAGTGGCAAATATTAAATCTAATTAATTAAATATGAAAATATTCAATTAATCAAATTTTTAGGATAAATGTGATTTATCGCCAAATAATCATTAAATTAAAGATAATTAAGATAATTAGGAATATTACTAGGAATATTCCCTGATGCAAAATTTAAGATAATCAATTATGATTCGATGATGTTTAGATGTGCCTTAGGTTAGGACTTTGATGTCAATTTTGTTCGAATTGAAGATGTAGGAGATTAATGAACTTATAGCCCATTTTTGGGGTATTACACCATCTTTGTGTATACTTTTGGGGGTCATAAGGGTGTTGTTATTGTGATGAGTATGAGAAGGGTGGATGGTTGTTTTCTATGGCCTTGTGAAGGAATTTGAGTAGATTTTGGAGCCTTGTTGAAGGCTAATTTTCTATTGTACTATGGCATTCTCCTAGTTGAGTAGCTTCCACCTTCACCCTTACTATGGGTCCAAGGTGACTCATGTTGTGATAAGCCTTGGGAAAAGGAATTTGATGTTTATGTATTGTTTCTAGTTTTTATTTGTTATGTGCTTGATGTATGAATGTTGAGACCCTATCCATCTTTGTTTTCCCCTAGGTCGGGGGTGGCCATGAAATGGCCTAGGTTGGGAAGTGAGCCTCCATGGTCTATTTGTGTTTGTTTTGCAAATTTTGAAAGGCACATCTTGCTGGTCTTTAAGGAGGTAAATGGAAATTTGGAAGTACCCCTTTATGTTATTTGGTTGATTGGCCATGAGCCTTTGTGTAAATTGTCTTATCCATGGCTAGGTAAAGAGCCTAGCATAAGAATGCTTGTAAAATTAGAAAGGTTTATTTAATTTTCTCTCATTTATTGAACAATATGTTTATAATAACAAAAAAAGAAAAGGGGTTGCATTGTTTTCATTATGTTGAAGAAGTATGTTAGAATTGAAAAAAATAGATTAAATGAATGCTATGTATTGGTTTTATGTATGCAAGTTAATAAAGGGAAAGATGACCTTATTTCATGGAAATGATTTCAAGAATATTTATATAAATATTTGTTTAGTAATTTCAAGGAAAAGATCTATTTACTTCTAAGAAAAGCTTCCTAGTAGATTGAACAATATTAATTTAGTTACTTGGTTTGGAAGGAAAAGATTTAACAATTCTTGTTTGAGTGATAGTTTATATTGTACCAATCCCATATAAATATTAAGTGCATTATGAGTTAATCTTAAATATATTGCATGTAAAGAAAAAGAAAGAGTTTTACTTAATGTTGTTAAAGTGCTTTATATTTAAATGTTATGTTAAGCATGTATGAATATCTATATGTTCAGAAAACTTGGATTATGTTAAACATATAAACTATTCAATAGAATATACTCTTGATTTTGTTCTTAAGTTCTATGTTCCTACTTAGTAGAGTTTGGTAATAATAGCATTGCATATATATATAGATATATTAAAATAGATATTTGTAACAATACCTTTCGTATTAATAAATATAATGGAGCCCAAGTATATTATGCGATAATAAATACATTCACTACTCACCTAATTCAATGCCGAAGGAACCGAGTGTATAAGATTATTGTAATACAGTTTATAACTACGGATACTATATTTCTTGTTTGCATTTTGGGTTAGAAAAGTTTACGGCCTGGTTCCTGTTCTACGGAATGTCTTATATTTTGAGTTGATATGCATTATATTCATATGCCAAAAAAAAGTACATCACTGTATATACATACACGATGATATATTCATGCGAATCATTTTTCTCTGATCCTTACACTATGCATTACCGAGGGTTTAGCGGCATTAAAAGGGACATTTCATATTTGCTAAGTGCATTATCGAAACCCTACAGAGTAACTCATCGCTGATATTGTGATGTAGCAATGTAACTCCTCGTGGCTACTAAGCTAAACTAAAATCAACAAAGTTTATGAAAGACATATTTAATATTGCTTTGTGCATCGAAACATTACCTTTCGAAAACCTGCAAACTTCATTGTAACGTTAATATAACACCAAAGCTTTAGAACCCTTGTACCAATGTATGGTAATTATGTGCATATTTACAGCAAACGCGGTATGCCTTTTATTAATGTTTGCTATATAATTATCATATCCGAAGATATGCCTTTGCGAGCATCTGACAGGCTAGCCGAGTCCAAGCCTGCAACAAATGTATTAGTAGCTTAGCAAGTTGTTATTCTAAGCGCAGATCAAAACTATTTTACTTCCTTGGCATAGCATGCTCGCCGCTATTGAAATATGCTATAGCTAAATAGAGTTTGTAAAGCTGCATTTAAACAATGTTTTGTTTATTGCTTGAGACTTAACTTCTGAACCCTGCAAATGGATTGAACTGTATATGATTTTGTCAAGACTTTCTACTCAAAAAATCCCTTATTTGTGCCACGATCTCGGAGATGGATCCGCTGTTGATAGCCTAGACAGAGATAAAATTGTTGTCTCGCAGCAACCCTAACTACCGGTGCCATTGCTTCTTGTGTAGATGGAAGGGCCAATGCCCGACCCGACACCCTTAATGGGGGTATGTCAGGGCCCAAGCCCCACTCCAACCTATTGCCATTGCCTAAGCCAGCCAGATCAGTCACCGGAGTTTGTGCAGTGTCCGAAATCGAGACTAACCCTGGACTTGTCTGTTCTTTCGTATCTGCAAAGATCAATGTATAAATTCTTTTGCCATATGCTATCTATAAACTAAGAACTAAATTTCAAATCACGGCATACAAAACCGTTGACCTGTTTCACAAGCAGAGTGGAATAATCATGGAAAGTAGATGCTAACCCCACTCTTTGCATAGCTGGCTCCTACGTAGATTTAGGGTTATCGATTGAGCCATTAGCAGAGTATGAGCAGGGATTAGGGTTTTCAGCCTTGTCTTTATGGATCCAACCCTAATCCCGCTCTAGGGCTTGACTTGCTATTTTATTTTGTATCTTTTGATTTATAGTTCATTAATTAGCTCTTCTCATTTAATTCAATTTATATGAACTCTCTTATATTAGTAGTTATTTCTTTTTGGTAGATCCCTATTTATTTGGGATATGCATTGATTCTTTTGGATTTAGATGCTATTTATATATTTTAATTCTAGGATATTAGTTTGGTGTAGTTATTTGATCTTCTTTATTTGGGTTAGTTATTTTAGCTAGAACCAATAAATTTTTAGTACCAAATTAATTAAATTATTGACCTATAATTCCTTACCTTTTTAAGCATCCTATTAATCATGATCATTAATTCTTTAAGAGAATAAATATTAATCTATTATCCCTAGGTGGACCTAGGAAGCTTGAGAGCTCTTATTTATCATTATTATTAATTAAATTATTATATTAGAACTTTATTAAAGTATTTTAAATTCTTCATGTTACGATTAATTCCTTTATAAATTAACCTAGGGAAGACTAATATTATTTAATAGAATTATTGTCTTATGTTATTGCCTTAACTTTTGAAGTGACTTGGACTAGGGAATCATCCCTCGTGCCCCATTTGGTTGAACCCTAGTTAGTGGTTACTTCAACGTAGTGCACTTGATGAGTTAGGAAATGTCGACAAGCCAGCACAAGCCCCAAATTCCCTCAAGGGTTGGGTGTATAGGTTGATGTTTCTATCTTATGTTTCTATTTCAACCTTGTAGTACGAGTCTTTTATAAAAATTTTGTTGTGTGTGTTGTGCCCTAATTTTGGGCATGACATGAAGTAGAGGAACAAGTTTTAGAAGCATATGCTCAAGTATTGCTTTCAACTCCTACTGACCCTAATGAGCCTAGATGGGGAACTTATGAGGAGAAGACAAGAGAAATAGATGCCAAGCTAAATAGTGCATCAACAAAAAGAAAAGTTGCTAAAGTCACATTAGAGATCTTGAGAATACGTGGTGTGTTTCAAGAAAAACATGACACAACAAAAGAACAAAAGATTGCTTTGGAACTAAAGAGCATAGATGCAACAAAGGTAGAATCACATGATCCCAAGTTGAAGAAGGTAAAGATAGAGAAATCTGATGAACAAAAGGATATAACTGATGATACTCCTTCTACGCCCAAGAAAACCATTGACCTTACTACTCCTCTTGAGTATAAGGCAATGCCAAAGAGGAAGAAAGAAACCAACACTAGTCATCCATCCTTAAGAGTCACAAGGAACAAAAGGAACACTCAAGCACCTCCTAAAGTAAGTTTCAAAGCTAGTCTCAATGTGCTAAGTGCCAGAATAATTGATGAGGGAAGAATTGATCAAGTAGGGAAATTTTATGAAAAGTATAGTGAAATAGACAAATCTGAGATTCATCGTATGTTAGTCAAACACATGCTAAAATTCAAGAACACAATCTTGGAACTTAAGACCATGATCCTTGACAATGTATGGAATATCCTTGAATTCTAAAAGAGACAGGCTATTGAAGAAGATCTATGGATAAGGGAAAAGATCTTAGATGAAACCCTTCATTTATGTGATCTAGAAGAGAAGAAGTTGTTGTTAGATCTAGTGAAGCCTCACCTTAGAACCAAGACAAGAACATTGAATATAATGGATAAAAATTATGAGTTAGTTGCCAAAGAAACAAAGAAAGCCTTTGTGAAGGTCTTTATGAATAGGAACGTGTATCCACCTACTGCGCCCACAACACATGTACCCACAATGGTTACCAAAGGGTCAGAGACCATCAAGATACAATCTATAGGTCCTCAAGATTCATCACCTATAGTGGAAGCACAAACAAAGTTAGATAAGTCAGTGCCCATGACAGAGTCACTCAAGGATAGCACCATTATCATTGATAATGTTGAGATAGCCATGGCAGCCACTGACACTGAGTTGGACAAGTTTGAAGATTCTTTTGTGAGCACACAAGAAGCTAAAATTTTATGCAGCAATACACCTCCCATTCATCAAGAAGAAGTATTGATTGGAAATATAATAGATGAGAAAGAACAAGAAAAAGAGAAAGAAAAAGAAGAAGAAAAGAAAGAAATAGAAAAAGAAAAGAATAATGAACCATCAGTTGAACTAGTCAAGGTAAAACTTGAGAAGTGGTGGATAGCACTCCCATCACTCCCTCTGCAGTATTGTTGTCAATTTTTAAACCTAACACATCCAGTTTGGACTCATGGATAGAAGAAGACCTGATTAAGTTCAGTGTCTTAGCTATGGAGAAGGCCAAAGAAAAACAAGTGATGAGGAATCCCCTCCTGGTAGAATCAGTAAACATTATAAACAATTTATTGCCAAAGGAAAAGAAAGTGTTAAAGATACACTCGGTTGATGATGTGAGTATAGTCATCTCACATTTCAAAAGAAATTTCTCAAGCCTTCAAGAATCTTCATCCCTCGTTGCAGAAGGAAAGTATCTGAAGAAGAGACTGAATGAATTGGTTAGCAACTTTTCACTTGACCTTAGCTCACTCAAGACTGGTCAAGCATCCCTAAAAGAATTTTTAGATCAAGGAAGAAGAATCATTGCAAAATGCATGGATCAAGATAAGCTCACTGATGCTTATTTCAAGAAAATAAAAGAGGCTGAAGCTATGATTAAGAAAGTGAAGAGTTCAGTGAAAGATAAATCCACAAATGTGAACATGCACAATAATGTCTACCAAGGACATATAGGCAAAATTGAGAAGGTAGAGAAAGAGATGACAAAGATAAGGTCTAGATAGAATCAGTTGAGGAATGCTCTAGTGCCCTCATTAGACATTCTAAATTAGAATATCAAGGAGATTGATGCCACCATGATAACCTATGATCAAGGTCCTTCCATAGATTTGAAGATGGAGAAGCTTCAGTATGCATTATGCACCCATCTCTAGATAGTAAACTCTTTGATCACATTTTGGAAGAAAGAGATCCAAAACCTAAAGATAGCATATCTAGATGTTTTCCCTTAGTAAGTATGTATAGATATAGTTTTGAAACACCTTTTTCATTAATGTCAAAGGGGGAGTTCTATATATAATATGGATCATAATATGTATAGGGAGATATAAGTATCTATATAGAAGACAAAAGTTTTTTTTTATTAAGAACAGTTAGCAACTTAGCCATATTCCTTTGTTTCCATAAATGAAAAAGGGGGAGATTGTTGGAAATTTGGCTATACTAATGTATATGACTTAATATAGTGTTTTCATTATGGCAACAAAGTCATATAGCATTTTGGAGTCAGCGCATTTGATGAGAAGATCAGAAATCAGTTAGGTGTTGAAGACTAGACAATATACAGAGTTCTTGTAGCTCAAAGCATCAACACATGTATGTACGAAAGAATTATGGTATGCACCCTAGAAGTTAAGTTGGTTAGACTATATTCATGCTTAGTCTAGAAGTGCATAATCAAATATGAAAGGATGAGAAAGATACAGTCAGTTGAAGTTACACAACCAATGTGTGCCAGTGAAAAATAGAGTAAGCAGCCGATAGTTATCATTTTGAGTTGTGAATATATTATAATTTTGTAAAGGATATACACCTATTGTAATTAGGTTGCCGACATGTATATATGTTTGATTGTAAAAATGTTTAAGCCAATTCATTTGGAAGCATTGTATGTAATAGGTTTAAGGACTGACCTAGTTGTTTATTTTGTATGCGCGTATAAATATAAGATGCACCCATTGTATTCGGTATGGAAGTTGATAGAGAGTTGTGATAAGAAGATCAGAAGTGTGCAAAGATAGTATAAGATGTATTAGAGCTTTTATAAAGGTCAAAGCATCAGCGCATCAAAGGAACTGATCTGACAAGCAGTGTCATAGTGACAGTTCATCCAGTAGATATAGTGTGTATCTGAGATCAGAAGGTTGTAGCCTTCACCACTTGAGCAGTGAGCTCTAGGACAGTGCATCCACTCCCCTAATAGGGATTATTGTAAAAGACTCCTAATAGGGTCCAATCCTTGACAAGGTTTATTGTACTTAAATCATTGTAAAGAAACTCCTAATAGGGTTAAGGATCTTCTAACAAGGATCACAAAACACTAGTGCAAAATATTAGTGGGTGTCAATTCCAATTGGGGTTTTTACCTATTTGTGTTTCCTTGTAACCATATTGATGTCATGTGTTGATTTCATGTTTCATGTTTATGTGAATGTTTATTTCAATTCTTAAGTAGATAAGTTCAGTATAAAGATTAAAGTTAAAAGATAAAATATAGTGAACATTGATTCACCCCCCCTCTCAGTGTTCCCATTCCTAATAGTCTTTTGTGCCATAACCAACTGTCATCTACTTTAGCAAAAAAAAAACTTGCTTCTGGATTAAGCTGAAAAACATTACCTTTAGTCTTTGAACCTGATGTAATCATTTCTCCTTCCTTGTTATTAATGATGCACTTGTTTTCTTTTAATTTCAACTGATATCCTTTGTTAAGAAACTGTCCAACACTTAGTAAGTTATGCTACAAACCATCAACATAAAGAACATCATCACTAATGTGCTTTCCATCCAAAGTGATATCTCTTCTACCTATGATAGGTTTGGGAGTGTTGTCTCCAAATCTGACCATACCACATTTGTACTTATCCAAATGCACAAATCTATCTTTGTCTCCTGTCATGTGATGTGAATAGCCGTTGTCAATAATCCAACAAATTATGATAACTGCTTGTAAAATTAGTGCTAACTCTTGTGCTTTCTTTTCATTTTCATGGTTCATTTAATCAAAAATTTTCTCCATGTCTTTCAGAGCAATGAATCCAATACAAAACTCTTCATGGGATCTGTCAGGAACACTTACTAAAATAGTCAAATGTATAAATCTCTTCCCTCAGAATCAACCTTTGTGCTTATGATATCATGTTGATAACATATCTAGACAACATATGCTCAAGGCTCTCCCCATGACTCTTCCATGCATGTTGTTTAGCATAAGTTGTCATCAATGACAAACATACAGTCAACATTGACTTGCTGACAAATCTCCAACAAGCTTTCCATAATCCCAAGTATTGGGAATCTAAAATTTTGGATAAATTCTAAAGTCTATATTATGAAAATTTCCCTAAGGCACAAATTATTACATTAAAAGACTTTTGAAAGGACACTAGTTTGGATACAAGTGAAAAGAAACTTATTGATTTTCATAAGTATCTCTTGGGACATGTGTTCCTTGCCTATCATTTAGCATTTGCAGTGGGGTTATAACTCTTAGAGTTCAGTTCTAATGTGTTTTGGAGATAGCCATTTGGATGTCATTTCCCAAATCTACAATTTGCATTTTGTTCAGTTTTTGCCAAATGACCTACTTCAAAGGTTTGTGTCAAGTGCCTAGTTGATAGTCATGGTATAAGGATTGTTGCACTATATTGTAGGCATGAAAGTGAATCTCCATGCCCATTTTCATATTTCAGTGAGTTTGTATGATTAGTTTACCAAGGCTTTTTTGTATGTATTTTATATAGTTTCTCTGAATGTGAAAATGCAAAATTTAAATGGCCTACTTTAAGGTTGCGCAAATTGCGCCTAGTTCATGAACATGAGAAATTGAATATTTTTCTACATAATAAACATGGAATTGAGTCTCCGTGATCATTTTAAGATCATGACAAATCTATTGGGCCACTTTGCTCAGTCAGTTTCAAATCTAATTTCTACAAGTTTCACTATTTTTAGTTCAGGAAGTTCTAAAGAGATAACTTTGAAGATTATTTATAGATTATCAGTTAGTCATTTGGAAAATCTAATTATAGCCTTCTTTTCTACATATGAAAGAGAATTTGCATCCAAGGTTACAGACCATGAGGTTCCCATTTGATAGGATTGCAAAGTCAAATCAAAAGGTGTTTTATACAGATGACTAATGCTGACAGGATTAACTTTGCAGAGTGGTTATTTTCAGAAATTGATAACTTGATGTCGGGTGATTGTTTTTAGATAAGGGTTCTTTCCTTGTATTCATTTTATATGAATCTTCTACCAGGATCAGTGATTTGTCCCTAGGCCATCATTTGATATTTTTAATGCATCTTCTTGAGAGGCGGTTCCCAGTGATTACATTTTGCATTTACAGAATGAATTTAAACAGGTGATTTTGACTTCTAAAATATTTTTCTCTGTGCATCTTTATGGAAATCCATCTGATGGGGTGATTGTTTGTAGTATAAAGTTTGTATTCACCAGCTGCCAATGTCTGGTGATAAGTTTTGATCAGTCTTTTAATGGTGTTCTTGAAGGTAGTTTATTCAACTTGGCGATTTGGAAAAGTTCTTAAAATCAAGAGTTTTTATCAATCTGACGTTGTCCAAATCAAATCTAGATGCGAGAGGTGGCCATTCTAAGGTTCAGTTGTGCAAAATCAAATTTTTTTTTTAGCCGGACCCACTTTGGGCCCAACTTGCCTCATTTTTTAAAGAGCTATGCCATCTTCATATTCTTTGCTACGTTCACCATGCTTCTTTTCACATTGTGCTATGTCCATCACATGTTGTGCATTCTTTATTTTCTATTATATGAACTTCCATCTTACCTAGCACACGTTACTTTCTTAATTACACATTCTTCCTTCATTGATGGCTACACATACCTTTACCATGTGCTAGTGTTTCTCATGCTTCTTCAACATCCTATATTTTTTTTCCAAGGCAGGTGCTACACATTTCATCTTCTTTTAAATGTTGGTGCATGCTTTCTCTATGCAACACTTCCCTTCTTTCTTACTAAACATTGTCCCCAAACAAGGCATCCCATACCCATTATAAGGTAGTGCAAACTCCTTGTGAGGGAGTTGCGATGCTTTCCTTAGTAGTTGCACAGTATCCTTAGTAGCTATGTGAGCTTCCTTTGGAGGTGTTGCACACATTACCTTGGGGTTGTGCGCATGCTCCATAGAGGTGCATTTGCAGTTAATGGGGTTGCGTACAGTACCCAAACAAAAAAAAATGAAAAATTGTGTATAGGCCAGGCATGGGGGATGACTAAAAGGGGATGCATTCTAGTGTTTTGTCCCACATTCACCCAGTTTGGTGTGCCATAAGTTTTTAAAAGAAAAAATAGCTCAATACATGGTAAAGAAAGAAGAGAGGTATGTGTGTGGGGCCAAATAATGCATGCTAGCTGGGCATGCATTGAGGCAATTTTTTGAAGGAAAGGTATTATAAACTGAATGATATTTATCCCACGTTGCTAATGGAGGTTGATAACAAGCTATTCAAATACCAAAATGCATAGTTATATGGTGTCCAAGTGTGGATGCCCAGATGGAGCCCTCTCATGTGTGCATGAGGACCGAGGCAATGGGGTGGTAGGTGATTTGGCAGTGACATGTCAGCGGGTCCCATGTGAGAGGTAAGATAATTTTGATATAGGGGAAATTAGGACTTGTCAAATATCTCAAGATGCGCACCCAAGATCGACGGTGAGCGTGATCCTGCAACAAGAAAGATATGTGAAGGATAACCATTGTGACATTGTGACTAGCTGACATGTGTCTGCGATGTGGTCGATAGTCAAGTCAGGTGTCTTGAGATGCATACCGAGATCGAAGGTCATTGTGATTTTGTGAAGATAAAGATGCTTGAAAAGTAGCCATTATGAGATCACAATAGGTCAAGACATGTTCCATGATGAGGTGGCAGAGAAGTTGCAGCTTGAGTCCTAGTTGGATAATATAGTGAACCAGAGGTTGACACATGGCAAGGATGATGATGTGGCACCAATGACAGGGCAGTGATAATGATGCAGGTAGTCCAATAGGGTGATGAGATGGACCGACGGACAAATCAGGTGATGTCATGTGGCATATGGGGCCCACATCAAAGGGTAAAGGCCTGTGTAAAAATTGAAAACTATATATATATTCTGAACTATAGAGATAAATTTGAAAATTTAAAAGATTTAGCTGTGAACGAAAATGTTGTCTGGAGGTTGAATTTTCACCCTAATATATTAGTATTATATATCATCAAAAATGACAGGAGATGAGGAATTCACTAGCAACATCAGATTTGGGATTCACCAGCTTCTATTAATGATTATTCTCGAATGAATCAATTTGGTGAATTTAGTCATACAGGGAGGATTTGATTTGCAGATAGGGACAAAGGGGGAAATCGGATATTTTTCTAATTGGATTTATTTGGAAGGTTTTATTGGGTACACAAAGAGATTAGATTGTTGATTGTTTCAAAGTGTTAATTGTTGTTTTTCTTTTCTCATAAAAGAAGTGGCTAATTGGTTAAGAATTTGTAAGTGGTGCAAATAAGATTGGATTTTATTTGCTGGAGGCCCCAAGAAGTAGTTGGTTGTGTCTTAATTTCTTAACCTAAATGATCTGTAGCTTGTTGCAATCCTGGTCTACTTAAGGATTTCCAAGATCACTTAGAAGGGCTGGAATTTTGGTTTAAATGGATATATCCTAAACCTTCAGTCAGGGAAGATGACATGTTTTGTCCAGTATGTATCAGAATAGAGTAGAAAGTTGTAGATTAAATTGCAAATTGTCTATGTGGCTTTGAATCTTAAAGCAGGGTGTATACAGAGGCTTACATCCTCATACTTAATGCAAGTATCCAATTTCATTTCTCTCCATTTGTGTCATGTTTTATGAGTTTTGAGTCTTCTGATTCATTGTATGGATTTTATCTATACATGTATTGTCATTCTTTAGTTCTGATTTATAATTAGATTAAATAATGCTCTAGATGAAGCACAAATTCATTGGGTTTGCATAGGGATTTATATAAGTAGTATGGTTTTGGATATTTGTGTTCATGGCTTGGATCTTTGATGAAATGCAGTAGTCAGTCTCTATATCCTATAGTGCATTAGATTATTTTACGAATGGATAAGGCACTGATTTGAAACAAGTGTGTTCTATGCTGATATATGTCTGGTTGAGATTTGTTATATTCTGCATAATAAAATCAAAATCTATTGAATATCCTTTTAGTTTTGTGATTGTGTGGTATTTGTTCATCATAGTAATGGAGAGTCAATGAATGACTAGTTATCATTTAGTACTTTATTGCCATCTATTTGCTTTGTTGAATCCAGTTTGAAGTTGCAGAAGTGTTATATGTTACTGGATTAGCTGCACCTACCTTGGTTTTACAGAGCTAGAAGTGGAGAGGGAATTATTTTCCCTATAGTTGGTCTAGTTACCTATAGATCTCCCCATATTTGGAACTAACCCCTCCATAAAATATTCCTTAGGTATATTGGTGTATCTTTGAGTGTAAAATCCTTTTCAGGAACCAACAAGATGGTGACTCTACTGGGGAGAATAGAACAAAGAAATAAAATCTATTGAGAATCTCTGGCTATATCACATACTATCAATAGTATACTATCTAGATTGATTTGGTCCATCTGAGTCACCAACAAGATGGTGACTCTACTGGGGAATAGAGATGAAATAGTCATGCTAAATCTATTTTGATATCTTTGGTGTTGTAAATTTGTTATATGTAACGCAGGTATGAGTAGAGCTAGACTCCTAGCCTGCTTATTTATCTCATTCAATGGTTACCATTGATCTATAGAGTTAGGTTTAAAATATTTATCTCATCTCATCAAGTGTGAGTGGTGACTCTGAAGTTCTTTGTTTGATCAGTGCGTGTTCAAAATGGAAATATGATGTATTCAATTTTGATATATAGTTTAAAAATTCCAAGTGAAGTTTTGTGTTGGCTGGAAAGAGATACAGAGATTATGAAATAAGTAAACATTTTTACTCTTCAAGGAAATGGTGACTCTATGTGTAAAGAACCTAATTGAGGTACAAAGTGAACTCTAAGATCTGTCATGTTTCCAGCCAAAGAAAAAATAGCAGCATCAAAAACAATACCATCTATTTCCTATTTAAATATTTTTGTATTTGCATAGTCCTATTGGGTGAAGAAGTCACCATATAAAGGATTTTTGGATTGTGGATCTACATTTTTCTCTTGATTTATTAAAAAAAAATTTGGTTGTATTTTTGGAGAAATATGTATGGTTTGAAAATCTTTATGGCTGCATAAGTTGTTCATGATAAAAATCTAAAGATTTCATTAAGAGGAGATGGAACCCATAATGGATTTGTGCAGAAGCTTTTCTATGGAAAGATATGTGCTATTATGTTTTGATGGCATTGAAGGTTTCCCAAATAAGTTTTCTAGTGAGGTTAGGGAGTATTTGCCAAAATTTAGTGGTGATGGATCATTTTCAACAGGCGAACATTTAGATGACCTTGCTGACTTAATGGTTGAGTTTGAGATTGAGCATGAAGATGTTACAATGAAAATATTAGTTCAATCTCTTACTGAGGTTGCAAGGGATCGGTTCTTATCCTTACCACCATGTTCAGTTTCTTCTTTGGATTTGTTGAGAGAAAAATTAATAGAATATTTTAATGAGATAGTTAGTGAGGGTGGGTGTGAAGTAAAAAAATGAAGATCAATACCAATACATTGATGTCTCTATTGATCTGACCATCCATGAAATTGATGATGATGATTTACTCATTAAAATTGCTACTCTCAAAAGGAAACTTTTTGAGAATGATGTTGTGTGTAGGCAGTTGCAAGAAGAGAAAAGGTTACAGGCAATGGCTATTCTTCATTTTCATGATGAAGAGGCCAATAATGATGATGATGTTTCTATTTGTGCTAAAGATGTCGATTATGAGGCTGACATTGAAGTCAATGAATATCAAGATGTTGAAGATGAATCTACAGTTGACAATGTTTCCATTAAGTTCGTAGATCATTCTTTTTATCAGCATAAGAGGGAAACCTTCTTGCCTCAGTATAAGAAATATTTGTGTAAATAGAAAGAAGATGATTATGATGTAGATGAAATTTGTTGTAGTGATTTCTTTTCACAAAGTGATATATGCCAACAGACCTTGATTCTTGTTTCCAGCAAGGAAGATGTTTGCAACATCGAGCAAGAGGCCAAAGAAGTTGAACATGATATCCAATGCCCGTTAAGCAGTGAAATTTTTTTAGAACTCTTAGGTGTTGATTTTTAGAGGTATGCTCTTGAATTTGATTCTAGAGTTTCATGCCCGACAAATATATTTTTTGACGAAGAAAATGTTGAATATGTTATAGACAATATTATTTATTTGTAAAAATAGTTATTTCACCTTCCATTTGTTTTTTTGGCTATGGTTTACACAAAATGTTGTTTTAACAAAATGAAAACCAACAAATACCTCTTTACATCCATCAACTACTAATAAAAAAATAAACAAACAATATTGTTTACTTGTGAAAATAGTTATTTGACATTCGCTTTGCATGTTGTACAAATTACGCTTTAGATAGAATATTATTTTTTTGTTGCTTCTCTCTTAACCCTAGGCACCATAAAAAATGTAAATTCTTTAAATAGAGTATTGTTTTTTTGAGGCTTCTATCTAAACCCTAGGCACCATAAATATACAACAAAACTTATAGAAAATGCAAAAGATGTTGACAATGAATATAGATACATACATACATACATACATACATACATACATACATACATACCATTGATCTTAGGTTTTTGAAGATATTTTAAAACCCTAATTAGGTCGAGTTTCTTTGATATAAAAGCTGTAAATATGTCATTATGATTATGTAACATGAAGGATTAGCCACACTAAGGACATCAGGAGTTCAAAGAGGGTATTTGACTGAAAGGTTTCGTAGAAGCATTCAGTTTTTCAAAACATGGACAAGGCTATCAAGCAGAATAGAAGGACAAATACATCACTAGAAGGTGATATCTTTATGGTATACTACATATCTGAATCAAACAAGATTAAGTTTCTATTTACAGATACATTTTACTATTACCATTTAACCATTGTAGCAGAATCAAAATTTCTTAACAAAGTGAACTTAACCGTTCTTCGCTAAATCTCTTAACCGAGTACACACATGTATTATGTTGTTTAAATCCTCTAACTAGGTAGATCTAGTCAATCTAATTATTACTCCTAATAGGGTAAGATCATTAGAAGTGATCACAATTTGTAGCCTTAACGGACATACTTTGTTACTGGAGTAGTGAAGCTTTGTGGGTGTCATCCCCACCATAATTTTTACCTTCTTACAAGGGTTTGTACAATACTAAAATATTGGTGTTATGTGTATGAAGTTTCATGAATGGTTAATTGTTTTTTATTAACGAAAACAAGTTTTAATGGGGCCCTAAAACCCTTATAGACCTAAAAGTTTAACATAGATAAAGCATTTAAAGTAGCAACAACAAAATAGCCATAGGCTAAACAAAAGCCCCCCAACAAAAAGCAAGCAAAAAATAGTAAAAGAAAATAGGGAAGCATAACAAAAAACTAGGAAAGGGCCCAAAGCTAGGAGAACAGCTCAAGAAATTTCTCTGAGAATCTCCGCAGCATGAATCTTGAGCTCAGACACCCTTCTAGTCACCTCCTTAAGGTCTAAAAGATCTTTATCAGGTTCCTGGGTGTTCTTTTTCATTGTGCTAGATCTGGTCCTCTTCCTCGGGCCTTACTCAGGAGACTTATCTTTGCCACTATTTGGAGATTGGTCTTCCTCCTTACTACCCTTGTGTTCCTCAATTTTGTTAATCAACACCTTTATGTTGTTGTTAGAAGCTTTAAGAATAGTATAGCTTTGCTCATCAATTTTCTGCAAGGTACCCTCCATGCTCTGAACTCTCCTCTTCACTTCCTCCACTATGTTTTCCATATCATTCTCCTCCTCAGTATTCCTATTCTTATTACTGCAATTATCCCTCTCCAGTCTACCCACCCTATATTTTAGCTCTTGGATTTCATGATAAGTCCATTTGGTAGTTCTATAGCTATCAATAACGAGGGTTCTCCTTAGTGATGTCACTCAAAATGACCAGGGTAGGATCAATAAGCTCCTCCATTTGAATTTTTCCCTCCTTATTCTCCTTAACAAGTGTTTTCATCATCTCCCTCTTGAGACCCATCCTGACAGAGACATTATCAAAATTCCTCCAAACTGCACTCTTGTGTTTGCTCGAAATCTTGCAAGTGTATTGGCCGGACCCATAATCTTCAAAACCCTGCTCATTCTCATCCCCTCTCCCTTGATTCTCCTCTTCCTCATCGCTATCCTTCCCCTCCTCTTGCCTTTCCTCCTTTTATTCTTCTTCAATATCCTTCCTTTTTTTCAGCCTCCTGAAAGGTTTGTCAGCAAAAACCTCCTCTTTGTTAGCAGGTATCTTAATAGTAATGGTTCTCTTTCCACCCTTCTTCTCCTTATTTTCCTCTTCTTCACAAAAGGTATCTTCCTCCTCATCAGCACTATTACCCTCTGTATCCATTCCCCCCACCTCCTCATTGTAATCTCTATTAGATGAGATCTCAATGCTTTGTTTAGGGTCAGGAGTCTCCTTTTTCTCCATTTTCTCCATTTTTATTTTCTTTTTCCCCTTTTTGGTCTATGAGGTAGCCTCCTCATCCATGTCCAAATGCATCTCTTGGCTTTCCTTAGTATCAGATGTGATATACTCTTCTTCTCCTTATTCAACCTCCTCATCTTTACCCTTCTTGCCCACCTTCCTATGCTTAATTTCTTTCCCTATTGCCCTAGCCTTAAAAAATTCATAAATTAACAGCAAAAGCCCCTCATGGAAAGCAGGGTTACCAGTAGGCTTCTCCCTATAGTCATTGATATTCTCATTGATAGATGAATATAGGAAAAATGAGATAGAAATCTTTTCCTAAGACTCGAAATGGTTAAGAATCATGAAGTGGTAGGAGTAGATGCGATCAAATCTTGTGTCCAGGGAAATGTACTTGATAATCACCCTTAGCAAAAACCTCCATAGTGGCTTGATAGATTTCGGTAGGTAGTAGGTACTTTTCTTCACTAAAGCCTTCTTTTCCTCTACACCTTTGGCAAATTCCATCACCACCTATCTCAAAATATGCCTATCTCTGTAGAATTTCTTCCTAATAATGGGTATGCTTGTCACCATAGAGATAACCTCCTCCATCACCATGAATTCCACCCCATCAGTTTTGACACTCCCCTCATTCCAACTCTTAACCATGGTGCAAGTAACAAAGGGTTTCCATGCATGAAGTCAGTCAATGAACGTAGTAACTTCACCTTTATTCAAAATGCTCCACACCTTAGAGCGTCGATGCCACTTATCAGCTTCATCCTCTGGTTCCCTCCTGTGTCTTTCCCCCACCATTTTTTTGTTCTCTTTGCAATCTTTTCTCCTGGTAGCAATATCTTTTGAAGCCTAATTCCAATTGATATGAATGGTTTTCTTGACCCTTCTTTTAACCTCATGAAAATTATACCCAAAAACAGGCCTCAAAGTGCAATGATGACAATTACTATGGTGTTTCATACTTTAGCTATTGTACTTATGCATCATATCTTGACACATTTCCCGTAGAACATAAACTTTCATTATTAACATTTAATGTTTCCCAATCTTCCTGGGATCCTCTCCCTTTCAATTAAATCTAAAATTTCAAGCAAAATATTATTTCCATCCATCCATCTTTTCATCTCATCATTCTTGACTGCCGAGTTGGCCAACTTGTTAGCCACTTGATTTTCTTACCTATACTGATGAGCCATGTAGACACTGTCAAAGGAATTAAGTATCTAAATGCACTCATCAATGATATTCACAATCATCCATGTAGGCTCATTCTTCTCATTAAGACAATCTATTATATTCTTTGAATCTCTTTCCAGCCACAATTTTTTGACTCCCATATCCCAAGCAAGTTTCATGGTTTGATGGGGCCCAATCGCCTCTACATAGTGATTAGTTTTCACCCCTAGAGGAGCCAAAATGGAAACAATTCCTTTTCCATGGTCATTTCTAATGATGGCTCCTACCCCAGCCTTGCCAGGGTTGCCTTTAGTAGCCCCATCAAAGTTTTCTTTACACTAGCCCTCAGCTAGGAGAGTCCATTTATAGTCCTCCCTCCCATTTCTATCAATTTCCTTTTTGATGAGAAGAGGGTTACAACCTTTAATGATAGTATAGTTCTCTAACAGAGCGTTCAGGCTTTTGTGGAAGACAACTTTAGCATTGGTTTCTTTCTCTCTAAAAATTTAGTTATTTCGCTCCTTCCACACCCCCCAATAGAGATGAAGCAAAGTCCATTCCTACAAGCCCTTGTTCACATCCCCAATCACCCCACATTGCCACTATTCAAAGAGATCCATTGTGTTGTTGGGAAAAACCCAGGTCAACTTGAAGAAAGATAGGAAAAAGGACCATATGTCTCTGGTGAATTGGTAGTGAATGAAGATGTGGTCCACACTTTCACTATGCTTTTTTCAAAGAATGCATCTATTAGGCATCAGATGACCCCTCTCGGTAAGGTTGTCCATCGTCAAGATACAGTTTTGAAGCATTATCCAGAAAAGAATGTTGATTTTGGGAATAAGGCCAGGATACCAGGCTTTGGCCCAAACGGGGATTATTTCAATGTTTTGCATAGCTTCGTAGCCCAAGGCCATAGTGTAGTTGCCATCCTTTTTCACCCCCCAAATAATAGCATCCTTGTTCAGGGACAAAGGGATATGCCTTATCATGTCCATCAGTGGCTTATGTTCCTGGGATATCTCGGCTAGGTTCACCCATTCATCATTGACCATGTAGTCTCTCACTCTATAGCCAAATCTTTCCATACATATGATCGCCCATCTATTATATGACTCAATGTTCCATAAGGGCCCTTGTCTTAGCCAGTCATCATGCCAGAAATTAATATCTTCCCCATTACCAAGTTTCCATTTTTCCTTCTCAGTGGCTATGCCTTTAGTCTTCAGAATGCCATTCCAGATGTTGGAACCCCTTGGGTCATAGTCTCTGCTGATGAACTGCTTGAAGTTGATATTGGTAGTATATTGAAAATTTTTGAAGGTATGGATTCACCCCTCCCCTCCTAGGAGTTATCTTTCTATAATCCCAATAATTGGTATCGCAAATAGATCTCTTATTAAGGAAGTTTAATCATTGAAGAGGAAATATCTAAGGATGGAAAGGTATAAGGTGGATAAGACTATTGAGAATCAAAAAATATAGAAGCAAATATTTATTGATAAATTTAAGGAAACCAAAGAAGAACTGAAGAAGTTACTAATCAAGATGAATCATATGGAAATTCAACATAATAAGACTGATTATCTTGAAGAAGATATAGATGATCCATTTGAGGCATCTGGATCTAGATCTGGTAGCATAACTAATGCATATGAAGGAACCATATTAGAGCTATCTGAAAAGAATCTACATCTTATTGAACAAGTGAAGACAGTGCAGATCAGTCAAGAGACACAAATGGTTAGGATGATTTATGTCATGAACAATGCAAGGCAGACAAAACAAGAAATAACCTTGGCTATTGAAGATAGGAGGAAAATGACTGATAAGTTGCAAGAGAAGGAATCTGAGATACTGAGACTAACTGAGAATCACTTTGAAATCTCTAATTAGATGGTTGTCATAAATAAAGAACTCAACCGAGTAAAAATTGAGCTTACAAGGAAACTAGAAGACATCAGTGAATTAAGAGAAGAGAATGAAACATTGAAAAATGAGGTAAAAATGCAACAACAACATAATGAGATGATAAAGAAAGCTGAATATAGTATAGAGAATGCATGAATTTTTTATTAGTCAGAAAATACTTAATAGCACAGCTATTTTAGGCTATACCAAGCAGGAAGAATCATCAAGACAAACTGAACAGAAGAATTCCTATGCTAATATAAGGCCAAAGAATCTATCCTATTATCATCATGGAAAATTGGGCCACACATCAAATGTTTGCAGAAGTAAAAGTAAAGGTATTCCTAAATCCATTCCTAAATTTAATTGTTATTTCTATAACTATAACAATTATGGATATCAGGTACATGAGTGCAGAACAAAGTTGAATAGGAAACTAAAGAAACCTTATATGGAGAAATATTGTCGCACTTGCAACATGCATGGAAACATATCACAAGAATGTAGGACAAAAATGAAGCAAGTCTAGACATTGAAAGAATAGAACAAATCATATCAATTGAGAAGGAAAGGTGTAATACCCCAAAAATGGGCTATAGGTTCTTTAACCTCCTATATCGACACATCAAACGAAATTGACATCAAAGTCCTAACCTAAGGCACATCGGCACATTATCGAATCTTAATTGATTATCCTAAATCCTGCATCGGGGAATATTCCTTATTCCTATTTATCCTAATTATCTTTAATTTAATGATTATTTAGTGATAAATTCTATTTATCCTAAAGATTGATTAATTGAATATTCTGAATATTTAATTAATTAGATTTAATACTGCCACTTAATTATTTAATTAGATTTAATTATATTTATTCCTAAATTGTATTATTTAAATTTTGACAATAAATCAAATATCTCATGACTAATTGATTAAATTCTTATTTAATTAATTAATGTCAATTGTCAAATTTAATAATATAGTTTTTGAATAAAAGTTTTATTTAATAATTGATTAACCCATAAATCAATTGTTTTATTTTTAAAATCAGTTAAGTTGAGGATAAATCACTTTAATTATTTATTTTATTCATAATTAATTATCCATATCCAAAAACTAGTTAAACTTTAAATCAGAAAATCAATTCAAGTTCTTTTAAAAATAAACTCAACTCTCTTTTGAGTTGAAAGTTGATCTCAACTTTTGATTTAAATTAAAAAGCTGATTTGCATGATTTTGTGAGTTAATCTATCTCTAAATTCTTGATAACTTAAAAATCAACCTGAGTGATTTATGACTTTTTCCATGCATCCCCAAAGCCCTGGATTTCTATAAAATCAAGGCTCAGCTCTTCACAAATCATCTCACAATTTTGCATACTTACTCTGCCAAAATCAATCCATGAATTTGCACAATCACGCTGGTGAATTGATATTTGAAGAATTGAAGTTTCTTTACAAATAAACAACTTTTGTGAGATCAATCTTGTTTTTAATCATTTTAGTTTCATATTTAGCATATCATTGTTAGATTAATTGCATGTCATATCAATTTTTCATCTAGAATAGACTCATATTAGTTTATTTCATCTTATTACACAGAAAAACCTAAAAATATAAATTAAATTGCATTCATCTCATATGTCGATTCTGCATTCAAATCCTTTGTTTAGGTGTCGTCAAGGTCACTAATCTCGGTCCAATATGAGAATACATACTCGCATCTACTAGAAGGCAGTAAATCACTTGGTTAGATTAGCTTCCATTTCATTTCATTGCATGATTTTGATTTTTAACTAACCTCTAATGTTTTACTAAAGTGTTTTGTCTACAGCTAAGTACAAAATTCACACACACATTTCTGGTGCCCACTGTGGGGCCCTGAAATGGGTTTCCATTCAATTTCTATCAATTTCTATCATCTTCTTGTCATTTTTTGTTCCAAGCTGTGATTTTTAATTTCTGTCCATACAATTTTCATACGAATTTTGTCAGAAAATCATATCAGGAGATACCCACTATTGTACGACAATTTATTTGATCGAGGATTGTACCATCATAAACACAGTGTCATTTGGAAGCCCTGTTATCGTATGACCTGATACCCATTATCATACGAGTTTTTGGATTGTCATCTGGTAGGTGACACCCACTGTCGTATGAGTTTCAGTGCCATGTTTCAATTGTCGTTTCACTTTTTCAAGCAGTTTTCCAGATTTGTTTTGCTGATTTTGATGTAGGAGCATCTTGGGTGTAAGAGCAATCTTGCATCACCCAAAAATATTTTTGTTTTTGTATTCAATAAGGGCTATCTTGTGCAGAGCTTCTATTAATGGGAACTTGCTATTTTTAGTAAGTTGGTCATAAATCTCAGAATGTTCTAATTTTACATGTGGAGGTTCATCTCAGTCATGTCAGCCTACGAGCAAAGTTTCATGGCTAGCTTAGGTCTAGTTTTGAAGATATTGAAGATTTTTGGTATTGGCGGCAGGGTACAAAAACTTTGAACTCAGTTTTGAATGCTTTAGAGGCCTCATATGAGGTCAAAAATTTGGGTGATGAGCACTTGCACTGATCAACCCTGTAAAGCACTTCGTGGCATTTCTGAAATGGGGTTATAATAGTCAATCGGGTCAACTAGTGATGACTTATGGTCTCCAAAAGTCGGGCCACCTGAAATGGCAGAAAATAATTTTCCTTCAAAATTTCTGTTTGGGTTTCAAAAGTCATTTTTGAGCCGACTTTGATGTAATAAATTGTAAAATAAAATAATTCTAAGTTTGGTCGGCCCTAAGGGCTAAATTTCTAGAACCTTCTTGGGTGGTGGAAATTGCCTATATACAGAAGGTCCGTAGTGTTGTCTGGGGCAGTTCTGGGTAGATTTGGGTAATGATTCAAGGTTTATCCTATAGAATATTGTAAGGGAATGCCCATGTGGCTTTGCATATTATAATTCTAAAAATTTGTAATTCCACATTTGTGGAGATAATAAGAAGCCAATCTTCTATTCTTACATATTGTTGTTGTTTCTCTATTTTTGTTATATGTTTGTCATATAAAGGGGAGCACCCTTCATCAAGTGGTATTAGAGCAGGAGTTCTTGAGTGTGTAAACAGATCACCGATTATGAGGCAGTTTGCACCAGGACCGTGGGTTAGGGTTTCTGTGTAAACAGATCATCGATTGTGAGGTAGTTTGCACTAGGACCATGGTTAGGGTTTCTATGTAGATAGATCACTAACTGTGAGGTAGTTTGCACCAGGGCTGTTGTTAGGGTTTCAATGAGAAGCATGAAAATGCCTCCATGAAGGGGATGTGGTAGAAGAGCTGGTGTTGTAACACTTGAGGTTAAGGAACTGCAGAGACAAGTGCGAGCATTGCAAGATGAGATTGGTAGAGGAATGAATCTTAATGTCAGAGATGAAAGAGAGGAGGAAGCTGAAGAAGAAGATAAAGAAGGAGAAGTTGAAGTTGTGAACTAGGAGGAAGAAAGACTTTTCTGAGCTATCTCAAAGATCAGGAAGAGACCTAAGATTGAGGTCCCGACATTTTTTCGAAATCTTAACCTAGAAGAGTTGATCGACTGGATCAATGAATGTGAAGAATATTTTGAGTATGAAGATATCAAGGATCCTAATTGGGTCAAGTTTGCGAAGGCTAGACTGAAGGGTCATGCGAAGATCTAGTGGCAAGAGATTCAATTGGAGTGAAATCGAAGAGGAAAGGATAAAATCACAAGATGGGGGCAGATGGTGGATAAATTGAAGTGACAATTCATCCCTGTTGATTATGAGCTTGACCTACCTGTTGGAAATATAGATGTAGTAACTAAGAGGGGGGGTGAATCAATTAACCACAAAAATATTACCACTGATCCCTTAAATATCTTAACAAATTATTTACTGTGCCACTCGGTAAATATATAGAGAAATGCTAAAAACTTGATCCTTGAAGTGTGTAATAATTAAATTGTTCTTAAGCATTCATCACTGATTAACTTATATGAATAAAGAAAATAACATGAACACAAGAGACACCAGATTTATCGTGGAAACCCAATAAGGGAAAAACCACCAATGTAACTAGTTACTATTTTTCACTCTTTTGAAGTGATGCCCAGTTAGAAGCCAACTTGGTAAAAGGTTACAAAACACACTGTTAGGTGTGACCTTTTTAGAGGATTTAATCACCCTGCTAGGAGTGGCCTTGTAAGAGGTCTTGAAACAATTCAATAGAACTGTTACCTTGTTAGAGGATTTACAAAATGGTTGTTAAACCAACTTGGCTAAGAGATTTTGATATCACTGCTACAATTGCTAGAGAGTAACAATGAAATGACCTGCAACTAAATTGCTGAATATAGATCTCTATTCTGTTTCACTAGATCCTTACTGATCAATTAAATCTTTGCTGCTACTCAAGGATATCTGACCATCCTTCAAAATTCGCACACACCTTTCTTCAAAATGATTTCTGCATGTTGTATATCTTTTATTCACCACTTGACCTTCTATATATATATGCCATTTCATAATCATTTAGATTTTCAAGTCGGCACTAATAATTATTATAACAGTTGGCTGGGATAAACAAACTATAATAACAAAATTCTTTGAAAGGTCTGACCTTGCTCGGTAAACATTAATCCTGAAAAGATTTCCTTCGGTGATCGGGAGAACTCGGTAACCACAGTGAATTTTGCAACATCCTTTGGAGACCAAGAGAGCTTGGTAAATACTAATTTTCCTTTGATAACTAAGGAGGCTCGGTTAACACTGTTACCCTGTCATGTTTCCTTTAGACACCCAAGAGAACTTGGTAGACACTAAAAACTGCCTAGTTGACTGACTGAACTCGGTAGATACTGAGAACCGCTTAGCTGACCGACTGAACTCAGTAGATACTGAGAATGATAATTGATATGACATTTGTGTGACATCAAAGACAACACATAGCTAATCCAACAATGTCCTTCAGACAATTGTATCCAACAATCTCCCTCTTTGGCATTGATGGCAACACAACATGTCATAGCACAATGAAATTTCACAGAGAAACCAAGAGTAAGAAACATATCCTTAGCTTCATTATGATTCCCATCATCTTCAAACTTCTTTCTCTGAGTGAGAACTCTCCCTCTTAACTTCTCAAATTATTCTTCTTAGAAATGTTTTGAAATGACAGCATACTCTCCCTCTTTGACAACACATGCCAAAGACAACTTACACAGTTTTGGTAAATATCAATGTACCTTATGTACTAATTCATATGCAATGATTCCCTGACTATGCTGCATCAACTGATTGATCTTCAACATGTTCTGGTTGATGCATCACTAAAACTTTATTTAGTGAACCTCGAACAGGGGAGTGACCCTTAACTTGCCTCTTAGGTACAAGAATGCATCCTTAGGTAGTGGCATGGTGAAGATATCTGCAATTTGTTCTTTTGTATGAATATATT
The DNA here is from genome assembly GCA_027943335.1 of Chamaecyparis obtusa. Taxonomy (NCBI): domain Eukaryota; kingdom Viridiplantae; phylum Streptophyta; class Pinopsida; order Cupressales; family Cupressaceae; genus Chamaecyparis; species Chamaecyparis obtusa. The sequence goes on from BSBK01011726.1 coordinate 95,474, forward strand.
CCAATCTGATTTCCTTGTCCTGCACCAATTCTATGACAAAGTGATATTTAATTGCAATGTGCTTGGTTTTGGAATGCATTACTAGATTCTTTGAAATATTTATTGCACTTGTATTATCACAAAACATAACAACTAGTTCTTTGATCTCAACCTTCATGCCTTCCAAAAGCTGTTTAAACCATATAATATTAGAGCAGTTTACTGCTGCAACAACATATTCTACTTCTGCTATGGATTGGGATGTGCAATTTTTCTTTTTACTAGTCCAAGATACTAACCTCTTGCCAAGAAAGAATGCTCCACCACTTGTACTCTTTCTATCATCAATGTTTCCTGCCCAATCAGCATCAGTAAACACTTTTAAATCTAGATTGCCTCTAAATTTATACCACAAGCCATAATCTTCAGTTCCCTTTAAATACCTCAAGATTCTTTTGATTGCCATCATGTGATTTTCTCTAGGTTTAGCTGAGAATCTTGCCACTATTCCAACTGCTAAGGCAATATCAGGCCTTGTGTGTACTACATACTGTAATTTTCCAATCATTGATCTGTATAAGGTCTGATCTACTTCTTTTGAATCATCATCTTTGGTAAGCTTCAGTCCAGTACACATGGGTGTACCAACTAGTTTTGAATCTTCCATACCAAATTTCTTCAGTATTTCCCTGATATATTTAGACTGAGTAATGTAGATACCATTTTTGTTTTGTTGAATCTGAAGTCCAACAAAGAATTTTATTTGACCAAACATAGACATTTCAAATTATTTTTTCATAAGCTCTGAAAATTCTTTGCACTAATCATCATTTCCTGTAAACACAGTATCATCCACAAATATTTCTGCCAAAACAATTTTGTTATCTGATCCTTCTTTTATGTATAAATTGTTGTTGTCATTAGCCCTTTTGAAATCAATCTGAGTAAGATAGTTATGTAATCTTTCATACCATGCTCTAGGAGCTTGTTTCAGACCATACAATGCTTTGTGTAATTTGCAGACCATATCCCTTTTGTCTAGATCAATAAAACCTTCAGGTTGCTCAATGTAGACTTCTTCCTCAAGAATACCATTGAGAAAAGCAGATTTGATATCCATCTGATATACCTTAAATCCTTTATGTGCTGCATATGCAAGTAAAGTCCTCACACCTTCTAATCTTGAAATAGGAGCAAAAGTCTCTCCATAATCTATTCCTTCTTCTTGAGAATATCCTTTACATACCAACCTTGCTTTGTTTCTTGATACTTGACCATCTTCATTCAACTTATTTCTGAATACCCATTTTGTCCCAATTACATTTTTATCTTTAGGCCTAGGTACAAGAGTCCATGTGTTATTTTTCTCTATTTGCTCTATTTCTTCATTCATAGCCTCAATCCAACTTTCATTTTCTAATGCATCTTTGACATTTTTAGGTTCAAAATCAGCAAATAAACATGTACCTTTTAGTTTACTTCTTGTCATAGTACCATCTGATTTGTTTCCAATAATCTGATCTAGTTTATGATGCTTTCTAACGTACTTGGCTAATACAAGTTCCTTGCTTCCTGAATGAGTTACATTGTCATCTTCTTCATCTTCAGGTTTAGATTGCTCAGGCTCGGTAGATACTTGCTTGGTAGCTTTAGACTGAGACTCGGTACTTTGTGACTCGGTCTGAACTTCTTCTTGTGACTCGGTTACTATATTGGGCTTGGTAGATGTAGTCTCCTTACATGTGTCTAGCAATGTATCAGGTTCGATGTAAACAAATTTTCTATAGTCCTCTAGTTCCTTTTTGCTTTCTTCTTCAATCTTTTCTGCAAACTCATCAATTCTCACATGTGCACTTTCTATGATTTTGTGAGTAGACAAATTTAGACATCTATATGCCTTACTTTTGCAAGAATATCCCAAAAATATTCCTTCATCACTTTTTACATCAAATTTTCCTTTTCTAGATTCTTTTAAGATGTAACATTTACTACCAAATACTTTTAGGTAACTTACATTTGGTTTGTAGCCATACCATAGCTCATATGGAGTCTTGAATGTGTCTTTTCTCAGCTGTACTCAGTTCAAGGTATGAACTGTAGTGCTGATAGCTTCCTTCCAGTATTTCATAGCAATGTTCTTTTCAATCATTAGAGTCCTTGCACAGTCCATGATAGATCTGTTCTTTCTTTCGGCTATTCCATTCTGCTCAGGAGTTCTCGGGGCTGAAACCTGTATTTTGATTCCTCTTTCAATGCAAAAATTATTGAATTCATGGGAGATGAATTCACCACCTCTGTCTGATCTCAAGCATTTTATTCTTTTTCCTATTTCTTTTTCTACTCTTGCTAAATACCATTTGAACTTCTCAAATGCTTCAGACTTTTCTCTTAAATACATAACAGTCATCATTCTAGAATAATCATCAACAAAGAGAATAAAGAATTTTTCTCCGGTATAGCTCTCAATTCCAATAGGTCCACATAAATCAGTATGCACAATTTCCAAAATATCTTCAGACTGATAGTTTTTACTTTTGAAACTAGACTTTTCCATTTTACCAATTTGGCAATTCTTGCATAGACCAACATCAGGTTTCTTCAAAGAAGGAATACCTCTTACTTTCTTGAATTTGCTTATTTTCATCTTCTTGTCAAAATTTACATGACATAACCTTTTGTGCCATAACCAACTTTCTTCAATTTGAGCAATAAAACATGAGTAATCACCAAGATCAAGATAAAATAAGTTACCTTTGGTTTGTTTGCCTGATCCTATCAGTTTTCCTTTGTCTTCCAATAGTCTTGCTTTGCCATTCATGAATTCAACCTTGAATCCAATGTTGATTAGCTGTGCTACACTTAGAAGATTATGCTTTAGTCCTTCAACCCAATATGCATTATCACATATAAGTTCTTTGGTTAATGAAATTCATCCCTTTCCTTGTATACAACAGGGTTCATTGTTTCCAAACCTTACATTACCACCATCAAAGTTTTCAAAGTGTTCAAACTTGGTCCTGTCACCAGTCATATGATGTGAACATCCACTATCTATAATCCATGTATCATTCTTTCTTATATGAGAGATAAGTGCCATCTCATCTTCATCATTATCAGATTCATCTTTTACAGCAATGAAAACAATTTCTTGTTTACTATCATCCAAATCTTTAGCTAAAAAATATGTTTTCTTACCTTTATCCTTGAATGATTTGAAATTTTTCTTGCCATTGTACTTGTAATTTTTCTTCTCACCTTTTCTTTTCTTGTTTGGACACCTAGCTACAATATGACCAATTTCTTCACATGAAAAATAGATTAAGGGAGTTTTACCTTTGTATTTTCCTCTGCCTCTTGAATACTTCTTTGCAAGTAATGCTTCAATAACTTCAAGATCGCTATCAGAACTTTCCTCTGATTCTTCTTCACTTTCTGATTGGATTTTCTTCCCTTTCTTGAGTGAAAGTTTGGCCTCAAAAGCTGATTCAATATTTTTAGAAGTTGGAACATAGTTGTCATAGTTATCCAGTTCAAAGGCTGTCAATCTTCCAACTAAGGCATCCAAAGTTATATTGTGATTTTCTTCACATCTTCTTTCTTGAATAGCAAAAACTCTTATTGCATAAATAGGGAGTAATGTTCTAAGAACCTTACTTATAACTGTTTCATCATCAATTTTTCCTCCAGAAGCTCTGATTGCACTAACACTTGTCTTGATCCTTTCAACATATTTTGCAATGTTTTCTTCTTATCTCATTTTCATTTGATCAAACTGTCCTCTTAGGCTCTTTGCTTTGGCTCTCTTCACATTGTCATCACTGCCATAGATTTTCTTCAGCTTGTTCCACATTTCATGAGCAGTTGTCCAGTCTTTGATTTCATCAAATTATTCATAGCTAAGAGCTGATGCTATGTCTATCATCATAGTGTTATGGTTCTTCTTCTCTGCAATGTCTTCAATAGTTAATGTGCTAGTAGGAATTGTATATTCTTGATCAATATATTTGCATCCTGAATCACCAATGGAAGCCAGATGTAGTCTCATGAGACCTTGCCATGCTGAAAAGTTATTTCTATTAAGCCTTGGAATTTCTCTTTTGTAAGACATCCTGATCTTTAACTTAGGTCCTTGAAACCCTTCCTGCAAGCACCAAAAGCTCTGATACCAATTGTTGGAAATATAGATGCCGTAACTGAGAGGGGGGGTGAATCAGTTAACCACAAAAATATTACCACTGATCCCTTAAATATCTTAACAAATTATTTACTGTGCCACTCGGTAAATATACAGAGAAATGCTGAAAACTTGATCCTTGAAGTGTGTAATAATTAAACTATTCTTAAGCATTCATCACTGATTAACTTATATGAATAAAGAAAATAACATGAACACAAGAGACACCAGATTTACCGTGGAAACCCAATATGGGAAAAACCACCAATGTAACTAGTTACTATTTTTCACTCTTCTGAAGTGATGCCCGGTTAGAAGCCAACCCGGTAAAAGCTTACAAAATATACTATTAGGTGTGACCTTGTTAGAGGATTTAATCACCCTGCTAGGAGTGGCCTTGTAAGAGGTCTTGAAATAATTCAATAGAACTGTTACCTTGTTAGAGGATTTACAAAATGGTTGTTAAACCAACTCGGTTAAGAGATTTTGATATCACTGCTACAATTGCTAGAGAGTAACAATGAAATGACCTGCAACTAAATTGCTGAATATAGATCTCTGTTCTGTTTCACTAGATCCTTACTGATCAATTAAATCTTTGCTGCTCCTCAAGGATATCTGACCATCCTTCAAAATTCACACACACCTTTCTTCAAAATGATTTCTGCATGTTGTATATCTTTTATTCACCATTTGACCTTCTATATATATATGACATTTCATAATCATTTAGATTGTCAAGTCGGCACTAATAATTATTATAACAGTCAGCTGAGATAAACAAACTGTAATAAAAAAATTCTTTGAAAGGGCCAACCTTGCTCGGTAAACATTAATCCTGAAAAGATTTCCTTCGGTGACCGGGAGAACTCGGTAACCACAACGAATTCTGCAACATCCTTTGGAGACCAAAAGAGCTCGATAACCACTAATTTTCCTTCGATAACTGAGGAGGCTTAGTTAACACTGTTACCCTATCATGTTTCCTTTAGACACCCAAGAGAACTTGGTAGACACTATAAACTACCTAGCTGACCGACTGAACTCAGTAGATACTAAGAACCGCTTAGCTGACTGACTGAACTTGGTAGTTAGTGAGAACAATAATTGATATGACATTTGTGTGACATCAAAGACAACACATAGCTAATCCAACAATGTCCTTCAGATAATTGTATCCAACACTACTAAGAAAAATGCAAAGTTTGAAGCAAGCAAGATGATCTATTCAGGAGTATGCAGAGGAGTTCTACTGAATCCTCATCAGAACAAGCCATGTGGAAGCTGATAAGGAGAAATTTGCCCGTTACCTTAATGGGTTGAGGCCAATCATTCAGGAGGAGTTGAATCTGGTTCAAATGAACAGTATTGAAGAGGCATACCAGTTTGCCCTAAAAGTAGAGGAAAAGTTGAACAAGAAGTTTGAGAGCAGACAAAGTAGAAGAGCTTGTGATGGAAGATCTGGTGGATGGTCATATGAAGATTGAAATGAAGATATGAAAAAGAAGGATGATACCAGTGATAGTCAAAATCAGAGAGGAGATAATTTCAATCATTTCCAAGATCAGAATAATAGAGATCAGAGAGGAAGAGGAAGAGGACAAGGTTTAGGAAGAGGAGGCTTTCATGGAACATGTTTTCACTATGCAGAAGAAGGTCATAGGGCATTTGAATGTCCTCAACACCAAGGAAGGATAGATAGGAGGAATGAAGGCCAAGCCAAAGTTGCGCATGTAGATGAAGATGCCAGAACATCAAATTTTGAAGATACTGAAAGAGGAGAAACGTTGATTAACAGAAGAGTCTTGTTGAGTGGTGAGAATGAACCTGAGAAAAGGAGGAGCCTATTTCGCACTAGGTGCAAGTGTAAGGGTAAGTGATGTGATGTGATTATTGATAGTGATAGTACTAACTATTTGGTGTCAGAAGAGATGGTGACAAAGTTGAAGCTCAAGAGACAAAAGCACCCACATCCATATCGGATTGTCTAGGTAAAGGATGACCACAAGGTCATGGTCAATGAACAGTGCCTAGTGAAGTTCAAGATTGGTAGATACCATGATGAGGTACTATGTGATATCATATCTATGGATGCATGTCATATGTTGTTGGGTAGGCCTTGGTAGTTTGATAGATGTGTTGTACATGATGGTCATGCGAATACCTATTCCATGACAAAGGATGGAGTGTGACATAAGATAAAACTATTGAAGGAAATAAAAGAAAAGGTATGTGGTAATGCAAGAATTACTTTTGTTGATAGAAGAAATTTCTTAGATGGTATGCGGCATGAGCATATGTGTTTTACCTTAATTCCAAAGGTTGGGAAAGAGGAAGTAGAAGATGTACTTGTAGAAGTTGCAGAATTATTGAATGAGTTTCAGGATAATGTGCTTGATGAATTACCACCAGTAAGAAAGATTAGTCATCAGATGGACTTGATTCCAGGAACTAGTTTGCCAAATAAGGCAGTACACAGAATGACACTAGTAGAAAGTGAAGATTTGAAGATAGATTTGAAGTTTAGTTCATCACATCATCCATAGATTGTATATGGAAGTAGTCCCAAAAATGCATCTAAGTTGAGAAAGATAGATAAAGGAGAAATAAGTAGTGCTGAAGCTGAGGATTTTGCAGAACACTTGAAGAATGTCCATGAGGAGGTGAGGAAGAATATTACTAGAATGAATGCACAGCATAAGGCTAAGGCAGATCAGAAAAGGAGGTGTAAGAAATTTTAGGTTGGAGATGAGGTCATGGTTCATTTGAGGAAGGAGTGGTTTCTAGTTGGTACATATAACAAGTTGAAAATGAAGTAGTTTGGGCCATGTAAGATTCTGAAGAAGCATGATTCAGAAAATGCATATGAGGTAGAATTGCCTACTGGGTTGAATATTTTACCAATGTTTAACATTTCAGATTTGATAGAGTATCATGAAAGAGGTGTTGAAGATGAGGTTACAGCAGCATAGTGGAGTATTCCAACAAGTAGTTTAGATATCAAGGAGATTGAAGACATATTGGACAGTCATGTTGGTAGAAGCACAAGGAACAAGACATATGAAGAGTATTTGGTCAAGTGGAAAGGATGACCTGTTGAAGATTCATCATGGTTGACAAAGGAGGATGTTAACCATCTTGGTTTTCCTCTACACACCTGAGTCATGACAGGGTCACTTCTCAAATTACCCTGGGTGTCTGATGCAGGAGCAACCTAGGTGTAAGAGCAATCTTGCATCACCCAAAAATATTTCTATTTTTGTATTCAATAAGGGCTATCTTGTGTAGAGCTTTTATTTATGGGAACTTGCTATTTTTAGTAAGTTGGTCATAAATCTTAGAATATTCTAATTTTACATGTGGAGGTTCATCTCAGTCATGTCAGCCTGCCAGCAAAGTTTCATGGCTAGATCAGGTCTAGTTTTGAAGATATTGAAGATTTTTGGTATTGGCAGCAAGGTACAGAAACTTTGAACTCAGTTTTGAAGGCTTTAGAGGCCTCAGATGAGGTCAAAAATTTGGGTGACTAGCACTTGCCATTGTTAAGCATGTAGAGAACTTCATGGCATTTTCAAAATGGGGTTATAATAGTCAATCAGGTCAACTAGTGATGACTTATGGTATCTGAAAGTCAGGCCACCTGAAATGGCAAAAAATAATTTTCCTTCAAAATTTCTGTTTGGGTTTCAAAAGTCATTTTTGAGCTGACTTTGATGTAGTAAATTGTAAAATAAAATAATTCTAAGTTTGGTCGGCCCTTAGGGCTAAATTTTTGGAACCTTCTTAGGCGGTGGAAATTGCCTATATAAAGAAGGCCTGTAGTGTTGTATAGGGCAGTTCTGGGTAGATTTGGGTAATGATTCAAGGCTTGTCCTACAAAATATTGTAAGGGAATGCCCATGTGGCTTTGCATATTGTAATTCTAAAAATTTGTAATTCCACATTTGTGGAGTTAATAAGAAGCCAAATTTCTGTTCTTGCATATTGTTGTTGTTTCTCTGTTTCTGTTATACATTTGTGGTATAAAGGGGAGCACCCTTCATTATATTTGGACTGACAGCTAACATTAACAATTGAAATTTGCTATTTCTGATTGATTTCTGCTGATTTTGATTGGGACAAAAGTGTGAAAATTGCTAAAAATAGGTAAGAATCTACTAAGCGTGTTGCAATGAATTTAGATAATCTTCTTAGCTGATAACATTTTGATTTGGATTAAAAATAACTCTTGCATGTCAAGCTTGTGTGACCTTTATTGCTTTCATATCATAGATTTCATTTTGGGCTATAAAAATGAACATAGATTTGCTTTTTAGCATCTTTGTTACATAGTAAATAGGCCCTATGAACACTATTCATGGTTCTTGAGAGAGTGGGTTTCCAGTGAAACTCTTCTCAATGAAGGAACCCTTGTAGGTAGGGAGGTCACTAAGAGTGTCTCATGTTCTACTAGATTTGTGCATCTTTAGCTTATGATTGATACATTCTCTCTCCAGAGAGGTTGATAGATCATAAGTGGTTGACATCATAGATCTTTGTGAGATAATCTTGGTCTTAGCTTGTTGAATTAATTTGTCTGCTTTGTTTGGGTTAAAAGTGAAAAGGCTAGAGGACTATGCTCTACTCCATTTTTGGGTAGTATCAGAAACTTAGATCCTTGAATCTGGATCCAGTCTCCATGTGGTATCTTTTGTGAGTCACCTTTAGAGAGGGTTAACTGTAGTGGACATTCCCTTAATTGGGTCAACCACATTGATGGAACCTCAAGTGGTAATAGCCATTTTCACCGTGGTAGCAGTAGCCACTATATAAATGTCCTTATGGAGGAAATCTTCATAGGTGTGGTCTGTTATTGGACTATCAGATCTCCCTAGCATCTCCTGATTGATTAATTTCTTGGACTGTGTCAAAACCCCAGTGCACCTGGATTGGATTTCACCTTCTTGAGATCACAAAATTTGTAGAGTTAGACCATTACTAAAAACCTTAGTGAGGCCAAATTTTCATTTTCTAGGAATATGTAAATTTTTACAAAACTTTTTGAAACATACACTCTTAGCACTCCTAAGGATTAGCACAATTTAGTAACTTGATTATTCATGTGTAGGGTTTCTTTGTTCCATGCTCATTGTTTTCAGATGTGCTTGAAATCACTTGCTTGCTATTTTGTGTGCTTGTTTATCTATCTGGTTACTAAGAACGAATCAATCCAGTACAATCTTCAAATCTGGACAGACAATTTTGTGAATAATTTGAAACTGAAAACCTCAAAAATTGCAAAATCTAATGTTAAACACCTTTCTGGAGTCAAAAGTCATCTTGTAAAGTCAGAAAGTCATACGACTTTTGGCTATTGTCATTTCAAAACCCCCAGATTGTCATATGGTAGTTGGTATATTGTCATACGAGTTTTGCTACCAGTCAATTCAAAAAAGTCAAAAACCCTACTATCAACTATCATGCAAGTTTTGCAATAGTTGTATGAGTTTTTCAATTGTCATTTCATACTATACCCATTGTTGTACGAGCCTGTAGAAAGTCGTTTGAGAAATTTTGAAAAATTGCCAAAAAGTTGTTAGAACTGTCAAAGACCTAGCTTTTCCAGCCTATTTCCAGAGTCTGTCAAGAAAATCACCATTTCAAGAATAGAGTAGCAACTACTGAGAATCCAATAATTTTCCTAAAGTGGCCTTTTGAATTCGATTTAGCCTTCTATTTAATCAATTTGAGTCTTTATGATCTTGTGTCAAAACCTTGTCATAACTATCAACCTTCAATCCATCTTCAAAATGACTAAGTGTTGTGAACTCATGTTTGCTATCTTTTGGGCATCTACCCATACATCCAAGACATAGTCTCCTTCATTTATGTCTAATCTAAGCTTCAATCAATCAAATCTTGACAAGGTTGTGTCATTTGATCTTCTTGAATCAGATCTTTCTTAAGTTGTCTTCATCATATTCTTTTGTTTCACCCAAGGTTAATGGTGGAAACTAGAGCTTCCTCTCACAAGAAATCTAGAGAAATATCCCATACCATACCTTTGAATACTCTCCAGGCTCCAACTCTTGAGAAACTCTACAATTTTGGTCTTTACAAAGATGACGGTCTTGACAATTTTTGATTGAAAACTAGTTACATTCCTCCTTCATCAACTCATAGAGGTAGTCAACAAACTCCTCCCTGATCTATCCCTGGGAGAACTCCTACCATGTCACAAGAAGGGAAAAAATTTGGCTCTCAAAGTGCTCAATTTCAACATAGTGCAGATTAGGAACCCACACCTGAAGAAATTGCTCAGTATCAAAATGATGATGACTTCAAAAGAATGATGAAGCATTTCTTGAAAGAAGCTAGAGAAGCATACTTTTTACAATTAGCTCATCAAGGAGCTAAACTTCCTCCCAAATTTAATATTGAAGATATCATTACATATGAGGAAGAAACTCCTATTTCAGCTATGATGAAACAAATGCATGCTATGCAAGTCAAACTTAATAAACTTGAGAAAGAAAAGGAACCCAAGGAGTTCTCCATGGAGGCCCTATGTCTTTTTCCATTTGACAAAGACTTGTACATGCCACCATTCCCAAAAAGAGTGGAGATGCATAAATATGATAAGTATGATGGACACTTGGATCCTCAAGATCATGTCAGAGAATTTTGTACACAATCTATGGAGTTCATGCACAAACCAACCTATCTGATGCATCTTTTTTCTTGATCTCTGGGGGGAGCAGCCATTCATTGGTTCTCTAGATTGCCTTCTACTATCAAAAATTTTGAGGAGTTGATCAAATTGTTCTATCAACAATACTCCTACAACATTCAACATCCAGTCACCATGATTGATATCTACAATCTCAAACAATATCCAGGAGAACCATTCTTGACATTTCTCAATAGATGGAGGAAAAAATTCTCTCTATATGCTAGGCCTATTCCAGAAATTGAGAAGCTAGAAATATTCATCAATAATCTTGTCCCAGAGATCAACTACCCTTTACAAATGCAAGATCATACATCTTTTGATAAGATGGTAGACAATGCGATCAAAATTGAAAAGGTACTTTTGAAAAAAGGAGACATCACACTTCAAAAGGAAAAGTATGAATCAGGATCTAGTTCTAAAGACAAGAACAAAAACTGGAACAAGATTAAAGGCATCATCACATATGGCATTGTTGATACTATCTGTGCCCCATGAAAGGCACTAGCTTTAAATCTAACTATTGGTACCCAAGTCATCAAAGCTTTAGAGAAAAAGGTGTTTGAACCATCTCAAAAGAAGCCAAAATACAAATCTTGGTCCACTAATAATAAATGAAAGTTCAGTCCTCTCGGAGAATCTTTGGAATTAGATATGAGAACTCTGCTGGCTAATAACATCATCTCTTTGCCTGAGATCTGACAATCTGATCCTGACCCTAAACAAAAAAGGTGGAGAGACAATGAATTTTGTGATTTCCATTGGGGTAAAGGTCACAAAACTAATAACTGCTTATGCTTGAAACATACTATTCAAGATCTGATTGATAAGGGAGACACCATGATTGACAATCATAAGAGAAATAATGATCATACAGTATTCACAGAACCATTTTTGAAACATGGTCAAGAAGTTTCATCTTCTCACCCTAATATGGGGGCAAAGGTCAATTATGCTTACCCTAGAAATAATTTTGTTATCAATATGGTTGAACCTTGTCTCTATGAGCATCGCAATGCCATCACAATTATGTGAAGAGATAGAGATCATACTTCAGCTAACGTAGTGACTCGATCACAGGCTCAGGCACATCTGAATGGACAAATCCCAAATTCATCAAATGTCCCTAAGATGCCCTTCAATCTTTCTTCTGCTTCCAAACAGAAGGCTGCTTCTAAATCTTCCAATCCTAAAGATACAAGGCCAACATCTTATAGCATTGTTCAAAAAATCCAACACAATAATGCAAAAATCTCCATATTTGAGTTGCTTCGAATATCTACAGCTCATAGAGCTATTCTGGACAAAGCTTTGCTCGGATCCAATGTTCCTAATGACCTTGTTTTAGACAAGTTCCAGACTATGGTTGGACATCTTACATCTCTGCAATATATCTCCTTCTTAGAGGAAGATGACAACTCCTTGAGTCACCCACATAACTAGCCCTTGCATATAGAAGTCTTGATCTAGAGCCGTAGAGTCAAATGTGTGTTGATAGATTGGGGTGCTAGCCTAAACATTTGTTCTTACAGATTGGTCATACAATTGGGATTCACAGAATTGGCTATTGATCCTAGAAAGAAGATAACTATAAAAGCCTATGATGAACAAGAAAGATCTTCTAAAGGCACCATTGTCTTACCTATTAGAGCAGGTCTAGTTATCAGAGATACTATATGTCAAGTTCTTGATCTACCTTTGGCTTATGACATTCTTCTATGGAGACCATGGATACATGAAATGCAAGCTATTCCTTCTACATACCATCAATGCTTAAAATTTCCTTATGAAGGAGTAGAGGGAACTATTCCAGCAGACATATCCACCTCTTGCAATACATTGAAAGAAAGTGTAGATAAACTTGTGCCTAATAACAGAGAATCTTCCATTAAGCCAACAAAAGAAGCATCCACATCTAAAATGGAAAACATTGCAAAAGAGGTCAATATCAAAGCAAATGGTATGGGAGAATATAATATAGAGCTAGTCTTATCTTTGACATCTCTACCTATCTCACCTAAGTCTTATGGACAATCCTTAAAATAGTCCAAACCACACTCTAAAGAACCTCTTGAGGCATATAAAAGAAATTTTGTTGCAGAACAATTCTCCAAGAAAGAATTTGAAGAAGATGAAGTTGTGCTTACATGGCTATACAAAGATGAACCTAAATCTCAAGTTGTTCCAACTAGTGACTTTATAGTATCCAAAATCCCTTCTAAGTCATATGGTCCAGGAGATAAATTAATGGCTAAGATGGGATATCTAGGTAAAGGACCTCTAGGAGTCAGAGGAGAAGGTCTTATAACACCTATTTCACATACTAGTAGGAAAAACAAAGATACTATTGGCTTAGGCTTTAAAAAGAAACCCTTCCACCTCAAAGGTAATTGTTCTCATGTCATAGAGAAGATCACACTAGGAGAACCCCTTCTTAAGAAGGAAGAAACTAAACCATCAGATAGTGATTTAGACAGCTCATAACTTATCCCTTATGAGCATTTTCCTAAAGAAATCAAAGACCTTCTTGATGCTGAAGATGATCCAATCAAAACAATTAATGTGGTAGAAACACAAGAACCTACTATCAACCAAGAGGTAGTAGAAACACAAGAACCTACTATCAACCAAGAGGTAGTTGCAACACAAGAACCAGCTAATCGCGAAGACAATCAAATAGACAAAGAGGAAGGTGGTAGTTATTCTGAGACAAATTCTCATGAGTATGAATTCAAATCAAAATCTGAGGGTAACCCTTCTTGGGGTATTCATCCTGACTTTACTCATGTTCTTAGATTTCCTAGAGGCATAGATGAAGAATCTAATGACTATGAATGGGGAGCCATTCCAAAAGAAGATGAGCTTATTACAGAGAAACATGTTGATGTTATACACTAATATGCACCTAAACCCAATGTAAGTCTATACTAAAATGATGAACTTATCGAGTTTGATCCACCAATGGATGAAGTGGACTATCACAATGACATTGAGCCTATTCATGAATTGAATGTCTTAAGTTGTAATATCACCTTTGAACTCAAGCATCGGGTTAGGACCGATGATGACAGATCCATATCTGTAAACACTATCTCCCAATCTTTCCCCATTTCGACTATGTAACATCTTGAACTTCTTTATCAAACCTCCACAAATTTGAGCCATGGTATTTATACCTTCCTGAATGACTATGCCCTTGCTTACTACCTCAGTGCAGTTAAGCCTATGAGGACTTCCATCAGTGAACCGAGCGGTAGCATGAAAACCTCTCTAAGGAACCTAAGGATGAGATATTTGATGTCCTTCTGAGTCATTTACAAGATAGATCTCTAGTTCTAATTGAGCCCACTCAATCTATCAATTTGGGAATAGTAGAAGAACCATAGTTGATCCATGTAGCACAATCTTTATCAGAAGAAGAAAAGGAAAAATTTACAACATTCCTAACAGAGAAGAAGATCAACTTTGCATGGAAATATTCAGATATGCCAGGGTTGGATCCTAATCTTATAATGCATCATTTATCTATAGCTCCAAATGTCAAACCTGTTAAGCAAAAATTGAGAAAGATGTATCCTCATGTTGCACTCTTGGTAAAAGATAAATTAGAGAAGCTCCTGAAAGCCGGATTCATTTGAGTTATTGATTATGCAGAGTGAATCTCTAATATTGTACCTATTTCAAAACCAGATAAATTGATCAGAGTGTGCATAGACTTTAGAGATGTAAATAAAGCATGCCCTAAGGATGATTTTCCACTACCTAACATTGATATGATAGTGGACATGACTATGGGCTTTGAGATGTATTCTTTAATGGATGGTTTTTCTGGATATAATCAAATAAAAATTGCTCCAGAGGATCAAGAGAAAATTGCTTTCACATGTGCATGGGGCACCTTCTATTGGAATGTCATGCCATTTGGGCTTAAAAATGTTGGTGCCACATATCAAAGAGCCATGACATCTATTTTTCATGACATGATGCATAGGACTATGGAGGATTATGTTGATGATACTTTAGCAAAATCTATGATTAGAATTGAACATCTAAATGATTTGAGCAAGATACTAGACAGGATGGAAAAATTTAGTCTCAGACTAAATCCTAAGAAGTGTGCTTTTTGGTGTCACTTTTGGAAAGCTCTTAGGATACATAGTTTCAAAGAAGGCCATTGATGTTGATCCAACTAAAGTAAAGGCTATAATGGAGATGCAACCTCCAAAGAATATTAGTCAAATGAGGACATTGCAAGGAAGAGTTCAATCTATTAGATGCTTCATAGCTCAACTAGCAGACATATCACAACCTTTTACAAAAACATTACATAAAGGTGTGACCTTTGCATGGAATGAAGAATGTGAGAAAAACTTTAACCATATCAAGAAGTATCTATCGAATCCCCCTATCTTGATGCCTCCCATTTTGGGGAAGCCTTTGATCTTATATGTCTCTACTACAGATACATCAATGGGGGCATTTCTTGCACAACATGATGAGAAAAAAAAGGAAGGAGCTATATACTATATTAGTAGAACATTGGTTGCATATGAAAAGAAATATTCAATGATTGAGAAAGCTTGTCTAGTTGTGATCTTTGCATCACAAAAACTCAGACATTATATGTAAACTCATACCACCCATTTGGTAGCTAAGATTGATCCACTAAAGTACCTACTAAGAAAAGCTGCCCTCATGGGTAGATTAGCTAAATGGGTCATGCTCTTAAGTGAATTTGACATTGAATATGTTGAAAGAGAAGCTATAAAAGGATAGGTTATTGCTGATCGATTAGTAGATGCACCTATGATTGATGATACACCAATGCAAATGGAATTTCTAGATTCCTCTATCATGACTCTTTCTTCGAGAGAATGGTAGTTCTTTGATGGCTTCTATACATAGAATGGATCAGGAGTAGGCATATTGTTTATAACTCCTCAAGGATACTCAATCCCAAAAGCATTCAGATTAAATTTCCCTTGCACAAACAATATTGCAAAATATGAAGCCCTTTTGAATGGTACAAAAATAGTAAATGAATGGAGAGTAACAGAATTACACATTCATGGAGACTCTCAACTTATCCATCAAGTCAATGATGTATACCAAACTAAAGATGAAAATCTCATTCCTTATAAGAGAATGGTAGATAATCTAAAGAAGTATTTCATATCTATCACATTTGAGAAAATACCTAGAATAGAGAATAAGGCTTCTGATGCAATGGTAACACTATCTACTCTATTACAGGAGCCTAAACATGAGCTACGCTATGATTTTCTGGTGGAAGCACTATCTTATCCTGCATATGATTCCCCTAAAACCCGCATGATCTGCACTATTATTGGTCATGATTCCTCTAGATACATAAACCTTTTCTCCTATCTCTGAGATCAAATCATTCCTGATACCTTCAACTGCCATGAACAGAGATACCTTATCCATAATGCCTCCTGATATGTCATCATTGGTCACGATCTATACAAACAAGGTCTAGATGGTATGCTACTTAGATGTTTAGAATGGGAAGAGTCTCAATGTGCGTTAGAGGAAGTCCATGATGGTATTTGTGGGTCACACTCAAATGGTTTAACACTAGCTCAAAAACTTATTAGGGCTGGGTACTATTGGCTTGAAATGAAGAAAGAGTCTATCAAGTTTGCTAAGAACTGTCAAAAGTGCCAGGTGCATGGAAACTTAATTCATGCTCCAGGGAGAGATCTAATTCCCTTCACTACACAATGGCCTTTTCACCAATGGGCCTTTGATCTTATAGGAGCTATACATCCTCATTCTTCTAATGGACATACCTATATAATCACAACTACAAATTATTTTACAAAATGGGTAGAGGTAGTCCCTTTGACACAAACAATTGGAAAACAAATATTTATGTTCATATTGAACTATATCATATGCAAATATGGGATACCTCATTCCATAATCATAGATAATGGTGGACAATTTAAGAAAAAATACTTGGATGATTTATGTGCCAAATTCAAGATTACACAACATTGGTCATCTATCTACTATCCTCAAGGGAATGGACAAGCAAAAGCTTCTAACAAGAATCTATTGAAAATCTTGCACCATACAGTTAATAAAATAGGAAGAGACTGACATCTCATGATCAATCCAGCTCTCTAGGCCTATAGAACAAGTATCAAAATGCCCACTGGGGCTACACCTTTCACTTTAGTTTATGGGTTTGAAGTGGTACTGCCTATTGAGGTTGAAATCCCATCACTAAGAATCAGAATGTATGGTCTAGTAATTGATGAAGACTACAGAGTGTCTAGGTTGCAAGAACTTGAACTACTAGATGAGCATAGAAAAGAAGTGTATGATCATCTCAGAGTATATCAAAAGAGAATGTCTAGAGGTTACAACAAGAAAGTCAGACACAGATAATTTTAGGTTGGTGATCTAGTCTTGAGAGAAAATCCTAAAAATCAATCACATCGAGAACATAAGGGGAAGTTTGAACCCAACTGGCTCGGTCCCTTTGTTATCACTACTACTTTTGGCTCTGGTGCCTATCAACTCTCAAGGACTAAAGGAGAACAGCTCCGAGAACCAATCAGCATTCTCCATCTGAAGAAATTCTACACCTAAGGCATTCAGTCTATGGTAAAATGTCCTAAAAAAAATCTGAAACAAATCTGAAAAAGTCCTGAAAAAATGAACATCTTGGTGAAAACCTAGCAATAGGCACCTTGATGATTCACAAAAAAATTGAAAAATATCAAAAGTACAAAAAAAATTTTAAAAATGAAAAATACAAAAAAAAAATGAGAAAAAGAAAAAGTGCCTTGGTGAAAACCTGGAAATAGGTGCCTTGGTAGCAAAAATAGAATCTCTGCCAAGATGGTGAAAACCTGGCAAATGGATGCCACTTGTTTCAAAATAATCCATCTATCAGGGAAATCTTGGTCTTTCCTAGCTTTCAGTCTTTCTTTAGTTTGTACATATCTCCCAGTTTGTTTCTGCATTCCTATTTTCAATAAGTCAGTCTGTACACCAATCAGCTCAAGCATCTGTATCCTATCAATGGTCAAAGTTGGGGGCAATCAAAGTCATATCCTATGGCCTCCAATGTATCTTAGATGTATCATATCCAGTTAGGGTCCTTTGAAGCGTCATTTGAGTCAGTCAGTCAGTCTCATCTCCCGAAAGGATTTTTGCATATACAACAACACAATCAAACATCAAACTAAAAAACTGAAAAAAATCTATGTTTTTTACATGCTTTTATCTCCTTGTATGCTTGCTGATTCACATTGAGATTTTTGCATATTTTGTTCCCACGAGCTCTTCAATGATTTCTTTTACAGGATTTAGAGAGAGATGACTAGGGGCATAATCTTTTCTTTGTTTTCTTCTTGTATGTGAAAATCTAACAACTTTGGAAATTTTGGATTGAAATGGTGTCCGTCTTTAAGAGCCTGTATCTCGAATTGGATGGCCATGAGTACCTCAACCATTGATACCCAAAAAATTCAAGGAAGTTTGATCCCACTATTGTCTTTTTGGGTGAGTTCTTTCTCCTACTGTGAAACATGATCTTACCTAAGGATGTGAATGATAAAGGGTCACTATGGGTAATTCACATTGGATTTAGAATGATCTCTTGACTGTTTGATGTGTTTTTATGCAAGGCATATTCTGGTCATCATGATGTTTATGTTTTAATGCTTATACAAATTGTTATATCAACATGGACATGATATTCAAGTCATCCTGGCACTTATGCCTTGGTGCTTATATCTAATCTGAAATTCCAAAAACAAAATCAATATTCATATATCCATGGTTTCCTAATTAGTGGGTGTTGTATTGATTCCTATGCATACAAATCAATATTCATATGTCTATGGTTTCATAACTAGTGGGCATTGTATTGATTTATCTAGTTACCTAAAAATTCAATGATGAGAATGACTGACACATGATCAGTGACTAGGCCATAGGTCTTAGGTTGCATTTCATACTGTATGTCTCTCTACATTTTTTTTGCATGTTTGCATGATCTCACAATGGCTAAACAAACTTTAACACTTAAATGATTCTTCAATCACCTATTCAAAACCGATAAGAGCTAAAACTTAACTCAGAGGTCTCTTCATAGAATCACAAGCAGTTATTCTCCTAGGTTAAAACATCCTTTTGGACATAAGACTGATTACTTGTCTTCATCAATACTTGCAAAACATATCATGTGTATCATTTCATTTACATATCATAATAATCTGTTGCATTACATTTCATCCATGTGCATAAGCATAAATCATACATACATCTTTCCATAATCAAATACATTTGCATAACATCCATACATATGAAAGAAATCATTGCATTGCATATATCCATACATACATCCTACTCTACTCATAGCATAAGCGTCACATGATATCATCATAAATCAAAACATGAGAAGTACACATGAAGTCACAACCAAAATATCGATCTCATATGAGCTATCAAAGTCAGAATAGTATCTCAATGATCAAAAAGAGCATAGTATATCATAACATATCAAAACAGATCAACTGTCAGCCTGATCCTCTGCATCTGGTGGAGGTGGAGGTGGTGCATTTGGTACTACCTCTGCTCTGGGTGCTTTGGCTCCCTCTGATGCCATCATATACTAAGAGTACGAAGGGACTCTTTGTGCAGTAGGAACAATAGTATAGTATGTGGACACATAGTAAGCTACCTAGGAGGTCTGATGAATCACCTCTGCCTGCAATCTCTGCACCTCTACATGAAGCTCAGTATGATACCTATCTACCTCTATGTATCTCTCCTCCCACTAGGCATTGCAAACCTTTAGGTCCCTAACCTGTACTCTGAGCTGTCTGATAGTCTCCTATGGAGTAAGAGGAACTATAGGATCAACATCAGCTGTTGGCATCTCAGTATCTAGGGCAACCTGGTCAGTGGTCTCTACTCTCTATGCCTTATGACATCTAACCTCTACATCCAGATCAAATCTTGTATACTCCTCTATCGGATCAATACCACCACCCACAACCTACTCTGCTACAAGTACCTCCTTAGCTGAACCAACACTCCCTAAGGTACTGCCCTCTCCCCTAGTCCATCTATGAGAACCTGTCGATCTACCTACTGTAGAGCTAGTGGGATGAGGGGGCCTCATCTATCCTGATGGTCTCTGTGGTAGAGCCATCACTCTAGGTCTCAAAGGTGTGGGGTGCACAATAGGAACCTATGTGGGTCTGGGACCTTGTCCCATCGGAGCACCTATAACATCCATCACCTCCTCCATGGAGGGTATCAGCTCTGTCGGATCAAAAAATCTATGAATGGGATGATCAGCAAGCAAGGCAATGAACCCATCTATAACACCAACATCAAGCACATCTGGTCTGTACTCCCAATCTCTACAGAAAATAGCACTGTACTCCTATGAACACAAAGCATAGGAGAGCCTCATGGTCCATCCGAGTCGAAGCTCACGACCTATTTGAGCATAAGTAGCATAATCCTCTGGGATATCCTGCACTCATCCATACTGTCACACACTCTGGTGATAAGGAATCTCTCTATAGTGGAGGATGACCTCCCAATCAACACGCAACTCTAAAAGAAGAAACTAAACTGTTCTTGTGCATTCGCCAAGGCTCAATAGCTACATATGGTCTCGACCGAACAAAAGTCATATCATCGAGGCATTGTCTCCAATACTCTACATGGCCCATCCACCCCTATATGACATATCCATCATATATATATATATAATAGGCTCCTGAGGCTGCCTCTATGAAGTACATACTGGTCTCAACACTAG
The DNA here is from genome assembly GCA_027943335.1 of Chamaecyparis obtusa. Lineage (NCBI taxonomy): Eukaryota > Viridiplantae > Streptophyta > Pinopsida > Cupressales > Cupressaceae > Chamaecyparis > Chamaecyparis obtusa. The sequence goes on from BSBK01011726.1 coordinate 116,153, forward strand.
GATATGCTCCCACACCTAGATCTGTAGAACTAAAGCCCTAGCTGCAAAAGATTTTCTCTCCTGATACACTACCTCGGGCATCTCAAAGAACATATGGGCCAAAAGACACTAACCCCAAGGAAACTCAGAGGGAGTCACCATCAAGCATGCTACCATAGGGGCCTAGCCCATCAAAAAACCATTCTGCTAACGGTTAGACATAATAATACCACTGATCATCCTGGCAATGATACACTCTAGCTGGTGCATCTGTCCATATTGCTGCACTAATGTCTCCCAAGAAATGGAGGCAGTCATTTGAGTATTATCTTTGAAGAAATGTTGAAAAGCTAAAACACCCGAGTTCCCCAAACTCACATACTCTGGTCGTCAGCCTGCGTGGAAAGGAATGCGCAGTATACGATACACATCTTTAGGGGTAACAATGATCTCCCCAGTCGGTGGGTGGAATGTCTGGGTCTCCGAATGAAATCTCTCAATCAAAGCATTCAAATGTCTATGATTTACCCTAATCTCAGGTAAATGTATAAGGTACTCAAATCCACAAGATGCAAGATGTACCCTCATCGGGTTAGGTAGTGACACACATAGTCTCAGAGTGGCTGGATGAGAAATCCATACATGAACATCTAGATATATGACCTGCATAGTACAGAAACAAGGAATCTTATCAGTAATTTGGTCATAGAATGGGTTACAAGTACAAGAATGGGATAGTTTAGTATTTCAGAAGGTAGGTTAAAAGGTGAAAAATTAGGCTACAAAATCAAAAAATATTACCTAGTAATGAGTTTTTGGCTCACTGTTGTCCATATGACACTTCCGACTGGTAGGGAAACTTGTACGACTTTCTACATCATACCATACGACAAATCATAGTGACACGATAGTTCATCCCTCATTGTATGAGTTATGAGGGACCCGATGAAATGTCGTACGACTCTTGGGTCGCTCTGATATGAGTCTTGGGGGCTTATGAAATGAAAACCTATCTACCATTCAAAAGTCGTACAAGTCTCTCTAGAGATTCGTACGAGTTTCTATGCATGCAAAATTTCAAAATTGAAAAGTGTATGAAAAATCTTTAAAATGCTATAAAACATGGAAAAATTGAATTTTTAGCAAAGCACAGAGGTCCACCTACCGGATGTCCGTACTGCTGAAGTCTCTGGTGTCTCTGGCTGGGCTCAAATCGATGCAAACTCACAGGCACCTTTGGTTCTACCGCTTTCTCTACCATTTTAGCTCAGAGGGCTCCACAAGATTTCTAAAGTCAAAAGGTTGAAATGAATTGAAAATGACCCTTCCGACCTTTATATAGCTTTTGAACTAATTTTCCAAAGTGCTTCCTTTTTCATGAAAATTACACCCCTAGCTAATTTCGACGTTCTGAATCCATTTTTGGGATCAAAATCAAAATCTGAGATCATTTACTATGTTAAAATTGTTATTTAAAATTTTTGGACCCAGGATGGTCTACTGCTTGTATAATCAACCTTTGATCATCATAGAAATCCAGTATTCAACTTAACTGATTATCTTACATCAAACTATCAACCATGGTCAACTCATAGTCAAACCTAGTCAAACTTGGTCTTCTGGACCTACAAACAATGCAAAATGCATTCTTGAATGTGTTGAAGCACTTCTCAAATCAATTAACATGCTTCTGAACTATCACTGCTAAATTTTCTTGTCAGATTTCAATTTTTATCCTGAAGGGGGCATGGTATTGCAAATCATTCAAAGTTTGTAATCTAAATTTGAAATCATATCTTTCCTCAGTAATCAAGACAACAACCATGTCTAGTTGTTGATTCATCAAAAAGACCTCAATGCTTGGGGCAAATCAATCATCACTTGGGGCATATTAGATTCATCGAGATCCATATAAATCTGGTATTCTCTTAATCTTGTAAACTATATCAGTTTTTCGTAACCATCAGTTCGTTAGTTTTATTTCCTTGGTTCTTCGTAACTGAAGGGCTTAGATGTGATACCAATGTGATTCTTATCAACAATCAGGTTTGGAATCGATCACTCACTTCTTTGCAATCATAAGGTTCAGAATTATGCGTTTTGACACTTTTTCGCAATCATTGGTTCATTACTGTTATAGTTACCATTATCTTTGGTCATTCAAGACCTAATATCTTCATATCAAACTTCAATCAGTTTCTGCTTCATATCAATTTCAATTTACAACATTAGTTTCAACATCATACATAGACTATTCTTTGAACCACTGCGCTTCGCATAGTAATTCAAAGAGGGGCAAAATGTAATACCCCAAAAATGGGCTATAGGTTCATTAACCTCCTATATCGACACATTGAATGAAATCAACATCAAAGTCCTAACCTAAGGCACATCGGAACATTATTGAATCTTAATTGATTATCCTAAATTCTGCATCAAGGAATATTCCTTATTCCTATTTATCCTAAATGATTATTTGGTGATAAATCCTATTTATCCTAAAGTTTGATTAATTGAATATTTTGAATATTGAATTCATTAGATTTAATACTGCCACTTAATTATTTAATTACATTTAATTATATTTATTCCTAAATTGTATTATTTAAATTTTGATAATAAATCAAATATCTCATGACTAATTGATTAAATTCTTATTTAATTAATTAATGTCAATTGTTAAATTTAATAATATAGTTTTTGAATAAAAGTTTGATTTAATAATTGATTAACCCATAAATCAATTATTTTATTTTTAAAATCAGTTAAGTTGAGGATAAATCACTTTATTTATTTATTTAATTCATAATTAATTATGCATATCCAAAAAATAGTTAAACTTTAAATCAGAAAATCAATTCAAGTTCTTTTAAAAATAAACTCAACTCTCTTTTAAGTTGAAAGTTGATCTCAACTTCTGATTCAAATTAAAAAGCTGATTTGCATGATTTTGTGAGTTAATCTATCTCTAAATTCTTGATAACTTAAAAATCAACCTAAGTGATTTATGACTTTTTCCATGCATCCCCAAAGCCCTGGATTTCTATAAAATCAAGGCTCATCTCTTCACAAATCATCTCAGAAGTTTGCATACTTACTCTACCAAAATCAATCCATGAATTTGCACAATCACGCTGGCAAATTGATATCTAAAGAATTGAAGTTTCTTTACAAATCAACAACTTTTGTGAGATCAATCTTGTTTTTAATCATTTTAGTTTCATATTTAGCATATCATTGTTAGATTAATTGCATGTCATATCAGTTTATTTCACGTTATTGCATAGAAAAACCAAAAAATATAGAGTAATTTGCATTCATCTCATATCTAGATTCTGCATTCAAATCCTTCATTTAGGTGTCATCAAGGTCACTGATCTCGGTCCAATCTGAGAATATATACTTGCAGTAAATCGCCTAGTTAGATTAGCTTCCATTTCACTGCACAATTTTGATTTTTAACTAACCTCTAATGTTTTAATAAAGTGTTGTGTCTATAGCTAGGTACAAAATTCACACACACAAAAGGTAATGCATATACTTGGGTTAATTGCACAACATGTGGTAGGTATGAAAATGCAGCAACAAATTTCATGAGAAAGAACTCGAGAGGAAGATCTCCTAATTGGACAAGCACTAGTATGGCATGTTTTCACTGTGAGAAGGTTAGTCACTTGATCAAGGATTGCCCCAGACTAAGCACCAGAGATGCATACAAATATAAATGGAAATACAATTGAAGAAATCATGAGGATAAGAAATCAAATGTGGGGAAAAATGTCAAATGACAATGCTGGACCAAGCACTATAGTCGATGACACCTCATCCATTGAATTAGGTGATATCACCACCTCCACCTGATTAATGAAGGTATGTATGGAACTAAATTTCAATCAGTTATATTATACAATAGTTCCTTATATTTAGTGAATGCATAATAAATCAACATGAAATAAGATGCACTAGGGGATTGTACATGTTTAGAACTTAAGTTGTGTACAATCGGTAAAGGCATGACCGAATAAATATTTTCTAGTCGGTTAATATTGGCAACGTTAATCGAGTTGTGGTATCAAAAAAGTAATATCTATGTGTTAACTGAGCTAAATTTATTTTAGTGTAGACTGAGTGCAACTATGTTTATCGAGTTATGGTAGGTAAAGCATTAAATTTGAAATTTTGAGCGGGAAAATAAATTTTTGGTATAAATACATGATGGACTTAGTCATTTCTTCACACAATGATCATGAAGAACTAGAGCGATTTGAGAAAATTTGAGTGAAGACTTTCAGAGCTTTTAGTAGAGACTTAAAGGATTCCTGAGCAAGTTTGTCGTGATCAAAAGTAAGTTCCGCAATGACTGAGTTATTTTACATAATATTTACAAAGCCCTAAATTTGAGAAACTATGGCATCCTCATTTGAGCTCATAAAATCCAAGTTCGGGAGTGACAAGAAGGTTACATTAATCAAGTTTGCAACCTGTAATAAACCTAAATATAAGTTACACCCTGAGATTGCATCACATATTGATCTGATTGGTTTGTTTTCAAGTATTCCACCTAGGGTTTTGTTGGTTCAAGACATTTGTACTTACATCCACTGCAAGATAGGTAAAATTGGAGATTTTGAGCTTTAATCCACTTACCAGGAGCTGAGTGTGAATAGAAAGCTCAAGGATGATCACAAACAACTAGAGGTGAAGGGTTTAATGAATGCCCATTTATATCCTGAGTGAGTTTAAGATAGTGGATTAGGGTTATTTTGAGTCGAGTGCATGAAGGGAAGTTATGGCTAGATGAACTAGTAAAAATATCAAAAGATATTATACATGCAGTAACCGGTTACCCTATTACTGATAAAGTCAAATCCATAAGAAGTGCACCGAGAACTGAGATTGAGAAGTTAACCGAAGAAGAATCAGATGGCAGAGGTATGAGAGTCAACACAATTGTTGATCCTAAGATAAGGTTTGGAGCTTATGCTATCAGTTATAAGATATTTCAATCAATCAAGTTGAACAATGTACCTTGTGGAGATGTAGATATCACCTACAAGATTGTCAAGAAAGGTTTCTAATTTGACCTAGCCGAGCTTCTACTAAAATAATTAGATGAGAACATGAGAACCGTCAAATCAAAAAAGATAGACACGTAATTTTTGTTCCTTCCTAATTAGTATATTTTTCTATGTACAAAAATTCTTTCCCTCATTTGGTAATGTTGACTGAGATGTTGACCGACCGATCATTATGCAAATCAATGAATTCATACAAAGTTTAGGTCAGAATTTTGTCAATGTTATGGATGTTTATTTTGAACAATTCAATTAGAGAATGCATCAAAGGAGTAGGATACTAGGTCAACTAGTAGAAAAACATAAAGATGATATATGTTTCCTAGTGGGCACTGACACCACACTAATCAAGTCAGTTGAACCGAGGACTTCTTGGTTTCCCCTATGGGCTATGAACTAGATATTGATCGAGCTTCCAAGTCAATACAGACATTATTGGTCAAACCCAAATATCCACAGGCTACTAGGTTTGAAACCTATGAAGAGGCCAAATTAAGAATCAAGATGGATCTAGTCAGAGTAAAAATTAGTAAGAAATAAAAGAATATGATGGATACCTTGGTAAGATAACTTGGAGATGATGTAGAAGATGAAGAGGAATCTGCAACTAATCCAGTTGAAGAGGCAACTAAGGAACAACTGTTAATCAGGAATAATGAACATAATGAGGAGACCGAGTCTAACAAGGATATTCAAGCTACACCAGTTAAGGCTACAGGGAAGAGAAAACAAGCAGAAGCACCTACAAGAAAAAAAGGAAAGATCCTCAATAGCTTCTTCTTCACCCTTGAAGAAAGGAATTATGAAAATATCAAGGCCAAATCCTACCAAAATATATCAAAAGGAAAAGAGAGGTGTCCAAGTCACCTCTGAGCTACCTAAGAAGAGGAGAAGATTGATAAGAGAAAAAGATGATATTGATGAGGATGATGAAGAAGAAGATCAAGGTAAATTCAAAGTCGTTATGAATAAAGGTCAGTCAGTAAATGAATTAGTTGAAACTATAAAGGCAATGGGTGGACTTGCTAACCCCAAAATGAGTTGGTATGTACATATGACTACTGGGGATCAGGAAAAGATTGAAGAAGCCATTATTCAAATAATGATAAAATTTAAGAAGGTTCCTATTGAATTTTCTAGGTATGTTCCTAAAGAATTATATGAGAAACTATCAACTAGGTGGATATATTTCCTACACATCAAAAAGAAAATGAGGGAACACTCATTAATTTTGACCATGCCTACTCTATTTGTTACCGAGGTAGATGAACTAATGAAGAAATATTCCAAACACTTCTTGATGAAGAGTAGAGCACTTGATATATTGGCAGGAAACCTTGAAGCAGTTGATGAAAATAGCATGCTTCTATGGACCATAATTTTGAAAGAAAGAGAAGAAGTTGATAAACTTGCATTGGCTATAATCCTTGAGTTTACTTAGATAATACAGACTTAGGAAACAAGGATACAATCCACATATCTGACACCGAGGTAGTTGATGACACTATTGCTATGGATTTTTACCCAGTTGGATATAGTGAAGAATATAGATGGGATTCTCTTGAATATCTAGTAATCCCCAAGATAGATGATGTTTTGATTGAGGACATCACAAATGGAGATCATGATGATGTAAATAATGATGAGGAAATCAACATTGTTATAGACACTACTAAGGAAAATGCACCTACTAAGGCAACAGTAGTTGACATGCTGGGTGACTTACCCATATTGGTTCAAGCAATTGAAATTGTTACACAAAAGGAACCCGAAGGCTCTACATTTGAGAAACAAAAGGATATACCCGAGTAGAAGGGTACAAAAGAAAAGAAAGATTCAAATGAGCCTGAAAAATAAAGAGTATGAAACCAAAGAACAAGAAAAGGATACACCTATAGAATCAACTATAGTAGATAGCACACAAGATGCCTAAGGCCAAGCCACAAAGACACCAGTCACTAGGCAAGAAAAGGAAGAAAGTGTTTCTACTGAGTCAAAAAATCCAAATCTAGAGACTAAAGTGCTAGTTCCTTACACCAAATCACCTACACCAGAGAAGAAGAAAAAGAAGAAGAAATATGGTAAGGGACTTGTCACACTTGATGAAGTTATTAAAATTCCTGAATGTGACCTTAGGACACTAGACCCTGAAGAATTGAAAAGATATGGGGAATTGTGCACAAGGAAGGTTTCACATGAGAAAATGAAAAAAGAGAGCAAGAGAAAGAAAGTTTTAGAGGACATTAGAGATTTACTAATGCAAGTAGTCCCCGACATCAATGTTGATGAGGAAAATTGCATGATTGATCAACTTGCAACTCTAACTAGACATATCAATGCCCCTAATGTAGATGTAGAGAAATGAATGGAAGAGCAGGTAGAAGAAAAAATACAAACATGATTAGCAGATAAAATAAGCCTAGAAGTGGCACTAAATAAGGTTAAGCTCTCAGAGGTTTTTACCGATCTTGAAACCATCATACAATAGGTAACTCAAATTTTGTATAAGTTATGCACTGTGGACCACTTCACTACTAATATTAGTGAAAAGATCAAGAAACTTAATGAAGAAATATAGGTCAGTGCAAATAATTATTTAACCAAGCCAAATGCTTTTCATAACCACATTTCAAAGGTTCAAGAACTTCAACAGTTGAGAATTGATTTAAGGAAGCAAGAGAATACAATAAGTTATCAAATCACCAAGCTTCATGCTGAGTTGCTTGCCCATATTAAGAGCATGGAGTGCTAGAAAATATTTTTGACATGCATGCACAAGTTGGTCTAGAGTACATTGATCTTGAGAAACTAAAAGAGGAATGGGAAAACCTCTTTAACTCCCTAAAGAAAACCCATTAGAATATTTTTTATAAGTTGTAAGTACATTTGTTTTGTGGCATTAATCTCAAAAAGGGGGAAATTCTATGTATATATATGCCAGTAATTACTTGACACTAAGAGCATGTACAAAGGGGGATTTAGTATTTGTTTTGGAGTTTGTATATATCTTGTTTTGGTAGTCAGTAAATATACATAAGGTTTTGATACTAATGCCAAAGGGAGAGAATGTTACTCCTATTTGAGCATTAAAGGTTGTCATTACTATCATTCAATTATTCAATCGGTAAAGGAGACAAAGAGGATAATTGGTCAACTACATAAAGCCTATATACTGAGAAAGACACGAGGCAGATCTCTAAGTTAACCGAACAAGGGTTTAACCGAGTACTCTCACCGAGCTAGATGATTACCGAGTACTGAGCATAATGATCACCAAGAATTCATATGAACTGAGCATCAGTTAATTACTGAATGGAGAATACAGTGATTACTAAGTAAAGTAAGAAACAACAAAGTAATTTTAAATGGCACAAACAACAATGCAAATGGCTCACACCAACCAAAAAATAGTTTACCAAGATCAAGACAGAATTAAATATAGATGTAATCATTAAATTGTTGATGAATCCTATGTAATGTAGATCTAGGTTATTTTGTTTCACCATTGATCTTAGATTTTCTAAGATATTGTAAAACCCAAATTAGGTCAAGTCTGTTTGATATAAAAGTTGTAAATATGTCATTATGATCATGTATCATGAAGGAGTAGCTACACTAAGGGCATCAGGAGATAAAATGAGGTTTTTCATAGAAAGGTTTGAAAGAAGCATTCAATTTTTTAGAACATAAACAAGGCTACTGAGCAGAACAAAATGAAACATACATCACTAGAAGGTGATATATTTATGGGATCTTATAGATTTGAATCAGGCAAGATTAAGTTTTTATTTATAGATATATTTTACTGTTACCATTTAACCATTGTAGTAGAATCAAAATCTCTTAATAGAGTGAACTTAACTATTCTTAGCTAAATCTCTTAACTAAGTACACACATGTATGATGTTGTTAAAATCCTCTAACTAGGTAGATCTAGTCAATCTAATTGTTACTCCTAATAGGGTAAGATCATCAGAAGTGATCACAATTTGTAGCCTTAATCAGGATACTTTGTTATTGTAGTAGTGAAGCTTTGTGGGTGTTATCTCCACCACAGTTTTTACCTTCTTACAAAAGTTTCTATGATAACAAAATATTTGTGTTATGTGTATCAAGTTTCATGAATGGTTTATTGTTTAGATTACCTACAAATTACATTTTTTGTTATATTTGAATATTTTTTTTAGACAATGGATTCAATCAGTTAAATGCTATCTATATCTACAAACTTTTAGTCTTGAAAAGTTTTGAAGGTACTGATTCACCCCTTGCCTCTCAATACTTATCTTTCCATAATCCCAATAGTATACACTTGAACATTATTGATCAATTCCCCAAAATGGAATAGACCAATTTATACATCAGCCAACTAAACATGATATTCATCAGAATATAGATTAAAATATATAAAATTGAACACTATAGACATAATTACTAGAGAATAGAATTAGTTCAAACAAAAAAAGTAATGCATCCATGATATTCTTCCATCCAAGTCAAAAACCTGTTATTAACAATCTTCTCAGCATATGGGTGGTCAACTACCTCATCCATGTTGGAGATTTGCAAGTAAGCCAGTGTTGACTGTATGTTTATCATTGATGACAACCTATGGTAAGTAGCATGTGTGGAAGACTTATGTAGTAAGATTTAAGTATATGAAGCATGGATATGTTATCAACATGATATCATGGACGTAGAGGTTAACTGTTAGTATAGATAGTTATATTGCAGTTTGTGTCAGCAGTGTTCCTAATAGAGTAATAGGCAGTGTTCTGTGTATTGTTGTCTGTACAGTTGTCATGAAGCCTTACACCTTTGGATATATCATGGAGACATGTTAGTGATGTTAAATTCATGGATGCAGATTCTGATGATTAGTAGAAGAGAATTTATGTAGTCGCTACTTACCAGTAGTAGTTTCCTGTGTTTGTTCAGAAGAACTGACAGAGATTTTATTGGTTCTGGAGTTACGCCTATAATTTTGGTATGCTACCATGGATTAGAGCTTGGAGGAGAGTTAGTAAGGTTTGGTTAAGAGCACATAAGGTAATTTAGCTTGAGGTGAAAGATCCAATTGTTTTGGTAGAGCCGATAGAGTGTAGTGCGTGTCTACAATTATCGTATTGGATAGGTCCCAGAATGTGTTGTGTGCTTAGTAGAGCTGACTGAATTATTATTGGAGTTTGTTATGGCTTCTCTAATATGATTCCAAGGTGGTTATAATAGGCTGACTTGATTATATCATTTAGAGGAAAGATATTTATAGGTAGTCATTTGTGATTTCTGAACAGTGATTCAAGGTTGACTGTAAAAGAAGAGCAGAGTGTGCGAAGTGTTGAGCCATCAGAAGAAGGTTTATGTGACCAAGCAAAGTATTTTTGTTATACATTGGAACTGATCTAGATAGCAGGTCAAAGTGTAGTTCACCAAGATCTAGATATATTGTGTATCTATTAAACAGAAGGATGTAGCCTTCACCCCTTTGAGCAGTGTTCTCTTGGATAGCGCATCCTCTCCCCTAACAAGGACTATTGTAAAAGACTCCTAATAGGGTCTGAACCTTGACCAGGTCTACTATACTAAATATATTGTAAAGAAACTCCTAACAAGGTTAAGGATCTTCTAACAAGGATCATAATACACTAGTACCGAATATTAGTGGGTGTTGATTCCCATTAGGGTTTTTACCTATTTGGGTTCCCCGTAACCAAAATATTAGTGTTTTGTTCAAGTGTTCTTTCATTGTGTTTATGCTTTATGTTTAAGTATATTTAATTGGATAAAGAATTGAAACTTGTAGATAACTGATTCACCCCCCCTCCCTCTCAGTTATTTGATTAACAAGGATCATAATAGACTAGTAAAGAATATTAGTGGGTGTCAATTCCCACTAGGGTTTTTACCTATTTGGGTTTCCCCATAGCCAAAATATTAGTGTTGTGTTCAAGTGTTCTTTCATTGTGTTTATGCTTTGTGTTTAAGTATATTTAATTGGATAAAGAATTGAAACTTGTAGATAACTAATTCACCCCCGCTCCCTCTCAGTTATCTCTTGGGACTATTCCTAACAATTGGTATCAGAGCCAAGTGCCTTGAAGATAAATTTTAACAGCTTGAGGTTGATCAAATGGCATACTTCAGAAAAGGGAGTCCTAAGTTTAAAGGAGAGAATTATCTTGATTGGAAGAACAAGATGGTAACTCATTTACAATGTATTTCTTTTGAAGTTTTTTATGTAACTATCAAAGAAGTCAAGATCCCTACCTTAGAAGACCTCACAAAGGATGATGATACTAAAATGAAAAAGGAATTGTTTCATTAAAATGTAATAGCCAAAGAAGCCCTTATCAACGCCCTATCTAATATTGAATTTTCAGAAATAAAGAAAGTAGATACAACTCACAAAATATGGAAGTACTTAGAAGACATATTTGAAGGAGACAAACAAGAAAAGGATGCACATAGAAAAACATGGAAGAAAAGATACAATGCATTAGAATTGCTACCTAAAGAAAACATCATAGCTTACAATCAAAGGATCAATGAAGCAGTTGTTGGAATCAGGAACAATGGTGGAGAGATCTCAGAGGAAGACATTATGGACAAAGTGATGACCACTCTCACTCCAGAATATGAAAAAAAGATCAAAATCCTTGATGAGACCATGCAACTTACATCAAATTTCAATAGAGAGAACTTGATCAACAAAATTTCATCTTTTGAGATTTCAAGATTGAAGACAGAACCTAAAAGTGAGACAGCCTTCAAAGCAACAGTCCATGGTAAGAAATCTACAAACACTTCTGGTAATTTTGATGATGATGATGAAGATAAAACTCTAGCTGATTTCATTGCTATGATTTCTAAAAGAGAAAAGAAAGGAAAAGGTAAATATGAAGGTCAATTGCCATTCAAATGCTTTTCATATAATAAGATTGGTCACTTTGCATCTAAATGTCCTTCAAGGGCTAGAAAGTTCAAAAATTACTACAAGCCTAAATACTCTAAGGAATGTTACTATGCTGGAGATGGAGTCTCAGATGATGATTCAGCTAAAGAAGAAATTGGATTCATTTCTATCATAGAGAAAATGATCAATAAGACAATTCATGAAGATGAGAAAGAGGAACAATAGCTAGCATTAATTTCACAAGCTGATATAAGGATAGACTGGATTATAGATAGTGGTTGTTTGCATCACATGATAGGTGATAAAGAGAAATTTGTTCATCTAGACAAATATAATGGTGGTATGGTTAGATTTGGAGATAACACTCCTAAACCTATCAGTGGTAGAGGAGATATCACATTGGACAAAAAGAACAATACTGATGATGTTCTCTATGTAGATGGTTTGAAACATAACCTTCTTAGTGTTGGGAAGTTACTTGAAAAAGGTTATTATTTGGAGTTCAAAGAAAACAAATGCATCATTAAAAACAAGGATGGTGTTATGATTGCATCAGGCTCAAAGACTAAAGGTAATGTTTTTCAACTCAATTCAGAAGCAAGTTGTTTTGTTGCTAAAGTTGATGACAGTTGGTTGTGGCATAAATGACTATGTCATATCAATTTTGATAACATAGTAAAGATAAGTAATGTGAAGGTAGTAAGAGATCTACCTAGCATAGCAAAGCCAGTTGATACTATATGCATGGAATGTGTGATGGGAAAGCATGTGAGAAACTTATTCAGGAGCAAGCAAAATTTAGTAGAAAACAAGTTGGATCTGGTTCATATAGATCTATGTGGTCCAACTCAAACAAGATCATACTATGGTGAAAGGTATTTCATTTTGTTTGTTGATGATTATACTAGGATGATGTGGGTTGCATTCTTGAAAGATAAGTTAGAAGCATTTGAAAAGTTTAAAATATTCAAAGCTAAGGTTGAGAATGAATCTAGACTAAAGATAAAATGTTTGAGATCAGATAGAGGAGGAGAATTCACCTCTGACAGATTCTACGAGTACTAAAAGTAATATGGCATAAAGAGGCATTTGAGTGCACCTAGAACCCCTTAGTAGAATGGAATTGTAGAGAGAAGGAATAGGATTATACTTGATACAACATGCACCATCATGATTGATGGAAAAGTTGCACACACCTATTAGAGAGATGCAGTCAATACAATAGTCTATACTATCAATAGAATTCAATTGAGGCCAAGTGTAGACAAGACACCATATGTGCTATGGTTTGGTAATGTTCCCACAGTAAAATACTTCAAAATCTTTGGAAGTAAGTGCTACATCAAGAGAGATGAAGCAGTAGGAAAGTTTGATGCAAGAAGCGATGAAGGTATTTTCCTTGGTTACTGTACTAAAAGAAAAGCTTATAGATGTTACAATTTAAGGCTAAAGAAGATCATTTAAAGTGATCATGTTAAGATTGATGAAAATTTTATGGTTCAAGAAAGATATCATGATTACTCACCTATGATTGAAGAAGAAACCAGACCTTCCACTAGTGAAACAGTTGTTGAAGAGATGTTTGACAGCATTGATGTGTTATTCAATGACCCTGAGATAAGTGAAGCTGAAACTCCTAAGGATGATGAGAAAACATCACATAAAGTTCCAAAGTTTACTTCTAGATATCATTCTAAGGATGACATCATTGGAGATCAAAGCAAAAAATTCAAAACAAGATCAAAAGAAAAGAATCAAGCAAACAATGAAGTGGCATGTTTAATATCTTAGATTGAACCCTTAAGTGTTGAAGATACATGTAATGATTCTAATTTGCATGATGCTATGAAAGAAGAACTAGATCAGATTATTAAGAATGACACTTGGGAATTTGTCCCTAGACCTAGTAATAAGAATGTGATTGCAACAAAATGGATATTTAGAAATAAGATGAATGAAGATGGAACATGTTAGGAATGAATTCTGAATGTTTGGCAATCATTCTGTAGCAGTTGTCATTGCATTCATGACTATGATTGTCATTGAAGTCAACACAGTGATCTTCTGGAGACTTGCACAGAGGTAGATAGTGTTTTGATTAGCGCACATGGGTTATTATAGTTGTAGCTATGTGATGATGAGGATATACTCTTTGATATTTTATATGTTGATGGTTAAGAGTGTAGACAGTAATTCTTTTATTCATGGAAGTTATGAGCATTTTGGTGGAAGCAGTATTCAGGCAGTGTTCCTACGTAGCGGTTTGTGGAAATCAGATTATATCTCCTAATCAGGATGGAATCTAGTTTTGCATAGTTAAAGGGAAGTTTGAGACACATTGATAGTGACATTAATGAAAGTGCAAACTTCGGGGTCACATGAGTGAAGAATTGTATTGTTTGGAACTTGACAGTTTTGTGTAATTTTGATGTAGCATGTGGAAACTTTTATTTTGTAATTGTGTGCCGATGCATTTGTAATTATTTGAGCATGGTATAAAGGAAGGAATTTTTTTCCTTGGTGCAATATGGTTGTGATATGATTGAATATGAATGTATGCATGAAATGAAGAAAAGAGCTAAAGCAGTTGTGAAAGCGAAATTGTGAAGGAAGACATGCGAAGTACATAGATCTGAAGTTGAGATCTAGTGTATCAGTGAGTGTGGTTTGGCATAGTGAGAAAGGAGGTAACATATTTGATATTATTCTATTGAATAGTCTTAAGGTCAGCTGGACAGTGTGTTCAGTGATCTTTCCATTGAAGTTGTTTGGGCAGTGGGTCCTTCTGTCTTCTACAATCTTAACAGGGTTAAAATCATTTAACAGGGATTCAAAATCTCCTAACCGGGATTCATATGTACTAATTGTATTTCATAAGAATCCTAACAAATTCTATCCTTTCACAAGAAATATTCATATTAGTGCATCTTTTGTGGGCATCATTCCCACCGGGGTTTACTCTTTGATCAAGAGGTTCCCTAGTCAACATTTCTTGTGTTATTGTGTTATTGTGTATGAATATCTTTCTATGGTTGGTAATAATATTTCTTACATGTTTAAATGCTATTGAAGTTGATAAAAGTTATAATTATTTGATAAATGATTCACCCCCCCTCTCAGTTATCTTGGTGGACTTTACTTTCTAACAATTGGTATCAGAGCAACAGATCGTTGAAAGAAAAGTTTAACAACTTAAGGAGATCCATGGTGAATTTTAGGAAAGAAATCCCTAAGTTTGATGGAGTAAATTTTGACAGCTGGAAAGAAAACATGAAGACACATCTATTGTATTTAAGACTAAGTTATTGGTTGATTACAAAGAATGATAAGACTATCAATGAAGAGGGAAATCTTGAGACATGTTCTAGTGATGAGAGAGATCTATTCATGTGTAAGATACTTGTAGGAGAAGCACTTTTGACAGCCCTTTCGGAGAATGAGTACAGTTAAGTAAAATGTTTGAAGAAATCTTATGAAATTTGGAAAGCTTTCCACTCTACTTTTGAAGGTGATGAACATGAAAAGTTAGATTACATAATTGGATATGTGCATTTGAAGATATAAGAATGATGGAAGATGAATCTGTTAGAAGCTATATTGGTAGAATGCTAGAAATTGTTGTCAGGATAAAATCTTGTGGAGGAACAAAGACAAAGAATAAAGTGATGTGGAAAATTTTGACAACATTGACTCTTGTATTTAAGCAAACAACACAGATGATTGAACAAGTTATACCTTGTACTACAAAATTTACAAGAGAGACCCTTCTTGGAAGATTGGAAGCAACATAAATGAACCTAAGGTTATCAGGAGACTTTCCTAGAATGGAGACAACATTCAGTGCTCTTAATATGCACCCTGTTGGGAATATTCTTAAAATTCTAAGGTTTGTGTCCAAACGTTGGGTTAATCCTCTAGTCTGTAAAGTTTCCTAGGTCCAGGTGTAGGGAGTTCTTCTAAAAATTGTCATAACCCTATTTCAAAAAAACCTTACCCTAGGTCTTGTCCCTAAAGATTTTGAATTCATGTCAAAACCCCAAAATGCTTGCCACTTTCAAAATAAATCCTAAGACATTTTTTTTATTCCTTTTCGAGCATTACTTTTTAAATCACTTAGGTCCGTTAAAGAGCACGTGCATTTATTTCTACGCGGGGGGTTATATTTCTTCCTAAGTCTAGAAACCCAGTACAATAAATAACATTTTCCTATGTTTCAAGTTCATCCAACTGTGAATCTTCAAAGAAGATCTAACAGTGGTCACGTAATCGCATGGAATCTTTTAAGCCATGTGAACATGCGAAATGACCGTTGATCTTATAACAAAATCCGGATGAGAAAACAAGGTGGGACCACTGACAAGTATCTTACAAGTGGCGGCTTTCAATTTGTCGAGAATAGTAGGGCCGGTAATAGAAGAATCTCTGAGGTTTTAAAACAGTAAAGGGAAGATCGGACGGCTGTCGTATAATCACATGGGATCTTTTAAGCTATGCAATTATGTGATGGGTCATTGATCTTGCATTGAATCAAGTGCGATTCTCCGGTGAAACCTTTTGACAAATGTGCATAAATGATGTTTTCTCATTGGTTGGCTTCAGAAGACACCGGTGCTCAAAAAGAAAGAAAGTACCTGACATTCTGCTAGGTGTTGCAAACGTGGAAATTCTTTATTAACGAAGGCAAGGTGGGACCGGCGGTTTAAAAGAAGACAGTGACGATTAGTGGTAAAGGGTTTTTGCATGTTCGCATAAGCTTCTTTTAAGCTATGCGATCATGCGAAAAGCATTTCATGTTAATGAAGGAAAGTTACAAAAGACCGCCAAGGACAGAAAGGTAGTGTGATGGTTAGTCGCATGTTCACGTGAGTGTTTTTTAAGCCATGCGATCATGCGATAAGCTGTTGGATCATCTGCTAATGAGGATCAACGGTTCTCATTCAAACTGAAGGTAAAATGGTGCGAAGTAAGGTTTCCCATTGAAGAAGTGACAGTTCGCTCTTCCGGAAGAGTAATTGTTTCAAACGTGCTGAATTAATTATTGATGGGACTACTTTAAGTGGCTCATATATCAGAATTTTGGGCACTTTTCGAAGCACAAAGAGATCAAAATTTGTAGAGATTCAGGTGTGAAGATTTCTGAGGTTTGGCTGCTTTTCCTGGGTGATTTCTGAGAAAAAGGTTCGTAAAATTCTTGTGCGATTTGCTTCCTTATTGAGAGAATCATAGCTCTATGTTTAGTCTATCTTGCAAGAATTTTTGTTAAAATAAACCTTCAAATGGCCCCAAGGAAAGAATTGTCGGGTAAAGTAGAGTATAGTGAAAGAGGTTTGCACGAGGATTTATTGCAGTTACTTCCTGGCTCTTCCACTACCCCGGTAAAGAGTAAGAGTTTGATTCCCAAAGACCCTAGGGTAAAAATAGCAGAACGTTTATATGATATGGCAAGTTTTATTAGAAAGGCCAAGATTGGTACTATCAACGCAAGAGGTGACTCTAATACCACAGGACTAGAATTGTTCAAAGTAGGTTTTAGTCAGAGAAATGCCCCTCATCCTGCAAGAAATATATGGCAATCTAACTTAGGAAAACTTGTCATGCCTGGTGTCTTTTTAGATGTAGATTTGATGACCCAGGTTGCAAAAAATTATGATCCAATCAACAAAGAAATTAGGGATGCAAAGGGGGTGTTATTGTTTAAGGTTTTAGCTGAAGAAATTAGGAAGGTGTTCGGATTGAGTGAACCTTCAGAAAGTTTGGAAAGCATTAACTTTGAAGAACTGAGACAAGTATACAATGCACAAAGGAACTATTATAGGGGCAAGTTGTTGAAGGATTTTTGCACCAAAATTGGGAAAATGGTTGTTGTGAGGCAGAACACTCCAGAGCCTTTTAAAATAGAATATTTTGATCTCAGGGCTAGGGGTGCATATTGGTCATTGTGTCAAGTTTTTGGAGAGCATGTCAGTGACAAGATGCCAATACACTTGATGTGCATAATGATCCAAATTTTACATGCACACGTGTCTATCACTTTTGATTTTGCCCCTTTCATTGCTGAATTAATCCATAATGGATTAGTAAAGATTCAAAAGAATGAAAGTGATAGACCCTTTGGCTGGTACTCTTTCATAATGTACATGTTTCTGTTCAAAGGAGCAAGCTATTTTGAACAAGAAATGAAATTGGTGAGAAAGAAGGATGGTGAAGACATGCCAGTCCAACTATGGAGCCTCACAATGACCTGGGATAAAAAGGATCATAGTTTCATCAATTTTGATAAACATTTTGCAACTAGACTCAAGAAGCTTTTTGTTTTAGATAACCCAAGAATCCCAACAATGTTAGCACAGCTTGTTAGGCCAAAATAGTTTGCCAAGAACCTGAACATCGTACACAATTGGGGAGATGTTATTTTCTAAAATGTATCAACTGTTATCAGATATATGGTACAAAAGAAGACTGGTTACAATGTGGTGATACCAGAACAGAGCAAGCAAAAGTAGATGGATAAAAGGGATATCCCATCAACCTCAAAATAGGTTGGAAAACAAAAGGAAATTATGGAGATCCCCGATTCTCCTCCTCAGATTTCTGAAGATATTGTTGATTCTCCACCCCCATCAAAAAGGCAAAGGTTGGAAGAGAGACCTATTCATGTGGAAGAGGAGTACTCCCCATCACAGTCTCCTATAAGAATTTTTGATGACCAAGAGATTGTGGAACAAGTACAGTAAGTAGATGCTCTAGGTTAGATCTTCATGACTTATGAAGAAGTAAATGAGGGAGTGCCAGAGCTACCAGAAGAACCTAAGTTGGACCTAACAGTAGGGGAGTTAGCAGGTACTGAATTGGACCCTGTGATCAAACAAGCTTGTGAAGAATTTTTGTTTGATGACACTTTTGTTAAAACTAGGGCCTTTATGCAGTTTCTTTGGAAATTAAACATCAAACAATTTCAAGAAATTTGTGAGAAGAGACATGAAGAGAATCCGGAGAAGGATTTACAAATTATAGAGGAAGAAGTGAAAATAGAGATGACTACAAAGTTCAAACAAATCACTCCAAAACAGGGAAGAGATATGGTAAAGATGTCAGGAGTACTAATCCTCCCTGAATGGGATATAGCTTATGCTGTAGTGTTTAATGCAGTCAGAAAACAAACAACTCCTCTCCATAGGACTCTAGAAGAAGCAGAACAAGTTGTTAAAGGAGTCACTTTCAGTGATAATCATCAAGCATTGGTAATGTGGTCTTTGAGGAAGAATGAAAGTGATAAAGGAAAGCAAATTGTCAAAGATGACCTCTTGGGGAGTTTAATTGTGAGAAGGGTTACTGATACATCTTTGGTGGAGGCATCAGGTATGGTAATGGCCATGGCACAATTAACAGCAAAGGTGGCAGAAAAGGAAGCTAGAGAGAAAGATGAACTCATTGCAAAATTGGAAACAGTCTTGAAGGTTTATGGTAAGATGAAACAGGGGATTCTTGAGAGAGATATTCTGATTGCAGATTTAAGGAAGAAATTGGGAGAACAGGGCCCAATACAATTATTAAAAAAAATTCAAATAGCTTCCTCCTCTACAGGGCCTTCCTCATCAAGCCCCATTATTGAACTTCCCCCTTCCCCTTCTCCTCCTTCCATGGATGAAGAAGATGTTGATCAAAAGGTAAAGAATAAGTTAGCTGATAAGATAAAAGGTGTTGTGTCACATTTTGTTACCAAGTTGAGACCTAAAGAAGTATACAAATATGCAAAACAATTGGCAGATGTCTTAGTGACTTTTCAGAAAGAGGTGGCAACCGTGGACAAAATTTTGGAAAGATGGACTGCAAGGAAAGATACTCTAAGGTCATGGTTTGATCAAAATAAGGATCAGTGTGTTGTAAATATTGAGCTTGCAAGTACTTACAAGGTTATCAAGGATCTTTTTGATTTTGAGGTAAACAGGGAGAGTATAAAGAGAAGGTCAAAAATCTTAAGAACAAGATATTTCCAGGATGATTTCCAAATTTTCTCTGGTCTTATCAAGGTAGATGGGGTAATCAAGGATAAAGGTCAATGGACGAAGCAAATAGATAGATGAATGCTAACTAAAATAAATGAAATTCTTGGTACAGATGATAATACCTCATTTGTACATTTTATTGAACTCCTTCAGGATGCTAGGTTACATTTTTCTAATGTGAGAATAGAGGTTCATCAGTTGGTTACTGAGTGGGAAAAGTTGTCCCCAAAGAAAGATGAGGTCCTTGCCTTTCATTGGCCAAGTGAGGAAACCTACATGACTTGGGAGTCCACATATCTGTCAGGAGATTTAGAAGAAAGGGAAATCAGATGAAGAGGCGGCAGGTGTTAGTATTCCAAACTTTTGAAAGTCAAGGTAAAAGGGACAAAAATGTCAATCAAGTTATCATAGACACGAATGTGACACCTGGCCAAATAGAGTTGCAGATGGCATCTGATCCAGAAAATGAGGGAGAGCAAGTTTCAAAAAAAGAATGATGTAAATTAGCCGGATGGCAGTCATCATTCATGCAACAAATTTAGCAACTGCTCTGAAATATCTTTAGACAAAGATGCCACCTGTGGGACTGTTGGAAATAGATATTTGTAATCTGTTGTTGCAAACAACTTTCTAGATTTGTAATCTTGTTTTTAGTGCAAGATCTTTTAACAGCCATCTGAAGCTTGTTGCATCCTTTTGAGGATTCCAAGATGGCTGATTGGTATAAGTAGTAAGTCCTTGTTCATTTCAAAGGAGGTTGAGAAATATACTGTAGAGGCTTGACGCCATGGTTGAAATCTTAGAATATTTTATCAGATTTTGAAGTGTATTGATACAGTGAGATTTTATTGGAATATAAAAGAATTCCCTTGCATGATTTCAATTGTCTTCTTGTTTGAATTATATGGCTTTTGTGTATTGAATCTATAAGGTAGTTTTGATATACCATTTACAAGGTATCTGTGATTTTAATATCTAGCTCCTTTCAAGGAAAGGGTAATGTCTTTAGGTTAATTTCTGAGAGCTTAGGAATTTGGCAAGAATTTGATGATCAAACGTGTTTAAGAGAGGATGAATTGTAAGGGACTTCATCTGGGATTTGTTTTTGTTTCATTTAGAAGATTTCTGTAAGTATATATTTCACTGTTTGACTCTATACCCGAAGATAAGGCACTGGTCTATCCTCGATTTGCAGAGATCTCACCCTCAACAATTTTCAAATAATAATTTACTTTCATGTATATTTTGAGCGATTGAGAAGATAAAGTTTATATCAAGGATATAAACTATTGTTGTGATCCTTTCAAGAAGTAGATCTAAAAGGGGTTAACCTGGCCGAGTTCAAAGCTCGAAAAGAAGGAGTTTATCCTTGTCACACTTGCCATTTTTTTGCAAATAAACGTTTGCTTCCATTAATATCATCATGGAGCATTAAGTCTGAATATAGGTACACCCACCTGGGTCTGTGGAGCCTGAAGTAGAAGAAGGACGTGATCCTTATCAATTAGCCTTTTCCCTGTGAGAATCCAGAGTTGAGAACCCAAGAGTCAAGTTTGAAAACTGTATTGGTGATTCTACATGAAAAAGAGTTAAAAAATTGGCGACTCTATTGGGGATAAACTTCTGAATAGCATGCAAAAGGTTAGTGCAAATCCTGTCTTTTGTGCATTTGTAGACCAGTATAAAATATTTTCATTCCCGCGTAAAAGTGGGTGGCGACTCTAAACTTTGTGCTACCAGTTGCTAATTGTTGTAAACTTTGCTGATATTTCTATACCATGAGTCGACCAAAGTACACTAGGTCTTATTACAAGGATCACCTTGAAGAAAATATGGGTGATGAACTCCATACGCCAAGTAGGAAACAATGGTCTAGGAGAGGTCAGCATACTGCTAGTTCCCAAGGCCCTTCTCGAGAAAGATCTTATGTCCCACTCCCTCATGAGTCTTCATCCTCTTTTGATGATCCCAAACATGTCAAGAGGGTTACAGCAGGTGTGCACATGCAGAAAGAAGTAATCATAGAGGCCACAGAAGTAGGTTTTTTCCCTTCAAGAGAAATTCTAGAACAACTAGAAGAAACCTTTTCTACTGAGGCCACCTCCTATGATTCTAACAAGTTGAGAGAAGAGGTGGTTGCTTTAAGAAAAAAGGAGAGTGAACAACTAGCTGAGATTGCCAATAGGTTGAAAGCAAGAGAACAGCAAATCTATGATTTACTCATAGAGAGGCAGGAACTTCTCAAGAGAACCAAAAAAAATGAGACCCAAGTTAGTGATTTAAACCAAGATGTTCAAGGTTTAAATAGGGACCTATTTGGTGACATGGAAGATTTGAGAAAGCAGGCCCAGGATAATAAACCAAAGCAAGGTGAATTTGAAGGAACAGGCCATGTCTTGAGGCAATTAAATCCCTCTGAAATCCAGAGAAATAAGGAGGTTATAAATGCTCCCAAAGAAATCCCTGATAAAGGAAAATAAAAATTTGGTGGGTATACATATTAATGAGCCCAAGAAAATTGTAGTCCCTCCTAATATACATTCTCACACAAGTATAGACTTGGAGAAGGCTAGAAAAGCAAAGGAAGAATTGGCTATGCAATTGGAGAAACTTGAGTTGGAGGCTGCTGCTGATGAAATGAAGAGGAAGATTGCCTTCCTACATGCTAACATGAACACATCCGCTAGTACCGCTGTCCCTATCACCATAGGAACAACTCCTTTTAGTCAGCCCAATACTTCACTTCCAAATGCTCAAGCCTTTCACCCTGGACAAACTTTACCTGGACCGGTTCCCAATCAAGTTCCCATCATAGTTAGTGGTACAGTGGGAACTATACCTTATCAAAATGTTGCAACTACCCCTCTGAATCAACCAACTATCCAAAGATGACCAGTTCATTTGGATAGATATAGGCCTTTTTTTTTTTATGGTATTCCTGGCCAACCCAATGCTATCCCCAATGAAATTAGAAAGAAGATCCCATTATTTACTGGCAATAATGTTATTACCTGTGAAGAGCATCTGAAGTTTTTTATAGATAAAGTCAATGATTATGAAATTGAACATGAAGATGTCATAATGAAGCTCTTTGTTCAATCATTGATTGAGGATGCCAGGGATTGGTATAGGGGGTTACCTGAGAACAGTATTGCATCTTGGGAGGAATTTGTCAGATGTTTTAAAGAGCAATATGCAGAACATGTGAACTCTAGTTACATCCTCAATGAGTTCAATAATATCAAGAAACATTACAATGAGAGCATGTCAGAGTTTAATAGCCGATTCCAAAAGGCTATGTATAAACTATTTTAAGTATTGAGGCTAGATGATGCAGTCTGCATGAAAACTTATTTCAATTCTATGGATGGTAAGATGTCTTACCTTTTGAGAGATAAGAGTCCCCGTACCCTTATAGATGCTTTTAAGTTGGCTATAAATATTGAAAGTAACCGAAAGGCATCTGACCAAATGTATAAAAGGGATGAAGGTAGATTGTGGAAAGAAACCAAGCCACAACCTGCAAGGCCATCCAAGGAGGAGGATAGAATGGACAAAGGGCTTGGTAACAATAAAGATTTCCCAGTAAGGTTTGATAAAGGTGGTAGAAACTTTCAAGATGTGAGACCTCCTTATCAAAGGTAGGACAAAGCCCCTAATCTGAGAGATATGCCTTACAAAACAAACTGGAAAGATGGGAGGCCTGTTCCTGACAACAATGAACCCCAAAAGGGAAGGGATACACCAGATCCTTTGAAGAAAAATATAGCACATAATGTGGAAAGTACCCCTTGGTGTGTGGCCTGTAGTATGCCCCACTCACCATTCCAGTGTGTTGTTGCTCAGGCTCTGGGAGAAGAGGCCAGTGACTCATATGTAGGAGATTATGAAGGATCTGAAAAGCCTGCTATTAACATGTTTACTACTGAACTAATGGAGGATCTTGAGTCCTCAGATGATGAATTTATTTTCCCTGATGTTGATCATAAGAGGAAGATTTTCTCTGATTATGAACAACAAATATTTACTCAGTCTGACCAGGAAGAGTTTGATAATGATGACTATAAGACTCATATGGTAGAATCTGGATCAGATGAAAGACAATGGAGAAAGCCCAGTGAAGAAGAAATTAAGAGTTTAACTGTGGCTACTATTACACAAGCAAAATCCTCATACAATTTGAGGAATAGAAAGGTAGGTAGTGATCAAGGAGTCCCTAGATCAGTGTTTGTCAAAAGTAATCCTTAGAATAAGGACTCCCCAAAGCCCAATATTGTGAACAATAAAGATGAGGGGTTTGAAGCTAAAAAGAAAGGGAAACAAGAAGTTACTGCCGACAAGGTGAAAAAGAAATTTGGTAAGTCAAAAGATCACCCTGATTTTGGTACTGACTCCCCTACTTTTGATATGAGACATGCTTTGTCCCAAATGAAGGTTTCCATTCCTCTGCTTGAAATGTTGAAAATAGAAGAGCACAAAGCAGCAGCCCTGGCTCTCATAAGTGAGAAGAGAACTACTCCTGTTCTACAAGATGAAGGGAAATCCCTAGACAAGCCAATAGCAATTGATGACATCTTTGATGTATGTGTTGGGACAATTGTGACACAGGAACCCTCTTCTATCAATCCTTTCTATTTCACTTTGCTTGTAAATAATTTTTTGCTAAAAAATTATATGATTGACTTTGGTGCTGCTACAACTGTAATGCCTTACCAAGTGATGAAGGAGTTAGGATTGCAGGTTGATACATCCAGGGGAAGGTGTTATTCCATGGACAACAGGGTAGTACCTGTTGTAGGGAGCCTGATTGGAATTGAGGTGAAAATTGTTGCATTCCCAGAAGCCACATATAAGATGGATGTGGTTGTTGTTGATACAAAACCTCACTATGGCATGTTATTGTCAAGACAATGGGCTGCAGCAGTGGGTGGAAAATTGCAACTGGATTTATCATATGCTACCATACCAATAAATGGAACTGAGGTAAAGTTGTATAGGGAGCCCTGTTCTTCAGTCATGATTGAATTGGTTGCTCCGGAGGATCTAAATTGCTTTATAGATATTGACATGAGCAATTTTATGATTGAAAAAACACTACCTTAGTTAAAAAATACAGACCCAATTGTGGATGAGTTTATTTTGCAGCAAGATGGGCTTTGGCCAATGTTCTTTGATGGTGGGTGCTCTAAGGAAGGATCAGGAGCTGGTGTGGTGTTCATTTCCCCATCAGCTATTACATTTAAATACTCTTTCTTGTTAACTTTTGAATGTACAAATAACACTGCTAAGTATGAAGCTTTGATACTGGGGTTAGATGTGGTCATAAAACATGGTATTAAATCTTTAAAGGTTCATGGTGATTCTCAGTTGATTATAGCCCAAGTGAGATCTTAGTATGCCTCTAAAGATGAGAAACTAAAATTGTATAAGCATGCTGTTTGGGATAGGCTAGAATTTTTTGATGCTTTTAATCTACTTTGGGTAGAAAGATCCAATAATATCATGGCATATTTTCTTACAAATGTTTCCCTTAAGAGTGAAGATATAACCCTCACTGGTGTATCTATGTTAGAAGTCAAATCTATGCCTGTAGTTCCTGACAATGTATATAATTGGAAAGTTTTTGAGGATGACTTAGATATCCTTAGGTTCCTTCAAGGGCTTGATCAATATGATGGTCAGCAAATAGATCTAAATGAGATACAATAGTGTGTTGAGGGAAAAGAATGAATCATGGGGAATGAGATAGTGCAGTTGCCATCCAACCACATATCTAAAGGGTTAGTAGAATTGGAAGGAATGTTTAAAATAAATGATGGTTTTTTGTCTCAGAAGTCTAACACTAAAATGGAGGACTTAGAGGAAATAAACTTGGGTTCAGAAAACTCCCCCCAAATGGTATACATTGGCAAGAAACTAAGTAAGGAGATCAGAGGAAATCTAATAAGACTTCTGAAAAAATACAAGCATGTATTTGCTTGGTCCTATGATGATCTCAAAGCCTATAGGGCAGACCTGTTTCAGCATGAAATTCCTCTAAAAGAGGAAACCAGGCCTTTTAGACAGAAGCAAAGACCCATTAACCCTTTATTGGCTACCAAGATGCAAGTTGAGTTGACAAAACTTAGAGATGCTGGTATTATTGAACCAATTAGGCACTCAACTTGGGTCTCGAATCTTGTGCCAGTAAGGAGAAAGAATGGTGATATTAGGCTCTGTGTTGATTTTAGGAACCTGAATGTAGCTTCACTTAAGGATAACTATGGATTGCCCAATATGGAGGCTATGCTGTATAAGGTGACTGGATGCGAACTCTTGTCAATGATGGATGGTTTCTCCAAGTATAATCAAGTGCTAGTCAAAGAATCAGAACAATTTAAGACAGCCTTTACAACCCCATAGGGAACATATGTATATGTTCGCATGCCTTTTGGTCTAAAAAATGCTAGAGCAACATTTTAGAGAGCCATGGATGTTGCATTTAAGGAATTGATAAATGTCTTAATGGTTGTTTATCAAGATGATCTCACTGCTTATTCCAAGAAAGATGAGGATCATTGTTCCCATTTGGAGAAGGTCATTCTTAAGGCCCTAGAATTTGGTGTGTCCTTGAATCCCAAAAAGTGTCAGTTTGCTGTGATAGAGGGGAAGTTACTTGGGCACATAGTGTCAAAAGGAGTCAAGATTGATGCTAAAAGAGTAGAAGCAATTCAAAAATTCCCTCCACCAAAGAACATAAAAGGTGTCCAGTCATTTTTGGGATAGATTAATTTTGTAAGAAGATTTATTGCCAACTTTGCAGAATTGGTCAAGCCCATAGTGAAGTTCTTGAAGAAGGATGTGAAGTTTGATTGGAACTTTGAAGCTCAGCAAGTTTTTGCAAAAATCAAACAAGCAATTCAGGAGGCCCCAGTTTTGGTATTCCCTGATTACTTAAAACCATTTTCTCTATTTTCCTTTGCATCTTTTCATACTATTGCAGCTATCCTTTTGCAAAAGGATCAAGAAGGGTATGAGCACCCTATAGCCTTTTTCAACAAATCATTACAATCTACTAAATTAAATTATGAACTAATGGAAAAGCAAGCTTATGCACTTGTGAAGGCAGTCAAAGCTTTCAGACCATATTTGGTCTGTTGAAAGGTTAGTGCTTATGTGCCTCATGCTACAGTGAAGGATATTTTAACATAGAGTGAAGTCACAGGAAAGAGGTGCAAATGGATAAACAGGATTCAAGAGTTTGACTTGGAAATTCACATTACAAAATTGGTGAGAGGATTGAGACTTGCCAAGTTAATGACTGAGGAAAACATGGACCTTGTTCAGGTAAATAATGTTGCTGCTAACATTGATATGATTACCAGTATTGAAATGCAACCCTGGTACAAGGATGTTATTTATTTTATTAAAAATGCCAAGTGTCCACCTGAGTTAAGTGATAACCAAAGAAGGAGTTTGAGATTGCAAGCTCAGAGATATGTGTTGATCCAGGGTGATTTGTATTGGAAGGATAATGATGGTATTTTACTTTTTTGTCTAGATAAGCATCAATCGGAGAAAATGTTAAAGGAAATGCATTCTGGAATGTGTGGAGGACATCATTCTGCTAGGTCAACAGCTCATAAAATCTTAAGAGTAGGATATTATTGGCCTGTGTTGTTCAAAGACACTCATTCTTATGTGAGGAAATGTGAACCTTGTCAAAGGTTCTCTAAAAAATTAAAGTTTTCAGGTGCATTACTATTGAACCCTGTGGTTGTAGAAGCTCCTTTTGCAATGTGGGGTATGGATTTTATAGGAGAATTCTCTGAGAAGTCCAGTGGGGGACATAGTCACATTCTGGTGGCTACTGATTATTTCACCAAGTGGATTGAAGCAATCCCAACCAAAAGGGCAACCAGTGCTGTTGTCATTGAGTTTTTGATGAACAACATAATTACTAGATTTGGTGTTCCTGTTAAATTGGTTGTTGACAATGCTATGAGCTTCAGGTCACAGGAGATCATTGATTTTTTCTCAGAAATGGGCATAGTATTGTTCTACTCATCCCCTTATCATCCACAAGCCAATGGACAGGTTGAATCTAGCAACAAGAGTATTTTGCAGATTCTGAAGAAAACCCTGGAGAAGAACAAGAGAAGCTGGCATGTAAAACTAAAGTTAGCACTCTGGGCTGATAGGATTTCTGAGAAGAGGGCTACTAGTAAGTCCCCTTTTGAAATGGTATATGGTGCTAAATCAAGATTGCCAATGAATAACTTCCTTCCGATATATAAGTTTATGCAAGAAGAGGATATGGAAATCAGTGATCCACTACAAGAGAGAATGGTTCAACTGATTGAATTAGATGAGATTAGAAGGGAGTGACAAAAAGAAAATATGAAGTTGCAGTAGAAGATGAAATATCTTTTCGATAAGAGAGCAACTGTGAGAAAGTTCCAGCTTGGTGATATGGTTCTCCAATGGAATGCCAGGGCTGAAGATAAAGGGAAACATAAAAAATTTGAGTCCTTATGGATGGGACCTTATATTGTTCATCAAACCCATGGTAAGGATTCATATTTCTTGCAACATTTGGATGGTGAAAAGCAGGAATTTCCAGTGCATGGACAATTTCTAAAAATTTTCTTCAATTAATTATTTTTCCATGCACAGTAGGCATGTATACATGTATAGGTGTGTTTGTTTATGTTGTGTGTTTGTTTCCTATTTTAGGTTTAGGTTTTGTGGTCTACCTCCCAGAGATTCGTAAGTTCTTGCTATGATTTTGCAATCAAGCATCCTCAGATAGAGCCACTGTTGGGAATATTCTTAAAATTCTGAGGTTTGTGTCCAAACGTTGGGTTAATCTTCTTGTCTGTAAAGTTTCCTAGGTCTAGGTGTCGGGAGTTCTTCTAAAAATTGTCATAACCCTATTTCAAAAAAACCTTACCCTAGGTCTTGTCCTTAAAGATTTTGAATTCATGTCAAAACCCCAAAATGCTTGCCACTTTCAAAATAAATCCTAAGTCAGCTTTTTTATTCCTTTTCGAGCGTTACTTTTTAAATCACTTAGGTCCGTTAAAGAGCATGTGCATTTATTTCTACGTGGGGGGTTATATCTCTTCCTAAGTCTAGAAACCCAGTACAATAAATAACATTTTCCTATGTTTCAAGTTCATCCAACTGTGAATCTTCAAAGAAGATCTAACGGCGGTCGCGTAATCGCATGGAATCTTTTAAGCCATGTGAACATGTGAAATGACCGTTGATCTTATAACAAAAGCCGAATGCAGAAACAAGGTGGGACCACTGACAAGTATCTTACAAGTGGTGGCTTTCAATTTTTCGAGAATAGTAGGGCCGGTAACAGAAGAATCTCTAAGGTTTTAAAACAGTAAAGGGAAGATCAGATGACTGTCGTATAATCACATGGGATCTTTTAAGCTATGTGATTATGCAATGGGCCGTTGATCTTGCATTGAATCAAGTGCGATTCTCAGGTGAAACCTTTTGACAGATGTGCATAAATGACATTTTCTCATTGGTTGGCTTCAGAAGACACCGGTGCTCGAAAAGAAAGAAAGTACCTGACATTCTTCCAGGTGTTGCAAACATGGAAATTCTTTATTAACAAAGGTAAGGTGGGACTGGCAGTTTAAAAGAAGACAGTGACAGTTAGTGGTAACGGGTTTTCGCATGTTCACATAAGCTTCTTTTAAGCTATGCGATCATGCGAAAAGCATTTCATGTTAATGAAGGAAAGTTATAAGAGACTGCCAAGGATAGAAAGGTAGTGTGACGATTAGTCACATGTTCGCGTGAGTGGTTTATAAGCCATGTGATCATGCGATAAGCAGTTGGATCATCTGCTAATGAGGATCAACGGTTCTCATTCAAACTGAAGGTAAAATGGTGCGAAGTAAGGTTTCCCCTTGAAGAAGTGACAGTTCGCTCTTCCAGAAGAGTAATTGTTTCAATCGTGCTGAATTAATTATTGATAGGACTACTTTAAGTGGCTCATATATTAGAATTTTGTGCACTTTCAGAAGCACAAAGAGATCAAAATTTGCAGAGATTCAGGCGTGAAGATTTCTGAGGTTTGGCTGCTTTTCCCGAGTGGTTTATGAGAAAAAGGTTGGTAAAATTCTTGTGCGATTTGCTTCCTTATTGAGAGAATCAAAGCTCTGTGTTTAGTCTATCTTGCAAGAATTTCTATTAAAATAAACCTTAAAATGGCCCCAAGCAAACAATTGTCGGGTAAAGTAGATTATAGTGAAAGAGGTTTGCACGAGGATTTATTGCAGTTACTTCCTGGCTCTTCCACTACCCCGGTAAAGAGTAAGAGTTTGATTCCCAAAGACCCTAGGGTAAAAATAGCAGAAGGTTTATATGATATGAAAAGTTTTATTAGAGATGGCAAGATTGGTACTATCAACGCAAGAGGTGACTCTGATACCACAGGACTAGAATTGTTCAAAGTAGGTTTTAGTCAGAGAAATGCCCCTCATCCTGCAAGCAATATATGGCAATCTGACTTAGGAAAACTTGTTGTGCCTGGTGTCTTTTTAGATGTAGATTTGATGACCCAGGTTGCAAAAAATTATGATCCAATCACCAAAGAAATTAGGGATGCAAAGGGGGTGTTATTGTTTAAGGTTTCAGCTGAAGAAATTAGGAAGGTGTTCAGATTGAGTGAACCTTCAGAAAGTTTGGAAAGCATTAACTTTGAAGAACTGAGACAAGTATACAATGCAAAAAGGAACTATTATAGGGGCAAGTTGTTGAAGGATTTTTGCACCAAAATTGGGAAAATGGTTGTTGTGGGGCAGAAGACTCCGGAGCCTTTTAAAATAGAATATTTTGATCTTAGGGCTAGGGGTGCATATTGGTCATTGTGTCAAGTTTTTGGAGAGGATGTTAGTGACAGGATGCCAATACACTTGATGTGCATGATGATCCAAATTTTACATGCACACATGTCTATCACTTTTAATTTTGCCCCTTTCATTGCTGAATTAATCCATAATGGATTAGTAAAGATTCAAAAGAATGAAAGTGATAGACCCTTTGGCTGGTACTCTTTCATAATGTACATGTTTCTGTTCAAAGGAGCAAGCTATTTTGAACAAGAAATGGAATTGGTGAGAAAGAAGGATGGTGAAGACATGCCAGTCCAACTATGGAGCCTCACAATGATCTGGGATAAAAAGGATCACAGTTTCATCAATTTTGATAAATGTTTTGCAGCTTGACTCAAGAAGCTGTTTGTTTTAGATAACCCAAGAATCCCAACAATGTTAGCACAACTTGTTAGGCCAAAATAGTTTGCCAAGAACCTGAACATCGTACACAATTGGGGAGATGTTATTTTCTAAAATGTATCAACTGTTATCAGATTGTATGGTTTCAGGGGGACCCCTTTTATATTGCCCTATCAAGTACCCCTTAGGGTTGGAATTGTAGATTTTTTGAGGCAATTGGGAGATATTGAGGAGTGTGCCCTCACTAGGAAAGGCAAGGGAACTTTATTCCCAAATGTTACCATTGCCCATCAATTCATAATTACCAAGGGTGGATGGGTCTACATGGATAAAATTCTGGCTCCATACCATATGGCTACTGCAGTTGCTAGAACAACAAATCCAGAAGGATTTTATAATGAAATGTTTAAAAAGAGAGCCAAGTGTGCCATGATCAACCATATTTTTAATTTCCCTGAAGATATCATCAGGAATGTAGCTAAAATATAGGAACAAGAGGTCATGAAAGAAAAATGGTTGGTATACAAGAAGACACTAGATTTTATCTGACAATTTGATTCAGGATGGGATCCCCTAAAAAGCATAACTCCAATGGGGAAGAAAATAGACACTCTTATGAATTGTTTTCAAGATGTTTTTCAGACTTTAAATGAGAAGAAGGAAAAAGTGGTGAAGGATGATCCATAAAAGGCTAGAAAATTGTTGAGTAAGCCTGTGTTTGCAAAGGGGTTACCCCCAGGGAGATATATGGTACAAAAGAAGTCTGGTTACAATGTGGTGATACCAGAATAGAGCCAGCAAAAGTAGATGGATAAAAGGGATATCCCATCAACCTCACAACAGGTTGGAAAACAAAAGGAAATTGTGGAGATCCCCGATTCTCCTCCTCAAATTTCTGAAGATATTGTTGATTCTCCACCCCCATCAAAAAGGCAAAGGTTGGAAGAGAGACCTATTCATGTGGAAGAGGAGTACTCCCCATCACAGTCTCCTATAAGAATTTTTGATGACCAAGAGATTGCGGAACAAGTACAGCAAGTAGATGCTCTAGGTCAGATTTTCATGACTTATGAAGAAGTAAATGAGGGAGTGCCAGAGCTACCAGAAGAACCTAAGTTAGATCTAACAGCAGGGGCATTAGTAGGTACTGAATTGGACCCTATGATCAAACAAGCTTGTGAAGAATTTTTGGTTGATGACACTTTTGTTAAAACTAGGGCCTTTATGCAATTTCTTTGGAAATTAAACATCAAACAATTTCAAGAAATTTGTGAGAAGAGACATGAAGAGAATCCGGAGAAGGATTTACAAATTATAGAGGAAGAAGTGAAAATAAAGATCACTGCAAAGTTCAAACAAATCACTCCAGAACAGGGAAGAGATATGGTAAAGATGTCAGGAGTACTGATCCTCCCTGAATGGGATATAGCTGATGTAGTAGTGTTTGATGCAGTCAGAAAACAAACCACTCCTCTCCATAGGACTCTAGAAGAAGCAGAACAAGCTGTTAAAGGAGTCACTTTCAGTGATAATCATCAAGCATTGGTAATGTGGTCTTTGACGAATAATGAAAGTGATAAAGGAAAGCAAATTGTCAAAGATGACCTCTCGGGGAGTTTAATTGTGAGAAGGGTTACTGATACATCTTTGGTGGAGGCATCAGGTATGGTAATGGCCATGGCATAATTAACAACAAAGGTGGCAGAAAAGGAAGCTAGAGAGAAAGATGAACTCACTATAAAACTAGAAATAGTCTTGAAGGTTTATGATGAGATGAAACAAGGGATTCTTGAGAGAGATATTCTGATTGCAGATTTAAGGAAGAAATTGGGAGAATAGGGCCCAATACAATTATTAGAACAAATTCAAATAGCTTCCTCCTCTGCAGGGCCTTCCTCATCAAGCCCCATTATTGAACTTCCCCCTTCCCCTTCTCCTCCTTCCATGGATGAAGAAGATGTTGATCAAAAGGTAAAGAATAAGTTAGCTGATAAGATAAAAGGTGTTGTGTCACATTTTGTTGCCAAGGTGAGAGCTAAAGAAGTATACAAATCTACAAAACAATTGGCAGATGTCTTAGTGACTTTTCAGAAAGAGGTGGCAACTGTGGACAAAATTTTGGAAAGATGGACTGCAAGGAAAGATACTCCGAGGTCATGGTTTGATCAAAATAAGGATCAGTGTGTTGTAAATATTGAGCTTGCAAGTACTTATAGGGTTATCAAGGATCTTTTTGATTTTGAGGAAAATAGGGAGAGTATAAAGAGAAGGTTAGAAATCTTAAGAACAAGATATTTCCAGGATGATTTCCAAATTTTCCCTGGTCTTATCAAGGTAGATGGGGTAATCAAGGATAAAGGTCAATGGATGGAGCAAATAGATAGACGAATGCTGACTAAAATAAATGACATTCTTGGTACAGATGATAATACCCCATTAGTACATTTTATTGAACTCCTTCAGGATGCTAGGTTACATTTTGCTAATGTGAGAATAGAGGTTCATCAGTTGGTTGCTGAGTGGGAAAAGTTGTCCCCAAAGAAAGATGAGGTCCTTGCCTTTCATTGGCCAAGTGAGGAAATCTACATGACTTGGGAGTCCACATATCTATCAGGAGATTCAGAAGAAAGGGAAATCAGGTGAAGAGGCGGTAGGTGTTAGTATTCCAAACTTTTGAAAGTCAAGGTAAAAGGGACAAAAATGTCAATCAAGTTATCATAGACATGAATGTGACACTTGGCCAAATAGAGTTGCAGATGGCATCTGATCCAAAAAATGAGGGAGAGCAAGTTTCAAACAAAGAATGATGTAAATTAGCCAGATGGCAGTCATCATTCATGCAACAAATTTAGCAACTTCTCTGAAATATCTTTAGACGAAGATGCCACCCGCGGGACTATTGGAAATAGATATTTGTAATCTGTTGTTGCAAACAACTTTCTGGATTTGTAATCTTGTTTTTAGTGCAAGATCTTTTAACAGCCATCCGAAGCTTGTTGCATCCTTTTGAGGATTCCAAGATGGCTGATTGGTATAAGCAGTAAGTCCTAGTTCATTTCAAAGGAGGTTGAGAAATATACTGTAGAGGCTTGACACCATGGTTGAAATCTTAGAATATTTTATCAGATTTTGAAGTGTATTGATACAGTGAGATTTTATTGGAATATAAAAGAATTCCCTTGCATGATTTCAATTGTCTTCTTGTTTGAATTATATGGCTTTTGTGTATTGAATCTATAAGGTAGTTTTGATATACCATTTACAAGGTATCTGTGATTTTAATATCTAGCTCCTTTCAAGGAAAGGGTAATGTCTTTAGGTTAATTTCTAAGAGCTTAGGAATTTGGAAAGAATTTGATGATCAAACATGTTTAAGAGAGGATGAATTGTAAGGCACTTCATCTGGGATTTGTTTCTGTTTCATTTAGAAGATTTCTGTAAGTATATATTTCACAGTTTGACTCTATACCCAAAGATAAGGCACTGGTCTATCCTTGATTTGCAGAGATCTCACCTTCAACAATTTTCAAATAATAATTTACTTTCATGTATATTTTTAGCGATTGAGAAGATAAAGTTTATATCAAGGATATAAACTATTGTTGTGATCCTTTCAAGAAGTAGATCTAAAAGGGGTTAACCTGCCCGAGTTCAAAGCTCGAAAAGAAGGAGTTTATCCTTGTCACACTTGCCATTTTTCTGCAAATAAACATTTGCTTCCATTAATATCATCATGGAGCATTAAGTTTGAATATAGGTACACCCGCCTGGGTCTGCGGAGCCCGAAGTAGAAGAAGGATGTGATCCTTATCAATTAGCCTTTTCCCTATGAGAATCTGGAGTTGAGAACCTGAGAGTCAAGTTTGAAAACTGTATTGGCGATTCTACATGAAAAAGAGTTAACACACCCTACTTTGTCAAGAAGCATCAGTGTTAGTGGAGATTATGCTGGTACCAATAGATCTAAAAATGAAGAAGAAAAGAAGATAGAAGAAGGTACAGAAACAATTTCAAGCCTAGAAGATCTAAGGAATGTTATTATTCTAATGAAGAAGATCTTGAAACTAGTATAGAAAGAACTCTGATTGAAAGTGATACTGAGAATAATGATGACATAGGATTTGTAGCAATTAAAGAAGAGAATCCTAAAACTTATGTTAAGGAAGAAAAAGCCTTAGTTTCCCAAGTTGAAAAGAAAGTTAATTGGATTATAGATAGTGTTTGTTCACATCATATGATTGGATACATGAAGAAGTTCATAAAGTTTAACAATTATGATGGAGGAGTTGTGAGAGTTGGAAATAATGGAACTTGTCTAACTAAAGGTATAGGATCTATTACTCTTGATGGAATGACTAATACTGATGATGTTTACTTTGTGGATGGTTTGAAACATAATTTTTGAGCATTGGACAGTTAGTTGATAAGGGATATCAAGTTTGGTTTACTCATAAAACTTGTGTGATAAAGGATAAAGATGGAAATATGATTGGAACTGGATCTAGAACCAGAGGTAATGTATTTTAGTTGAATCCTACTAAGATGACACGTTTAATTACTAAGATTGATGATAGTTGTTTATGGAATAGAAGGTATTGTCATATAAATTTTGATAACATTGTGAAAGTGAGTACTACACTTGCAGTAAGGGATTTTCCTAAAATTATGAAGCCTACTAACATGATTTGCAAGGAATGTGTGATGGCTAAGCACAAGAGAAGTTCATTTCCTAGCAAGAAGTTCACATCTACAGAGAAGTTGGAGATTGTTCATACAGACTTGAGCAGTCCTACCAGGACTAGAGGATTCTATGGAGAAAGGTATTTTATGATTCTTGTTGATGATTTTACAAGAATGATGTGGATTACATTTCTTAAAGAAAAGTCTGAAGTGTTTGATAAGTTTAAGATCATTAAGAATAAAGTTGAGAATGAATCTGGAATGAAGATTAAGTGTTTGAGATCTGATAGAGGTGGAGAATTTACTTCTAGAGAGTTTAACACCTTTTGTGAAGTGAATGGCATTAAGAGACAATTTTCAGCCCCTAGAACACCTGAACAAAATGGTATTGTAGAAAGAAGAAATAGATCAATGAATGAAGTAGCAAGAGCTATGTTATTTGAGAATGATTTGGAAAAGATATTCTAGAGAGAAGCAGTGAAAACAATAGTGTATACAATGAATAGAGTACAAATCAAAGCAGACATAGACAAGACACCCTATGAATTATGGTTTGGACATGCACCCTCAGTTAAGTATTTTAGAATTTTTGGAAGAAAATTTTATATAAACAGAGATGATGATATTAGAAAGTTTGATCCTAGAAGTGATGAAGGTATTTTTCTTGGATATTATTTGAAGAGAAAAGCATTAGATATTACAATAAGAGAACTAAAACTATTGTTGAGAGTGCAAATGTTAAAGTTCATGAAAAGTTCAAAATTTAGGAAAGAATGCTTGATTATGAATAAGATGAAGAAGCTCATTCTAAGCCTAACACTGAGACTACTGAACTATTCTATGAGACTAACAACAATTTGGTGAATGCAAGACACAATGAAGTCATTGAAGAACTGACACCTGAAGAAAGATCTAAGACAGTGACACCTAACAATAGCCTATCAAGAAATCACCATTTTGAGCAAATTATTGCAAGCATTAAAAGAGGAGTTATTACTCAAAATAAGGTACAAGAACAGTTATGTTTGATTTCTCAAATTAAACCTAAATCTACTAGTGAAGCTTGTGAAGATGAACATTGGATTAAAGCTATGAAAGAAGAACTAGATCAAATTGAAAAGAACAAGACATGGGAATTGGTCCCTAGGCCTAAAGACAAGAATGTTATTGGAACTAAATGGGTATTTAGAAACAAGATGAATGAACAAGGAGAAGTAGTAAGAAACAAAGAAAGATTGGTATGTAAGGGATACT
This sequence comes from Chamaecyparis obtusa, assembly GCA_027943335.1. Classification (NCBI taxonomy): domain Eukaryota; kingdom Viridiplantae; phylum Streptophyta; class Pinopsida; order Cupressales; family Cupressaceae; genus Chamaecyparis; species Chamaecyparis obtusa. The sequence continues at coordinate 153,303 of BSBK01011726.1, forward strand.
CATAGGAAGAAGAAATTGACTATGAAGAAACTTTTGCACCTATAGCAAGAATTGAAGTAGTAAGAATTTTTTTGGACTATGCAACTTTTAAGAAATTCAAGGTATATCAGATGGATGTGAAGTCTGCATTTCTAAATGGTGAATTGGAAGAAGAAGTCTACATTGAGCAGCTTGAAGGTTTCCCTTTGACTCAAGAAGGAGACATGGTATGTAAACTAAAGAAAGCATTATATGGACTAAAGCAAGCACCTAGAACTTGGTATGCAAGACTGGATAAGTATTTGTTAAAATTGTGATTTACAAAAGGAACAGTTGATAGAAATTTGTACACAAAAGAAATTGAAAATGGTTTGTTGGTTATAGTTATTTTTGTTGATGACATCATTTTTGGAGGAGAAGATGAAGCTAGTGACAAATTTGCTGATGAAATGAAGACTGAATTTGAAATGAGTATGATTGGTAAAATGAAATACTTTTTGGGATTACAGATAACACAGAACAATGATGGTATTTTTGTAAGTCAAACAAAGTACCTGAATGACTTGTTGAAAATATTTGGAATGGAGAACTGTAAACTAGTTGGAACACCTATGGTAACTAGACATAAATTATCTAGCATAGATGAAACACTGGTAGTTGAACAGAAGAAGTATAGATCCATGATTGGAGGATTATAGTACTTGACACATACAAGACCTGATATAGCACATTCAGTTGGAATTGTAACAAGATTTCAAGCTAAACCTAGAGAATCACATTATGTAGTAGTAAAGCAGATATTGAGATATCTAAGAGGCACAATGGACTATGGATTGTGGTATGAAAAATCTAATGATTTTACCCTATGTGCATATACAGATGTTGATTGGGGAGGTAGTGTTAATGATAAGAAGAGCACCAGTGGTGGAGCATTTTTCCTTGGAGGAAGACTAGTTTCTTGGCTAACCAAGAAGCAAAATTGTATCTCATAGAGCACAACAGAAGTAGAATATGTAGCAACAGCAAACAATTATAACCAAATAATTTGGATGAAGAAAATGCTGAAAGATATTGGAATAAAGTTTGTTGAGCCTGTTGTCATACATTGTAACAACACCAGCATAGTTAGTATGTCTAAGAATCCTATATTACATTCTAAGAAAAAACATATAAAAATCAAGTATCATAATGTAAGAGAGAAAGTTGCTAAGAAAGAAGTCATACTAGAGTACATAAGCACAAAGGAGAAGATAGAAGACATATTTACAAAGCCTTTGCCTAAGGATGCATTTGAGTATCTAAGAGGTATGCTTGAGGTTATGCCCTAGCCTACTTTTGTGTAATGATGTAGTTGGTTGCATCCATCCACTAGTATATAAGCCTTAATCTTCTTCTAGACTAGATGTTGGTATTTCCTCTATTGGGGAGTATGTGTATCTGAGCTGAGTCATGAGGACTCTAGTGAATGTATTTTCTAAATAGTGTCTTTTGACATTTGAGTTGTTGTTGAAATAATGATGAAATTTTCTATCATTGATGTCAATGGGGCAGAAGTGTACATGAAAAACCATTTGTACCATCTGTTGGAGAGAACTGAATAGGAAAATGAAACAAGATTTGATTGTTGAAGAGGACTTGAAGTATTTTTCAGAGCAGCAATGTTGCAATGCAATATTGGATTTTTGGAACATTGGATATTTTTCATCTATGTTTCCATCAATGCCAATGGGGGAGATTGTTGGGAATGAATTTTGAATGTTTGGTAGTCATTCTGTAGTAGTTGTTCTTGCATTCATGACTATGATTGTCATTGATGTCAACACAGTGATCTTCTAGAGACTTGCAGAGAAGTAGACAGTGTTTTGATTAGCGCACATGGGTTATTGAAGTTGGAGCTATGTGATGTTGAGGATATACTCTTTGATATGTTATATGTTTATTTTTAAGAGCATAGATAGTAATTCTTTTATTCATGGAAGTTATGAGCATTTTGGTGGAAGTAGTATTCAGACAGTGTTCCTAAGTAGCGGTTTGTGGAAATAGGATGATATCTCCTAATCGGGATGGAATCTAATTTTGCGCAATTAAAAGGAATTTTGAGACACATTGATAGTGATGTGGATGATAGCACAAACTTTGAGGTCACATAAGTGAAGAATTGTATTGTTTGGAAGCTGACAGTTTTGTGTAATTTTGATGTAGCGTGTGGAAAATTTTATTTTGTAATTGTGTGCCAACTCATTTTTAATTATTTGAGTGTGGTATAAAGGAAGCAATTATTTTCCTTTTTGTAATATGGTTGTGATATGATTCAATGTGAATGTATGCATGAAGTGAAGCAAAGAGCTAAAGCAGTTGTGAAGGAAGACATGCGAAGTACAAAGATCTAAAGTTGAGATTTGGTGTAGCAGTGAGTGTGGTTTGGCACAATGAGAAAGAAGGTAACATATTTGATATTATTCTATTGAATAATCTTAAGGTAAATTGGACAGTGTGTTCAGTGATCTTTCCATTGAAGCTATTTGGGCAGTGGGTCCTTCTGTCTTCCACAACTCTTAACAAGGTTAGAATCTTTTAACAGGGATTCAAAATCTCCTAACCAAGATTCATATGTACTGAATGTATTTCATAAGACTCCTAATAAATTCCATCCTTTCACAAGGAATATTCATATTAGTGCATCTTTTTTGGACATCATTCCCACCGGGGTTTACTCTTTGATCAAGAGGTTCCCTAGTCAACATATCTTGTGTTATTGTGTTATTGTGTATGAATATCTTTCTATGGTTGGTAATTATATTGCTTACATGATTAAATGCTATTGAAGTTGATAAAATTTATAATTATCTGATAACTGATTCACCCCCCCTCTCGGTTAACTAATTATATGCGCAAAGAGAAGGCATTGACTATTCAGACACATTTGCACCTGTGAGAAGATTAGAAGCTATTAAGTTGTTTCTAGCCTATGCAACAGTCAAAAAATTCAAAGCCTATCAAATGGATGTTAATTTAGCATTCTTGAATGGAGAACTAAAAGAAGAAGTATACATTGAGCAGCTTGAAGGATTCACCTTATCTGAGAGACCTGATATGGTATGCAGACTAAAGAAAGCCCTCTATGGACTTAAGCAAGCCCCTAGAGCATGGTATGAGAGACTTGATGGGTATCTAACAAAGATTGGATTCAAGAAAGGAGCAGTAGATTGTAATCTATTCATAAGAGAAACATCTAAAGGACTACTACTTGTAGCTATATTTGTTGATGGCATTATCTCTAGAGGTAATGAAAAACTTAGTGCTGAATTTGCTAAGGAAATATAGAGTGAAATTGAGATGAGCATGATTGGACCTATAAAATACTTTTTAGGATTAAATGTACAATAGAAAGAGAAAGGTATATTCATTAATCAATCAAAATATGTGAAAGAGATATTGAAGAAGTTCTGAATGGATAATTGCAAGCCAGTAGGTACACCTATGATCATAGGATGCAAGCTTACAAAAGAAGATGATTCACCAAAAGTTGATACAATATTGTACAAGTCTATGATTGGTAAAATTATATATCTTACTCAAACCAAACCTAATATTTCCAATGCAGTTGGCATTGTTGGAAGATTTGCAGTAGAATCAAAACAAAGTCACCTCATGGCAATAAAGAGAATATTAAGATATTTGTAGGGCACTATAGATTATGGTCTATGGTATCCTAATTCAGAAGATGTTGAGCTTCATGCGTATACCGATGCTGATTTGGTAGAATGCATTGATGATAGAAAGATTACATGAGGTGCAGCGGTGTTTCTTGGTGATAGAATTGTCACTTGCACAAGCAAGAAGCAAAATTGTATTTCTCAGTCAATAGTAGAAGCAGAGTATGTTATAGCAGCCCTGAATTGTTCTACAATTGTTTGGATCAAAAAGTGGTAAAATATTTTGGAATTTAGATTGATTATCCTATTGTTATTCATTGTGATAACACTAGCACTATCAATATGTCAAAGAACCCTATGATGCATGCAAAGAAAAAGCACATTAAGATCAAGTATCACTTCCTAAGAGAGAAAGTAGTAGATAAAGAAGTTAAGTTGGACTATGTGAGTACTCAAGATTAGTTGGAAAACATATAAACAAAGCCCTTGCCTAAGTATACTTTTGAGTATCTCAGGGAGAATGGGAGTAATTCCCTTCCTTGATTCTTCTTAAAAGAAAGAAGGAAAGGCATCAGTCCTCAGGGATTGATGCAAGGTTGACTACTCTACTTCAGGAGTAGTACCGGTGCTTAGAATGAATGGAACCCTTTTACATTGATGTCAAAGGTGAAGTAATATACAAATTCATGAAAAATAGAAGCAAAGGAGTAATATACTAAGGGGGAGTAGTATTAAATTATGGAAGTAGTTCAATTGAGAAAATGGAGAATATTGAAATATATTACAGCAGATGGGGGATTCATCTTTGGGGGAGTTTTGAAGAGGAAATGGAGAATGTTATAAAAGAAATTTTCATTTGGATTGGTGGTGTTTTTCATTCCATATGTTGCCATCAATGACAAAGGGGGAGATTGTTGGAGATTTGCAAGTAAGCTAGTGTTGACTGTATGTTTGTCATTGATGACAACATATGGTAAGTAGCATGTGTGGAAGACTTATGCAATAAGATTTAAGTATATGAAGCATGGACATGTTATCAGCATGATATCATGGATACAGAGGTTAACTATTAGTATAGACAGTTATATTGTAGTTTGTGTCAGTAGTGTTCCTAACAGAGTAACATGTAGTGCTCTGTGTATGGTTGTTCGTACAGTTGTCATGAAGCCTTCCACCTTTGGATATATGATTGAGACATGTTAGTGATGTTACATTCATGGAAACAAATTCTGATGATCAGTAGGAGAGAAGTTATGCAATCACAATTCACCAGTAGTAGTTTCCTATGTTTGTTTAGAAGAGCCGACAAAGATTTCATTGGTTCTAGACTTGCACCTATCATTTTTGTATATGCCCTTGGATTAGAGCTTGGAGGAGAGTTAGTAAGGTTTGGTTAAGAGTGCATAAGGTAATTCAACTTGAGGAGAAAGATCTAGTTGTTTTGGTAGAGCCAACAGACTATAGCGTGTGTCTACAATTATCTTATTGGAGAAGTCCCAAAATGTGTTGTGTGCAAGTAGTAGAGCTGACTGAATTATTATTGGAGTTTGTTATGGCTTCTCTAATATGATCCCAAGGTGGTTCTAATAGGCTGACTTGATTATATCATTTAGAGGAAAGATATTTATAGGCAGTCATTTGTGATTGTTGAAGGGTGGTTCATGGTCGATAGTAAAAGTAGAGCAGAGTGTGCGAAGTGTTGAACCATCAGAAGAAGGTCTATGTGACCAAGTAAAGTATTTGTGTTGTACATTGGAACTGATCTAGATAGAAAGTTAAAGCATATTTCACCTAGATCTAGATATAGTGTGTATCTGTTAAACAAAAGGTTGTAGCCTTCATCCCTTTGAGCAGTGTGCTCTCAGACAATGCATCCTCTCCCCTAATAGGGACTATTGTAAAAGACTCCTAATAGGGTATGACCCTTGACCAAGTCTACCATACTAAATATATTGTAAAGCAACTCCTAACAGTGTTAAGGATCTTCTAACAAGGATCATAATACACTAGTACATACTATTAGTGGGTGTCAATTCCCACTGGGGTTTTTACCTATCTGGGTTTCCCCGTAACCAAAATATTGGTGTTGTGTTCATGTGTTCTTTCATTGTGTTTATTCTTTATGTTTAAGTATACTTAATTGGATAAATAATTGAAACTTGTAGATAACTGATTCACCCCCCCTCTCAGTTATCTCTTGGGACTATTCCTAACAATCCATACTAGTAGGATCATTATTACCCACTGGAACAATATCATTAGGTACAACAATGAGGGGGAATGCATCCAAAACTAGAGGGAGGTGCTTCTGATCTCTCTCTCTCTCTCTCTCTGAACATTTTAGTTATATAATAAAGTTCTGCAACCCTATTTGAAAGGGTGTTCTCTCCTCATCGAATCTATTCCAAGTAAATCCATGTGAAATTTCTGAACTCAACACTCTAGTTCCTATTTGTAAGAAAATTTCAAACTTAGCCTTGTTGGAAAGTTGGCTATAGTGGTGTATATGACTTAGCATAGTGTTGTCATTATGGCAACAAAGTCATCTAGTAGCCTGGAGTTAGGACACTTAAGACTAGATAGTGTATAGAGTTCTTGAAGCTCAAAGCATCAATGCAAATGTGTACAACCTAGTTATGGTGTGTGCCCTAGAAGATAAGTTGGTTAGACTATATTAATTCTTATTCTATGAGTGCATGATCAAATATGCAAGTATTAGAAAGATATAGATAGTTGAAGTTACACAGCCACTGTGTGCCAGAGAAGAACAGAGTAAGCAACCAATTGTTAGCATTTTAATTTTAAGTTATATTCTGATGATGTAAAGGATATGTTCCTATTGTAATTAGGTTTCCAACATGTAAATAATTTTTTTTGTAAACACACTTGAGCCAATTTAATTGGAAGCATTGTATGTAATCGGTTAAAGGGCCGACCTAGTTGTTTGTTTTGTATGTGCATATAAATATGAGATGCACCCATTATAATTAGTATGGAAGTTGATATAGAGTTGTGATAAGTAGAGAAAAAGTGTGTGAAGAGTCTATAATATGTAATAGAGCTTTGCAAGAGGTCAAAGTATCAGTACATCAAAGGACCCGATCAGACAAGCAGTGTGATGGTGACAGTTCATCCAGTAGATATAGTGTGTATTTGAGATCAAAAGGTTGTAGCCTTCACCACTTGAGTAGTGACCTCTAGGAAAGTGCATCCACTCTTATAACAAGGACTATTTTAAAATAATTCTAATAGGGTCTGACCCTTGACAAGGTCTACTCTACTTAATACATTGTAAAGAAACTCCTAATAGGGTTAAGGATCCTCTAACAAGGATCATAAAACACTAGTATAAAATATTAGTGGGTGTCAATTCCCACTGGATTTTTTACCTATTTGGGTTTTCCCATAACCATATTGGTGTTATGTGTTGATTTCATCTTTCATGTGTATGTGGATGTTCATTTAAGTACTTAAGTATTTAAGTTCAGTTTGTGATTAAGTAAAAAGATAAAATACAGTGAACACTAATTCACCCCCCCTCTTAGTGTTCCCATTCCTAAAAATTGGTATCAGAGCTCTGGTCCTCAGCAAAGAAGTTTAACCACTAGAGGAGATCATGGAAAAAGTAGAAATGAAACATCTCAAAAGAAATCTTGAAGCTACTCTTGAAGACCTAGAAAAATCTAAAAGAGAAGTTGAAGAACTAAAAGAAAAACTCAGTGATACTCAATTAGTCATCAAAAGGCTAAGAAAGGATTTGAAAGAATGCTCTACCAATGATCTAGGGATAATGGTCAAGAAGCTAAATGAAGAAAATGCATCCTCAAAAGAATAGCTTGAAGAATTTGATGATAAGCTAATTAACAATCAGGAAGTCTATAATGAATAGGTCAAAGAGAACCTTCAACTCAATGAAGAATTAAGGCAAGAAAACATGGAAATCTTGGAGCTAAGAAACAAAAAAGAAAGCTTGGAGTCTGAATTAAAAGAAGCAAAGAATCACATTGACAAATTACACACCAGTTCTGACTTGATAGAATCTTAGTTGTATGCAAGAAGAGCTAAAGGAGATACTAGTTGCATTGGATACAATGAAGCACAAAATCTGATTGACAATATGCGAGCAAGAATGAATGCACAAAAAGACTCTACTGATACTAAGAAGACTGAAGATCAAACCAAAGATAATGGTGAACCACCTAAGAATGAGCGAAAGCAGGTAGACCGCACTTGTTATGCAACAATCATAGACATATAGCAAGGAACTGTACAAAGGTAAAACCTTTTAATGGTTACTATTATTCATCTAATAAATTTGGTCATAGAGATATGAATTTTAAGACAAGTAAGATGAATAGGACTCAGTATGATCAGAAAAATCAGAATCAGTCAACTGTAAGAAGTTCTTAGAATGTTACATGTCAGATATGTTACTACAATGGTCACTCACCTAGACAATATAAAATGATGAATCATGTCAATGCACCGAGGAATATAAGGCCTCCAATCAATTGTCACTCTTGTAACAAGGATGGACACATCTCAAAGTTTTATAGATCAAGGACGCAAGTTTAGGAAAGCCCTAAAAAGACCAAAGAACTAGTACTAGATCCTGAAGGAGAATTTAATTTTGTAAAAACTTTAGAGGATGAGAGCTTGATCTAGTCAAAAGAAAAGAAGGACAAGGTTGATGAGTATGTATTGGATGCATCCATAGTGGATGCACCCTCTACATCTGGATGAATGGCCCTTAGGGTCATAGGGGGAGCTAATTTAGCTCTAGACCTCTATGTGACTGGTATACTCACTCTCAGAGTATGTGCCTTTGGACTTAAGCTTTTGGAAACTAGAGGAACCTTCCTGCAAGAGCTCACTAGTTGATTGTTTTTAGAATGAAAGTTAGAAATTTCCATATGATAGCCTGGTTTACGTGACAAGCATTAATGGTAGAATTTCTACTTTAAAGTACATAGAAGTTAGAATATCTCTCATTTTATTCGAATTAAGAGTGATTGGAGAGAAGAAGAGCCCTACCAATTGATTGAGAAAGAGTGCAGTTTGATTCATCTAGTGACTTGTTGTGCATTTGATCAGTTGCGGAAACCCTAGTTTGTTACACCGATTAAGAATCTCTTGGAAACCTTTGAGAAAGTTTTATACAAGTATGTGATGGCTACTCCTATAGTATTTGATGTTGTAGAAAACAAAAGATATGTGTTTAAGAGGCATCCATTTAAATCAACACTAGATGACCTAGAAGGGGCATTATCCCACATGCCTATGGGTGTTATGCATGTCAAGGACATTAGGGCATACATCCACTATAAGAAATAACTAGTAGGATTGGACAAATTAAGGGTGCACATAGAAACTATGTTAAAAGTAGACAATAGCTTCATGGATGAGTATGTGTAGTGGAATAATCACCCTATAGTGGAGTATGCTACAACATATAAATTCTATGAATCAGAATGGATCAAGATTCTACTAAGTAGAATTTATAATGACCTATTTTGGATAGGGGAAGTGCTAGTCAGAATTACTAGTGACCCAATTCATGAGATAACAGGCCTATCAAAGATAGGCACTGTTCTTACAGTCAAAAAAAATGTGAGGAAACTTGTTGAATAAACCCGCAACTCAAGAAGTGATAGGTGTGGAATGACCATAAAGCCTATTGAGAAAGATGACATCAAATTGATGTCTATGATACTAGGTTACAGTTTCCAACACACCAATAGGGTAAATAGTGTGTTTGTGGCCACAATTCTTGCACCCATAAGAATTGTAAATGAGAATGGAGAGTTCAACCTATATGAAATCTTGCACACACAACTAATTGACAACATTAAGGCAATCAAGCATGATAATACCAATATATTTAGATTTGGTTCTTTGATCATTTATATGTACTCCCATATTGTTGAAAATGTGTCAGACTTATACTTTGATAGGACAATTCCTACCATGCCACAAATATCCTTCAAGGCATCTACTGAGAGCACTCTAAGAGACTACATGACACTAGAGTTGAAGACTTTCAGGGCTAAGATGTAGATGAGGTGCAAGATACCAGAAAAGATAGTTGAAAATTATAAAGATACTATTTTTTTTATGGTTGAGATAGACACAACATGCATGGATGTAGTTGAACCAAGAACAAATTGGATTCATCCACTAGGATATGAAGTGGAAGAGCCTATTCTAGAGGCCTATGCTCAAGTTCTCTTGTCAGCACCTAAAGACCCCAATGAGCCAAGATGGGGAACCTATGAGGAGAAAAAAAGAGAGGTAGATGCTAAAATAAAAAATGCAATAACAAAGTGTTAGGAATGGGAACATTGAGATGGGGGGGGGGTGAATCAGTGTTCACTATATTTTATCTTTTTACTTAATCTTTTAAACTAAACTTAAATACTTAAGTACTAAAATCAACATCCACATAAACATGAAATATGAAATCAAAACATAACACTAATATAGTTACAGGGAAACCCAAATAGGTAAAAATCCCAATGGGAATTGACACCCACTAATATTTTGTACTAGTGTTTTATGATCCTTGTTAGAAGATCCTTAACCCTGTTAGGAGTTGCTTTACAATGCATTAAGTATAGTAGACCTCATCAAGGTTCAAACCCTATTAGGAGTCTTTTACAATAGTCCTTGTTAGGGGAGTGGACGCACTGTTCTAGAGCTCACTACTCAAGTGGTGAAGGCTACAACCTTATGATCTCAGATACACACTATATCTGCTGGATGAACTGTCACTGTGATGCTACTTGTATGATTAGTTCCTTTGATGTGTTGATGCTTTGACCTCTTGAAAATCTCTAATACATCTTATAGATTCTTTGCACACTTCTACTCTGCTAATCACAACTCTATATCAGCTTCCATACTCATTACAATGGGTGCATCTCATATTTATATGCACATACAAACCAAACAACTAGATCGGCCCTTAAAGCTATTACATACAACACTTCCAAATGAATTGGCAATGTACTTACAAATATATATATATATATATATATATATATATATATATATATATATATATATATATATATATATATATATATATATATATATATATATATATATATATATATATATATATATATATATATATATATTGGTAACCTAATTAAAATAGGCACATAGCCTTTACATCATTAGAATATAATTGCAACTCAAAATGATAACAGTCGACTGCTTACTCTGTTCTTCACTAGCACACACTAGCTATGTAACTTCAACTATTTGTATCTTTCACATACTTGCATATTTGATCATGCACTCATAGACTAAGAATGAATATAGTCTAACCAACTTAACTTCTAGGGTGCACACAATAACTTATTTGTATGCACATGCATTGATGCTCTGAGCTTCAGGAACTTTGTACAGTGTCTAGTCTTCAACACTTAGCTGATTTCTGATATTCTCATTAAGTGTGTTGACTCCAAACTACTATATGACTTTTTTTCCATAATGAAAATACTATATTAAGTCATATACATTAGTATAGCCAAATTTCCAACAATCTCCCCCTTTTTCATTGATGGTAACAAAGGAATATGGCCAAGTTGCTAACTGTTTCTTAATACAAAAAACTTTTGTCTTATATCTCCCTATACATATCTTTCTATCTTATATCTCCTTATCTATAACCCATATTCTACACATACTTCCCCTTTGAAATTAATGAAAAATGTGTGTCAAAGTTGAATCTACAAAAACTTACTATGATATTACATTTGGATATGCAATCTACAGATTTTGGATCTCCTTCTTCCAAAATGTGATCAAAGAATTTTCAATCTGTAGATTGGTGCATAAAGCATACTGTAGCTTCTCCATCTTCTCTAGATCAATGCTAGGACCTTGATCATATGTCACCATGGTGGCATCGATCTCCTTGATATTCTAATTTAGAATGTGTAATGAGGGCACAAGAGCATTCCTTAGCTGAGTCTATCCAGTCCTTATCTCAGTCATCTCTCTTTTTGCCTTCTCAATCTTGTCTAGTTGTCCTTGGTAGACATTGTTGCACATGTTCACATCAATAGATGGATCTTCTACTGATTTCCTTATGCTATCTATCATGGCTTCTACCTCTTGTACCTTGTACCTTTTTATACATATCACTAGTCAACTTGTCTTGGTTCATACATTCAGCAATGATCTTTCTTCCCTTTGCTACAAACTCCATCGGGGATGCTTGACCAACCTTTAGTGATCTTAGGTCAAGTGCATAGTTTCTAACCAATTCATTGAGCCTTTTCTTCATATACTTCTCCTCTACAACTAAGGATGTAGATTCTTCCAGGCTAGAGAAGTTTCCCTTGAACTGTGAAATCACTAAACTGACATCATCAACTGAGTGTACTTTGGACACTTTCTTGTCTGTAGGTAAAAAATTGTTTAGGATGTTCACTAAATCTATAAGGAGGGGATTCCTCATCACTTGTTTCTCCTTGGCCTTCACCATAGCTAAGACGTTTAACCTAAATAAGGTCTTCTTCTCCCCATGAATCCAAACTAGTTGTGTCAAGTGTCAAACTTGACAATAATGTTGCTGAGGGAGTGATGGGAGTGCTATCCATCACTTCTTATTTTACCTTGATTAGTTCAACTGATGTTTCATCTTTTTTCTCACTTCCTTTTACCTCTTCTTCTTCCTTTTGTTTTTCAGCTTCTTTTTCTTTTTCTTCTTCTTTCTTTTCTCCCATCTTTTCTTCTTATTTCTCATTTGTTATATCCTCAATCAATATTTCTTCTTGATGAGTAGGAGTGTTACTGCATAATTTTTTTGCCTCTTGAGTTCTTACAAATGCCTCTTCAAACTTCTCCAACTCAGTGTCAGTGGACGCCATGGCTATCTCTACATTATCAATGATAATGGTGCTATCCTTTAGTGACTTTGTCATGGGTGCAGACTTATCTACCTTTATTTGTGTTTCCACTGTAGGTGCTAAATCCTACAGACCTATCACTAATGTATTAGTGGCCTCTACCACCTTAACTTCCTTTAAGTGTACTTGTGTTGTGGGTGCAGTAGCTAGATACACATGTCTATTCATGAATACTTTCTCGAATGCCTTCTCTATTTCCTTAGCAACAAGATCATAGTTCTTGTCCATAATGTGCAAAGTCCTTGACTTGGTTCTGAGATGTGGCTTCACTAAGTCTAACAACAAAGACTTCTCCTCTAGAGAACATACATGAAGGGTATCATCTAGAATCTTAACCCTTATCCATAGATCTTCTTAAATAGCCTATCGCTTTTAGAATTCTAGGATGTTGCACACATTATCAGGGAGCATAGTCTTAAGTTCCAAGATTGTCTTCTTGAACTTGAGCATGTGTTTGAATATCATACAATGTATCTCAGATTTGTCTATCTCACTATATTTTTCATAAAAATTTCCTACTTGATCAATTCTTCCCTCATCAATTATTCTTGCACTTAGCACACTGAGACTAGGTTTTAAACTTACTTCACGAGGTTCTTGTGAGTTCTTTCTGTTCCTTGTGACTCTTGAGGATGGATGACCAGTGCTGATCTATTTCTTCCTCATCAACATTGCCTTATACTCAGGAGGAGCAGTAAGATCAATGGTTTCTTTGGGCACATAAGGAGTATCATCAGTTTTACCCTTCTGTTCAATAGATTTTTCTATCTTCACCTTCTTCATTTTAGGATCATCTGATTCTAGCTTTGCTACATCTGCGCTCTCTAATTCCAAAGCAATATTTTGTTCCCTTTCTTTGTCTAGGTCTTCTTGGGATACTCCATGAATTCTTAAGATCTCTGAGGTAACTTTGGCAACCTTTCTTTTTGTTTCTGTGCTATTTAACACTGCATCAACTTCTCTTGTTTTCTCCTCATATGTTCCCCATCTTGGCTCATTAGGGTCTTTAGGTGCTACTAACAAAACTTGATCATAAGCCTGTAGAATAGGCTCTTCCACTTCATATCCTAGTGGATGAATCCACTTTGTTCTTGGTTCAATTTCCTCTATGCATGTTGTCTCTATTTCAACCATGAAGCAAATAGTATCCTTGTACTTTTCCACTATCTTCTCTGGTATCCTATACGTAATCAACATCTTAGATCTGAATGTCTTTAACTCCAATGTTATGTAGTCCTTCAAGGTTCTCTCAGAACATGCCTTGAGAGATATATGTGGCATTGTGGGAATGGATTTTTCTAGATACAAATCAGACACTTTTCCAACTATATGGAAGTACATATAAATGATCAAAGACCCAAATCTGAATATTTTGGTCTTATCATGCTTGATTGCCTTAATTTTATCAATCAGTTGTGCGCACAAGATTTCACACAGGTTGTTGGCTGCAAGAATTGTGGCCACAAAACATTGTTCACCTTGTTGGTGTGTTGAATTTTGTATCCAAGAATCATAGACATCAATTTGATATCATCTTTCTCAATTGGCTCTGTGGTCATTCCGCGCCTATCACTCCTTGACTTGCAAGTCTATTCAACAATCTTCATTACATCTTTATGTTGGAAAGTTGGATATACTAATGTATATGACTTGATATAGTGTTTTCATTATGGCAACAAAGTCATATAGCAGTTTGGAGTCAACACACTTGATGTAAAGATAAGAAATCAACTAAGTGTTGAAGACTGGACAGTTTATAGAGTTCCTGTAGCTCAGAGCATCATCGCACATGCGTATAGATGAATTATGGTATGTTCCCTGGAAATTAAGTTGGTTAGACTATATTCATGCTTAGTCTATGAGCGCATAAGTAGATGTGTAAGGATGAGAAAGTTATCGTCAATTGAAAACACATAGCCAGTAAGTGCTAGAGAAGAAGAAAGCATGGAGCCAACAGTTAGTATTTTGGTTTGTGGTTATAATGTAATGTTGTAGGATATGTGCCCATTGAATTTAGGTTTCTGACATGTTTATATGTATAATTGTAAGCACACTTAAGCCAATTTATTTGGAAGCATTGTTTGTAATTAGTTATAGGGCCGACCTAATCATTTATTTTGTATGAGTGTATAATATAAGATGCCCCCATTGTATTCAGTATGGAAGTTGGAAGAGAGTTGTGATAAGTAGAGTAGAAGTATGCGAAGAGAGCATAAGATGTATTAGAGCTTTTCTAGAGGTCAAAGCATCAGCGCATCAAAGGAACTGATTTGACAAGTAGTGTCACAGTGATAGTTCACCTAGCAGATATAGTGTGTATCTGAGATCAGAAGGTTGTAGCCTTCACCATTTGAGTAGTGAGATCTAGGACAGTGAGTCCACTCCCCTAACAGGGATTATGGTAAAGACTCTTAACAGGGTCTGACCCTTAAAAAGGTCTACTATACTTAAAGCACTGTAAAGCTACTCCTAACCAGGTAAAGGATCTTCTAACAAGGATCAAAAAACACTAGTGTAGAATATTAGTGGGTGTTAATTCCCACTGGGGTTTTTACCTATTTGGGTTTCCCCTTAACCATATTGGTGTCATGTGTTGATTTCATGCTTCATGTTTATGTGAATGTTCAATTCAGTACTTAAGCATTTAAGTTCAGCATAAAGATTAAAATGAAAAGTTAAAATACAGTGAATACTAATTCACCCCCCCCCCCTCTTAGTGTTCCCATTCCTAACAATTGGTACCAAAGCTTTGGTCCTTAGCAAAGAAGTTTAACCACTTGAGGAGATCATGGACAAAGATGAAATGAAACATCTAAAGAAAAATCTTGAAGCCACTCTTGAAGTCTCGGACAAATATGAAAGAGAAATTGAAGAACTAAAAGAGAAAGTTAGTGATGCTCAATTAGTTATCAAAAAGCTAAGAAGGGATCTGAAAGAATGCTCTAACAATGATCTAGGAGCAAAGGTCAAGAAGCTGAATGAAGAAAATGCATCTATGAAAGAACTACTTGAAGAATTTGATGATAAGCTGATAAAAAATCAAGAAGTCTACAATGAACAAGTCAAGGAGAACCTTGAACTCAATGTGGAACTAAGGTAAGAAAACATGGAAATCTTGGAGCTAAGAAATAGCTAAGAAAACCTGGAGTCTCAATTGAAAGAATCAAAGAATCATATTGAGAAGTTACACACCAATTTTGATTTGATAGAATCTCAGTTGTATGCAAGAAGAGCCAAAGGAGACACTAGCTGTATTGGATACAATGAAGCATAAAATCAGATTGATAATATGCAAGCATGAAAGGAGACACCAAAAGACTCTACTGATACTGAGAAGACTGAAGATCAAACCAAAGAAAATGGTGAACCACCTAAGAATGAGCACAAGCAAGTAGAACACACTTGTTTTTCATGTAACAAGCATGGACACATTTCAAGGAACTATATAGAGGTAATACCTTTTAATGGTTACTATTATTCATGCAATAAATTTGGTCATAGAGCTATGAATTGCAAGACTAGTAAAAATAATAAGATTTAAGATGATTAGAGAAATCAGAATTAGACAAATGTAAGAAGTTCTCAGAATGTTACATGTCAAATATGTAACTATAATGGTCGCTCATCCAGAACATGTAAAATGGTGTCTCATGTCAATGCACCGAGGAATATAAGGCCTCCAATCATTTTTCACTCTTGTAACAAGGCTGGACATATCTAAGGTTCTATAGATCAAGGACGTAAGGTCAGGAAAGCCCTAAAAAGGCCAAAGAACCAATATTGGATCTTGAAGGAGAAGTCAATTTTGTCAAAGCCTCAGAAGATGCAAGCTTGATTTGGTGAGAGAAAAAGAAGGAAAAGACTGATGAGAATGTATTGGATGCACCCTCTACATCTAGATGAATGGCCCTAGGGTCATAGGGGAAGCTAATTTAGCTCTAGACCCCTGCATGGCTGGTATACTCATTCTCAGAGTATGCACCTTTGGACTTAAGCTTTGGGAGTGTGAAGGAACCTTTGTGCAAGAGTGCACATGTTGATTGTTAGCAAAACTTCAGTTGGAAATTTTGAAGTGATAGCCTGGTTTACGCGACTTGTATTAATGGAAGAATTCTCACTTTAACTACACAAAAAGTTGTTTGATCACTCATTACATTCAAATTCAGAGTGATTGAAGAGCAGAAAGAGCCTTGGAAGTTGATGTGAAGACTTGGCAGTTGATCTATCAGTGTTTGCAGTGCATTTGGTTGGTTTCAAAAACCCTAGCTCATTGCGCCGATTTAGAAGCCTTCATATTATCTCAGAGTTCAGTTGGAAAGAGATTAATAAGTAAGTCATGGCCACTCCCATAATTTATGATGTCACTGAGAAGAAGAGATATGTATTCAAGAAACATCCATTTAAGTCAACCCTAGATGATTTAGAGGGAGCTTTCTCCCATGCACCTATGGGCATCGTGCATGTGGAAGACATTAGGGAATATATCTACTACAAGAAAGAACCAATTGGATTGGGTAGGTTAAGGGTACACATGGATACCACGTTGAAACCAAATAAAACATTCATGGATGAATATGTTAAATGGAATGATCACCCTATTGTTGAGTATGCTTTGGCATATGAATTCTATGAGATAGAATGGATAAAGATTTTATTGAGAAGAATTCATGATGATCTATTTTGGATTGGTGATGTGCCAGTAAGGATCACTAGTGACTTGATATATGAGATGATAGGCCTTTGTTGAATAGGCACCATCCTTCCTATGGGCAAGGATGTTAGAAAGATGGTTGAGAAAACATGTAATTCAAGGAGTGATAGGTGTGGCTTGAAAATCAAGCCTATTGAGCAAGTAGACATCAAATTGATGTCTATGATACTGGGATACATGTTTCATCACACCAGAAGGGTGAATAGTCTATCTATGGGCACTATTCTACCAACCATCAGACTTGTGAAGGAAGATGGATAGTTCAACTTCTATGAGATCTTGTGTGCATATTTGATTGATAACATCAAGGCCATCAAGCATGACAAGACAAAGATATTTAGGTTTGGGTCATTAATCATTTACATGTATCTTCATATAGTTGGAAGAGTTTCAGATTTGTATTTGGACAAGTCCATTCCAACCATGCCATAGATATCCAACACAGCATCCACTAAAAGCATATTAAGAGATTATATCACATTGGAATTGAAGACCTTTAGAGCTAAGATGCAAATGAGGTACAGGATTCCAGAGAGTATTGTGGAAAAGTACAAGGATACAATTTGTTTTATGGTAGAGATAGACACAAATTGTATGGAAGTTGTTTAACCAATAACTAAATGGATTCATCCACTTGGTTATGAGGTAGAGGAACAGGTCCTTGAATCATATGTGCAGGTACTTCTATCAGCCCCCAAAGATCCTAATGAACCTAGATGGGGAACATATGAGGAGAAGACAAGAGAAGTAGATGCAAAGCTAAACAACACAGCAACAAAAAGAAAGGTTGCTAAAGTCACATCAAAAATCTTGATATTACATGGTGTGTCTCAAGAAAACCTTGATAAAGCAAGGGATGAAAATATTTCTTTGGAATTGAAGAGAACAGATGTAGCTAAGGAAGAATCACATGATCCTAAGATGAAGAAAATAAAAATTGAAAAATATGATAGTCAAAAGGGTAAAGAAGATGATACTTCTTTTGTGCCCAAGGAAACCACTGACCTTACTACTCCTCTCGAGTATAAGGCAATGCCAAAGAGGAAGAAAGAGGTTGGCACTAGTCATCCATCCTCAAGAGTCACAAGGAACAAAAGGAACACCCAAGCACCTCCTGAAGTAAGTTTCAAACCCAATCTCAGTGTGCTAAGTGCCAAAATAGTTGATGAGAGAAGAATTGACCAAGTAGGGAAATTCTATGACAAATATAATGAAATAGACAAATCTGAGATTCATGGTATGTTGGTCAAGCACATGCTAAAGTTCAAGAAAATAGTGGAAGTATAAACAAAGTTATATAAGTCTGTGCCCATGTAAGAATCACTCAAACATAGCACCATTATCATTGATAATGTGGAGATAGCCATGGCGGCCATGGATACAGAATTGGACAAGTTTGAGGAAGCTTTTGTGAGCACACAAGAAGCTAAAAATCTATGCAACAACTCACCTCCTACTCATCAAGAATAAGTACACATTGAAGATATATCTAGTGAGAAAGAAGAAGGAAAGAAAGAAGAAGATAAGATGGAAGAAAAAGAACAAGAGAAAGATTAAAATTTTATTGAACTAGCCAAGGTAAAACTAGAAGTGATGGATATCACTCCCATGACTCCCTCCTCAGCATTGTTGTCAAGTTTGACACTTAACACATCCATTTTGGACTCATGGAGAGAAGAAGACCTAATTAAGTTCAGCATCCTAGCTATGGAGAAGGAAAAGGAGAAACAAGTCATGAAAAATCCTCTCCTTATGGAATTAGTGAACATTCTGAATAGTTTGTTTCCTTCAAACAAGAAAGTGTCCAAGGTACACTCTTTGGATGATGTAAGTACAATCATTTCTCAGTTCAAAAGTACTTTTGCAAGCCTTGAAGAGTCTACATCCCTAGTTGCAGAAGAGAAGTACCTGAAGAAGAGATTGAATGAGTTGATGAGCAAATTTTCACTAGATCTAAATTCACTCAAGATAGGAAAAGCATCCCTAAAATAATTTACTGATCAAGGAAGGAAAATCATTGCAAAATGCATGGAACAAGATAAGCTTACTAATGCTCATTTCAAAATAAAAGAGGTAGAAGCTATGATTCAGTAGGTGAAGAGTTCAGTGAGAGACTCATCCACTAATGTGAACATGTGAAACAATGTCTACCAAGGTCAGATGGACAAAATTGAGAAGGAAGAGAAAGAGATGGAAAAGGTAAGGTCTAGACAGACTCAGTTGAGGAATGCTCTTACACCCTCACTAGACATTCTGAATCAGAATATAAAGGAGATTGATGCCACCAGATAACCTATGATCAAGGTTTGAGCATAGATTTGAAGAAGATGGAGAAGCTTCAGTATGCTTTATGCGCCCATCTCAAGATAGTTAACTCATTGATAACCTTTTGGAAGAAGGAGATCCAGAACCTTAAGATAGCATATCCAGATGTTTTCCCTCAATGAGTATGTGTAGATATAGTTTTTTTTTTGGTACACCTTTGTCACTAATCTCAAAGGGGGAGTTGTGTATAGAATATGGATTATAATATGTATAAGGAGATATAAGATTATGTATAAAAAATGTATAGAAGACAAAAGTTTTTGTGTTAAGGGACAATTAGCAACTTGGCCATATTCCTTTGTTGCCATCAATGAAAAAGGGGGAGATTGTTGAAAAGTTGGATATACTGATGTATATGACTTGATATAGTGTTTTCATTATGGAAACAAAGTCATATAGCATTTTGGAGTCAACACACTTAATGTAAAGATTAGAAATCAGCTAAGTGTTGAAGACTGGACAGTTTACAGAGTTCCTGCAGCTTAGAGCATCAGCGCATGTGTGTACCAATGAATTATGGTATGTGCCCTAGAAGATAAGTTGGTTAGACTATATTCATGCTTATTCTATGAGTGCATAAGAAGATGTGCAATGATGAGAAAGTTACAGTCAGTTGAAGACACATACCTATTAAGTGCCAAAGAAGAACAGAGCATGGAGCCGATAGTTAGTATTTTGGTTTGCGGTTATAATGTAATGTTGTAAAGGCTATGTGCCCATTGTATTTAGGTTTCCAACATGTTTATATGTATAATTTTAAGCATGCTTAAGCCAATTAATTTGGAAGCATTGTTTGTAATTAGTTATAGGGCTGACCTAATTGTTTATTTTGTATGAGTGTATAAATATAAGATGCGCCCATTGTATTCGGCATGGAAGTTGAAAGAGAGTTGTGATAAGAAGATTAGAAGTATGAAAAGAGAGAATAAGATGTATTAGATAATTTCTAGAGGTCAAAGTATCAGTGCATCAAAGGAACTGATTTGACAAGTAGTGTCACAATGACAGTTCACCTGGCAGATATAGTGTGTATCTAAGTTTAGAAGGTTGTAGCCTTCACCATTTGAGTAGTGAGCTCTAGGAAAATGAGTCCACTCCCCTAATAGGGATTATTGTAAAAGAATCCTAACATAGTCTGACCCTTAACAAATTCTAATGTACTTAAAGCATTGTAAAGCTACTCCTAACAGGGTAAAGGATCTTCTAACAAGGATCACTAAACACTAGTGTAGAATATTAGTGGGTGTCAATTCCCACCAGGGTTTTTACTTGTTTGGGTTTCCCCATAACCATATTGGTGTCATGTGTTGAGTTCATGTTTCATGTTTATGTGAATGTTTAATTCAGTACTTAAGCATTTAATTTTAGCATAAATATTAAAGTAAAAAGTTAAAATACAGTGAACACTGATTCACCCCCCCCACCCTCTTAGTGTTCCCATTCCTAACACTTTACCCACTGGAAGGATGACACCTATCTTTAGGAGGCCTATTATTTCATGAATTAGGTTATTAGTTATTCTAACCAGCACTTCACCTATCAAAAATAGGTCATCATGAATCCTTCTCAATAGAATCTTGATCCATTCTGATTCATAGAACTCATATGTCATAGCATACTCTACTATAGGGTGATTATTCCACTGTGCATACTCATCCATGAAAGTTTTGTCTAGTTTTAGCATAGTTTCCATGTGTGCCCTTAATATGTCCAATCCTACTGGTTCTTTCTTATAGTTGATGTATGCCCTAATGTCCTCGACATGCGTAACGACCATAGGCGTGTGGGAGAATGCCCCTTCTAGGTCATCTAGTGTAGATTTGAACGGATGCCTTTTAAACACATATCTTTTCTTTTCTGCAACATCAAATACTATAGAAGTGGCCATCACCTACTTGTATATCACTTTCACAAAGGTTTCCAAGAGAGTCTGAATCAGCATGGTGAACTAGGGTTTCTGCAACCGATCAAATGCACATCAACTCACTTAATGAATCAAACCGAAATCCTTATCAATCAACTACAAAGGCTCTTCTGCTCTTCAATCACTCTTAATTTGAATGCAATGAGAGATCTTCTAACTTTTGTGTACTTTAAAGTAGAACTTCTGCCATTAATGCTTGTCACGTAAACCAGACTCTCATTTGGAAATTTCTATCTTTCATTCTACAAATAATCAACTAATGCACTCTTGCACAAAGGTTCCCTTAGTCTCCAAAAGCTTAAGTCCAAAGGTGCATACTTAGATAGTGAGTATACTAGCCACATAGGGGTCTAGGACTAAATTAGCTCCCCCTATGACCCTGAGGGCCATTCATCTAGATGTACAGGGTGCATCCACTATGGAAGCACCCAATACATACTCATCAGCCTTGTTCTTCTTTACTTCTAACCAAATCAAGCTCGCATCTTCTGAAGCTTTCAAAAAATTGACTTCTCCTACGGGATCCAAAATTGGTTCTTCAGGCTTTTTGGGGCTTTCCTGACCTTGCATCCTTGATCTACAAAACTTTGAGATGTGTCCAGCCTTGTTGTAAGAGTGACAAATGACTAGAGGCCTTATATTCTTTGGCACATTGACATGGGTCACCATTTTACATTGTCTAGCTGAGTGACCATTATAGTTACATATCTGACATGTAACATTCTAAGAACTTCTTCCATTTGACTAATTCTGATTTCTTTGATTATACTATCCTATTCTTTTGACTTGTCTTAAAATTCATAGCTCTATAAAAAAAATTATTGCATGAATAATAGTAACCATTAAGAGGTCTCACCTCTGTACAATTCCTTGCTATGCGTCCATGTTTGTTACATGCATAACAAGTGTGGTCTACTAGCTTGTGCTCATTCTTAAGTGGTTCAATGTGATCCTTAGTCTGACTTCTAGTCTCCTTAGCATCTGACGTACCTTTTGGTGCTTTCATTCTTGCTCGCATGTTATCAATCTGATTTTGTGCTTCATTGTATCCAATGCAGCTAGTATCTCCTTTGGCTCTTCTTGTATACAACTAAGATTCTATCAAATCAGAACTAGTGTGTAATTTGTCAATGTGTTTCTTTTCTTTTTTCAATTCAAATTCCAAACTTTCTTTGCAACGCTTAAACCTATTACATACAACGCTTCCAAATGAATTGGCTCAAGCGTGTTTACAAAAAAACATATATACATTTCAGAAACCTAATTACAATAGGCACATAGCCTTTACATCATTAGAATATAACCACAACTCAAAATGATAATAGCTGGTTGCTTACTCTATTCTTCACTGGCACACACTGGCTGTGTAACTTCAACTTTCTGTATCTTTCACATACTTTGATATCTGATCATGCACTCATAGACTAAGAATGAATATAGTCTAACCAACTTAACTTCTAGGGTGCACACCATAAGTTGGTCGTACGCACATGCGCTGATGCTCTAAGCTTCAGGAACTCTGTACACTGTCCAGTCTTCAACACTTAGCTGATTTCTAATCTTCTCATTAAGTGCGCTGACTCCAAACTACTATATGACTTTGTTGCCATAATGAAAACACTGTATTAAGTCATATACATTGGTATAGACAACTTGCCAACACAAAGAGGAAGGTTTCCAAGTTTACCTCTGAGATGTTGAGAATTCATGGAGTGTGTTAAGCAGACCTAGACAGGGCAAGGGAAGAGAAGATTGCTTTGGAAATTGAGAGCACAACAACAACAAAGACTGAATCAAATGATCCTAAGTTGAAGAAGGTGAAGATAGAAAAATATGATGATTAGAAGGATAAAATAGATATTACTCCTTCTGTGCCCAAAGAAACCATTGACCTTACTATTCCTCATGAGTATAAGGCAATGCCTAAGAGGAAGAAAGAAGTCAGCATTAGTCAACCATCCTCAAGAGTAACAAGGAACAAAAGAAACACTCAAGCACCTCATGAAGTAAGTTTCAAACCTAGTCTCAGTGTGCTAAGTACAAGAATTATTGATGAAGGAAGAACTGATCAAATAAAAAAGTTTTATGAGAAATACAGTAAGATTGAAAAATAAAAAATACATGGAATGATTGTCAAACATATGTTGAAATTCAAGAAGGCAATCTTAGAACTTAATACTATGATCCCTGATAATGTGTGGAACATCCTAGAATTCCAAAAGAGATAGGCCATTAAAGAAGATCTAAGGATAAGGGAAAAGATTCTAGATGATACCCTTCCAATATGTTCCTTAGAAGAGAAATCCTTGTTTTTAGACTTGGTGAAGCCACATCTTAGAACTAAATCAAGGACCCTACACATAATGGACAAGAACTATGATCTTTTTGCTAAGGAAATAGAGAAAGCCTTTGAGAAGGTATTTATGAATAGGCACATGTATCCATCTACTGTGCCTACAGCAAAAGTACCCACAATGGTTGCAAAAGAGTCAGAGACCATCAATGTACCATCTATAGGTCCACAAGATTTAATGCATATAGTTAATACACCCACAAAGGTAGAGAAGACTGCGTCCATGACAAATTCACTAAAGGATAACACCATTATCATTGATAATATAGAGATAGACAAGGTGGCCACTGACACTGAGTTGCACAAGTTTGAAGAAGCTTTTGTGAGCACACAAGAAGCTAAAAATTTATGTGGTAACAATTCTCCCAATCCAAAAGAAGTAATGATTGATGATATGACAAAAGTAGAAGTAGAAAAAGAAAAAAGAAAAAAAGAAGAAGAAAAGAAAGAAAAAGAAAAGATGGAAGAAAAGAAAGAAGAAGGAAAAGAAAAAGAAATAGAAAAAGAAGTAGAGAGAAATGAACCATCAACTGAAGTGATCAAGGTAAAAGAGGAAGTTATGGATAATACTCCTATCACTCCACTTCCCTCAGTAGCATTGTTGTCAAGTTTGACACCTGACACAACTAGTTTGGATTCATGGGGAGAAGAAGACCTGATTAAGTTCAGCATCTTAGCTATGGAGAAAGCCAAGGAGAAACAAGTGATGAGAAATCCCCTCTTTGTAGAATCAGTAAAAATTTTGAACAACTTGTTATGAGTAGAAAAGAAAATGTCCAAGGTACACTTTGTTGATGATGTTAGCTTAGTGATTTCATAGCTCAAGAATAGTTTCTCTAGCCTGGAAGAATTTGCATCCTTAGTTTCAAAGGAGAAGTACTTGAAGAAGATATTGAATGAATTGGTTAGCAACTATACACTTGACCTGAGCTTACTAAAGGTTGCTCAAGCATCCTTGAATGAGTTTGCAGCAAAGGGTAGAAATATTATTGCTGACTGTATGAACCAGGAAAAGTCGACTGATGATCTATACAAAAAGATACAAGAGGCAAAATTCATGATAGACAGCATAAGGAAATCAGTGGTAGATCCATCAGTTGATGTGAACAAGTGAAATAATGTCTATGAAGGACAGATAGATAAGATTGAGAAGTTAGAAAAAGAGATGTCCAAAATAAGGGCTAGGTAGACTCAGCTAAGGAATGCTCTTGCGCCCTCACTAGACATACTTAATCAAAATATCAAGGAGATCGATGCCACTATGGTTACATATTATCAAGGTCTTGGCATAGATTTGGTGAAGATGGAGAAACTACAGTATGCATTATGCGCCTATCTACAAATTGTAAATTCACTAATCACATTTTGGAAGAAGGAGATCCAAAACCTATAGATAGCATATCCGGATGTTCTATCACAGTAAGTATTTGTAGATACAATTTTGATGCACCTTTGTCATTAATGTCAAAGGGGGAGTATGTATATAATATGGATGATACATATGTACAAGGAGATATAAGATAGAAATTATGTATAAGGAAGATATAAGATAAAAGTTTTTTTTATTAAGGAACAATTACCAACTCGGCCATATTCCCTTGTTGTCATCAATGAAAAAGGGGGACATTATTGGAAAGTTGGCTATACTGGTGTATATGACATAGCATAGTGTTTTCATTATGGCAATAAAGCCATATAGTAGTTTGGAGTTAGCGTACTTGATGGGAAGATCAAAAATCAGCTAAGTGTTGAAGACTAGATAGTGTACAGAGTTCCTAAAGCTCAGAGCATCAGTGCACTTGCGTACAACCTAGTTATGGTGTGTTCCCTAGAAGATAATTTTTTTAGGCTATATTCATGCTTAGTCTATGAGCTCATGATCAAATATACAAGTATGAGAAAGATATAGACACTTGAAGTTACACTACCAATATATATAAGAAACATCAGAATATTTTTGTCTTGTTTATCTATTTAAATAATGTGGCTTATTTGGAAGCATAGGAATAACAACTTGTTTAATGGTAGTGATAGGTACCTTATTGAGTCTTTATAGAGACTCATTTTCATTAAGTTTGACTCATAGGTCTCAGCCACTATGAGGATGAATAGGTTTGTTAGGAATGGGAACACTGAGAGGGGGTGGGAGGCTGAATCAGTGTTCACTGTATTTTATCTTTTTCCTTAACCACAAACTGAACTTAAATAATTAAGTAATGAAATGAACATCCACATAAACATGAAACATGAAATCAACACATAACACAAATATGGTTATGAGGAAACCAAAATAGGTAAAAATCTTGGTGGGAATATTCCATACTAGTTTTTTATGATCCTTGTTAGAAGATCCTTAACCCTATTAGGAGTTTCTTTACAATGTACTAAGTACAATAGACCTTGTCAAGGGTCAGACCCTGTTAGGAGTCTTTTACAATAGTCCCTATTAGGGGAGTGGATGCACTATCCTAGAGCTCACTGCTCAAGTGGTGAAGGCTACAACCTTCTGATCTCAAATACACACTATATTTGCTGGATGAACTATCATTGTGACACTACTTGTCTGATAAGTTCCTTTGATGCGTTGATGCTTTGACCTCTAGCAAAGCTCTAATACAGCTTATAGACTCTTCACACACTTCTACTCTTCTTATCACAACTCTATATCAACTTCCATACTAATTACAATGGGTGCATCTCATATTTATATGGACATACAAAACAAACAACTAGGTCAGCCCTTTAACCAATTACATACAACGCTTCCAATTGAATTGGATCAGGCATGTTTACAAACAAACTTATTTACATGTTGGCAACCTAATTACAATAGGCACATAGCCTTTACATCATTTCTCAACTTAATTCACCTCGGTAAATAGTTCTCTGACACTCGGTAATGTATACAGTTCAGTTCTTCAATAACCAGTTTGATCAGGCGTGCATGAATAAATTCTTCACACAAAATATCTACAGTCTTCTTCTGTTCGGCATGTTTCAATAATGAATCTCATATCTCTTAAATAGACAAGTAAAACATTTTCATATCAGCCATTAGATTTTGCCTCTTAATCTCCTTCATCCATTTTGCCTCTTAAACCTTCCTCGAGAGATGTGTCCATAACACGTTTCAATTTCATCCTTTAGATCTTCTCTGAATTTTTTCATCCATGGATCTCATAAAAAACTTTATCATCAAGCTCAAAATCATAACAATTTCTAGTTCATCAATTTTAGTCAACTATTCTTAGCATTTAATGTTTTCATCCATACTTGGATAATATAGAAATGTGTCAGTGATAACTAACTTGGTTATTACTGTCACTCGATATACACTACATTGGATCGGTGTATACAAAAATCTTCAATTATTGACCACATTGACTTGTTCAATTTCAAATCTCTTCTTCATAATATATTAATGTAACATGCTCAAGTCAACAATATAAATCCATAGACTCATCAATAAGTTACCCAATGTTTACCTTATCCTTATCTGTCATATCCATCTTTTCCTCATGAAGATATCTCAATTCTTCATCTTTTCTTCCTTCAACAGATGTTGAGATGTTTGTAACTAACATGATAAGTATTGTCAAGACTAGTTGACATTAATGAAAACATACTGACTGATTTAATCATCTTACATATTATTTTAGTAGATTGGTGATATCTAATCACTATTTCTTCAGTTCATTTAGATATTCAATCAATTGTAGTTTATCAATCTCCACTTCTATTCCATGCATGGTAATCAATAAATTGCGCTAAGATTTCAAACCTAAATAATTGTTGCATACATGGAATAATGGGAATAAAATGAAGAACCTTGTGAGGCACCTTTTTTGTTAATTGATCTGTTTGAAATCTACTAATATGAAATTTTGAGCATTCTATTACAAATTCAAGTTGTTTATGATATATAATATGATTATTGGGACATTCATCTTTTGTTTGATACTCCAGTGCAATATCTTTCATAATAGCAGATAATTCTTGGTATGAGTGAGGTAGAAATTTGATGGTGGTAATGAAAATTCACTTGTCAATCTACAATAAAAAATAATAATTTGTTAATATAAAGAATATTAATGGTACATATTTCATGGGCTTTATTTACTAGTGATGAAATAACAACAAAAATGGATGAAAAAAGATGACATATATGGCATACCTTAACATACATGAGATTTTTATGTTGGATAAACCATTCATAACCTTCAAGTTCACCAAAAACTATACAAAAGACAAAAGAGTTATTTGGAAGCCTTCATAAAGGGGCTCATATGCCTTCTCAAGTACAAAAAATCATGAACAAGATCAAAGTCACCTCGATCATCATGGTCAATTACGCTAGTACTAAATGTTCCATGGATCAATGTATTTGTACTTTCATCTTCAACTGTGTTTTCTATCCCATGATCATCTTCTTCCATAGGATCATTAAATTCATATTTGATATTCAGACCTCCATGTTCCTCCACTTGAAAAAACTCATTCTTTGGGTTGTGATAGTCCATATCCTATGCCCTAGGGAGCCCCACCTATATAATAATGATCAACACAAAAAAATCATGCTCATTATCTCATGATCAAGTGAATTTTTTTATATATAATTTTTTTTTAAATTTAGGATTTGGTAAAACTGAGAAGGGGGATGAATCAGTGTTATAGTACTTTACTGAACTCTTCAACTTCTTTATTTCTTCAAATAGAATATAAAGATATAGCATAAGATAAATAAACATGCAATATAAATAAGCATAGAACTCATAACACCATATTTTTTTCAAGGAAAACCTTGTTAAGGGAAAAACCCCATTGGGGACGGTACCCACAAATATTTTCACTATAAGTATAATAACCTTGTTAAGCATTCTAACTCTATTAGAAGTTGAGTATTACAATAGGTAGGTCTTGGTTAAAGGAAAGACCCTATTAGGAGTCCTTTACAATGTGATCTCAATTAAGGAATTGACCCTGTTAGGAGTCTAGCCCTGTTAAAGGCAATCAAACCCTATTAGGGGTGTACAATACATCAACCTGATTAAGATATTTGAGATTTGAATCCATCCTTAGGCTCTCAAAACCTTTCAACTTCAAGTCAGAAATAATTCTACTCTAAAACTACTTCTAGTCTTCAACAACTGCCAAGCAAGCTCCACCTTATGTCCAAGTGCATAACTACTACTCATCAAACAATATCCAATGTAGCCCTAGGCTTGCATTCCCCTATTGATCTTGCACATGTTGTTCCACTCCTAATATCCAAGGATTTTAATCCTTATATGCAATTTATAATAATTAAATCTAGGTCGGCCTTAGTAGGATAAATCCTATTTAAAAAATTTAAATGGACCCATGTGAAGATGCACACATCACCTCTTACAATGTTACAACAAAATTATTGATCTGTTAATTAAGCTCACACGTGACAATACTTGAAACGTGTTCCAAGTCAACCTTCAAATAGGTCTTTGCCAATACATGTGCCATAGCTAATGCAACATGTATGATCATGACTCCATATGATCGCAATAAGCTCTCAATCTTGTGTCCAACATAAACCTATGTTTGCACATCATAACTCAAACAACCATGAGTGATATCAACAAAGTTCTACAATCAAACTATTTCTATCTCTTGAGAAATAATTGCCAGTAAACTAGTCATAACTCTTTCGAATCAGGTCATAAGAGTGTACAATCATATATGGTGACTTAGGACATCATTATGAGTCTTTGTATAAGTACACACATGCTAATTCTATGTATGGTATCTGTACAATACTCTGCAACTTGTCTGCAAGCTTCTTGATCAACCAATCAATAACATATACTATCATGTCAATTACAAACTTTCTCATGAATGCAACACATAACCAATTTAGTATGTCTCTATCATTACTATGATACTCCCCCATGGGAATACCATCAGCATTGATGCTAACAATCCCCCCTTTTGGCATTGATAGTAACATAGATGAAAAACATCGAGTTCCATAAATACCAAAACATGTATGTACTGTATCTACATCAACATCTTTTCAAATCCTCTTCATCAATCATCAAATCCTCCAAAGGATGATCCTTTCATACTATTTTTCATGTTTCATTCTCTCCCTCATTGACATCAATAGAAAATGTATCTCCAAAAGTTCATAGTAACTCACCTTAATGCATATACTCCCCCATAGGAGAAGCATCAAGCATATAGTCGAGAGAATGAAATAGTGCTTTGAAATTTCTAGACTAATGCAATTCCAGCATCAATTACTCAAGGGTAGGCTAGGGGAAGACCCCTAGCATACCTATTAGGTACTCAAATGTATCCTTAGGTAGAGGTTTTATGAAAATGTCTTCTTTTTTCTCCTTTGTACTCACATATTCTAACTTTACTTCCTTATATGCTACTTTGTTTCTCAAGAAATGATACTTTATTGCTATATGTTTTGTCTTTGAATGCATAATAGGGTTATTTGACATATTTAACATGCTAATATTGTCACAATGGATAGTGACTAAATCTTCTAGACATACTCCAATGTCCTTCAACATTTTCTTCATCCATATGATCTGTGTACAATTGAGTGTTGCTGCAACATATTCTAATTCTGCAGTAGACTAAGCAATGCAGTCCTACTTCTTGCTAAACCAAGAAATAAATATTTTACCAAGGAAGAATGCTTCTCCACTAGTACTCTTTCTTTCATGTACATTCCCTACCAAATTAGGATCAGTGAAGGCATGAAATGTAAAGTCCTACGATCTATCATACCATAGACCAAACTCAATTATGTCCTTAAGGAATCTGAATATCCTTTTTACTTCTATAAAGTGAGATTCTTTAGGATCTACTTCAAATCTTGTAGCAATTGCAACAACATTGGCTATATCAGGTATAGTATGTGTTAGATACTGATGACCTCCAATCATTGATCTATACCTTGTCTAAGGTACATTTTTTGCTTCATCTTCCAAAGACAACTTGGTTCCAATTACCATAGTATTTTCAACAGGTTTACTGTCATCCATGCAAAACTTTTTCAACAATTCTTTGAGATATTTAGTCTGAGATATGAGTATCCCTTCTTTACTTTGACTGATTTACAATACAAGGAAGAATTTCATCTCCCCAGTTATAGACATTTCATATTGACTTTTCATCTCTTCTGCAAAATTTTTTCTCGTATCATCATTTCCTCCAAATATAATCGCATCAACAAAAATCTCAACAATCAAGATACCTTCTTCAATGATTCTTAGGTACAAATTGTTCTCAGCACTTCCTTTCATGAATCCCAACTGAATCAAATACTTATCCAATCTTATATACCAGGCCTTTGTTTCTTGTTTCAATCCATCTAGAGTCTTCTCCAATCATCTTGATCCTGTATACCCACTTGATGCCAATGACAATTTTGTCTTTATGCCTTGGAACCAATTCCCAAGTGTTGTTTTTCTAAATCTACTCCATTTCTTCCTTCATGGAAATGATCCACAATTCATCTTTGCATACCTCCTCTGGGAACTATGGTTCTACTTGAGAAATCAAATAGATGGCATTTGTAGATTGTGACCTTTCTTCTTTGTTTTTCAATATTTTTCTAGTGCCTTTGTTTCTATCACCAATGATCTGATCCTTAGAATGATATTTTTTAGAACATATTTGGGTGTGGTTTGTTCCCTTAATTCCACACTTATGCCATTTTCAATTTCCAAAACATCTTGTGATGCTTCATTCTCACTTTCTATTGTCTACATGTTTTGATTTGTACTCGTGATTTCAAAAGAAATTTCATAGGAGTTAGGGCCACAATATTTTTCTCTAACTTGAAACCTTTCATCTACTCTCACATTAGCACTTTCAATCAACTTCCTAGTTCTTAGATTGTAACATATGTAGGCTCTAATTATAGTAGAGTATCCAAGGAATAATCCTTCATCACTTCTAGCATCAAATTTTCCTATACATTCATCTCTCTTAATGTAACATTTACTTCCAAAATTTTTGAAATAAGTAACAGTAGGTTCCTTACCATACCATAGCTCAAATGGTATCATGCATGTACTTTCTCTGATTTATACTCTATTCATTGTATATATAGTTGTATTGTCTACTTCTCTCCAATGTGTTAGCACTGATAAATTTTCTAGCAATTAAACTCCATGTTTTTATTTTGATAGATTGGCAAGCAAGTTTATTGTCTGGTTATGGATGCCTTTTAATTTTTTTATCCTTGTCTTCAGTCTGGAGAGGAAGTATTCTTGTGTTCTACAAAGCCCTAGTTGAAAACTTGCTAAAATAACCCTAAGGGCTTTCCTTTTAAAGATAAACCCTAGGTCATCCTTTCATCCTTCAAATTGATTATTACTTTTTTGACCACTTAAGTTCCTATTTCCAACATGTGTTTTATTTCATCATCAGGCGGGGCCAAGGTTTTTAAAGTTTAATTTAACTAGTAAGTCATTTCATTTTTCCTAATTTTTAAAACCCCAAGGCCTTTTTAATTTTTCCTAAGTCTCTAGAATTTTTTTCCTAAGTCCTATTATTTGATTTAAATGTTAAACCCCTCCTTGATCTAATGACTGACATAATTCCACAATGAAGAAGTGATCAAAGATTAACAATCTCAGGATCACGATAGTCGTTGGATGCATTAGTAAAGAAAGAAACAAAGAAAGTGGGACCTATTTAAGGGGTTTTATATCTACCATTCAATCATGATAATCTAATGATGTGTTAACTAGATGTAATCACTAAAGGAATTAAATTACCAACTAATGTATTGTAATCTAATGGTCGGTGTAATCTTGCAATGAAAAGATAACCAAACATTAGTGATTGTAGCACTCTGCTAGCCATTAAATCTTCGAGTCAGCAAGGAATGATGTCAGTGAGGTCAGGAGATAAAGCTTTGTAAAGGTCCTAACATATATATTTTAATCGGATGGTTTTTGCAATGCCTTATGGAAATATGAGGAAAGGTTAGTGATCATGGGATCACGCCTACCGTCTAATCCTCTAGGATAACATAAAGCAAAGCAGTGGGTTCAAGTCACTATGAAGTAAGGACAACCATTGGATGATCTTGATCCAATGGTGGTTATGAAACTCGAATGTTAAGTGGGTCCAAAGGGATACATTTTTCATCACTGTCAGATCTGTTTTGATCAAATGAAGGGTGTGAAACCGCAATGGAAAGATGAGGAAAGGTTAGTGATCATGGGATAATGACAATCGTCTAATGTGTTGCAAGTGAAAATGGATGGTTCTATTTTAAACTTGCTCCATTTGGTGCATGTTATCTATTTTTCTTGTCTCCCTCAACTCTAAAAGAGAAATATGAAACCAGACCTGGGGATCTTTGTCCAGTAACACAAATCTACTTGTTCATACAAACTGAGGGGCAAGAAAAGACTAATTGATGAGGATTTGATCCTCCTTCTGCTTCAAGCTCCACACACTTAGGTAGGTACACCTAAAGCACACTAAATATATATACATAAACACTTACTAAAACCTTTTATGTAGATAGGAAAATCAGTGGATAGCTCTCAGACTTATAAAACATGGGAGTTCAACTCAAGCAGTCTTATACATGATCTCGCCTGTATGATCTGCTAAGAACTAGAAAAATGGCCAATGTGACAACAAGGATAAACTCCTTCTCTTTGAGCTTTGAGCTCGGGCAGGCTAACCCAATGATTCACTCTTCAAGGAATCAGAAAATGAATTGTACTACTTGAATACAATCAAACATGAATGTTCATAACAACAGGAAAGTAAAATGATTTTCAATTAATGCTTGATGATGAAAACTGTAGGATAAGCAAGAGACTAGTGCCTTATCTATTGGGCATCAGAGTCAAACAATCATGCATTCCCAAAAAAAATTAACTCCAAACTCAAAGAAACCAAGTGAAGTGACTTACAAATCACTCTTCTCATTCTAGTTCCTAGACATAAAATTCATGTATAAATCTTAAATTCTCAGAGCCTGCATTCAAGATTGATTCTCTCTTTGAAAGAAACTTGAAAAAAACATCACAGCTACCTTATAAGCAGTGCATCAAAATGCCTTACAAAATGATACACAAGAACCAAGACCAGATACACGAAGACATAAACCAAAACTGAATAGGGATTCCATTTTTTTTCCATTAAAATTCATCTGGTTCAACATATTTACATGACAAAGAAACACAAAGAAAACAAGGAAAAAGGCTTGAATACTACCTAGTAGCATAAATTTTCAACATCCTTGTACAATAAGAAGAAATCTAAGATATAACAAATGTGGTCAGTTCAATACTAACTGATAGCTATCCATCTTATACAAAATATCTTCAACATTCCTCATCCCCCTGCAACTGATTCCCAAGTTGATCTCATATTTGATTTTGATCCTTGGATTTCAAGCCTGAACTACACTTATATATTATGGGAAAAAATGAGTTCCCAGGACAGTTCTCCGTGAGCAGCTTGTCATTTTAAATTTTTGAAATATTCTCCATATAGTCAGACTATATCAATTTCTCAAATTCATTTAAATTTGGAAATTTTATATCATTTTATGTATTTGCCTTAGAAAGCACCGGATAATGCCACATGTCACATGTTCATTGGGTGCATAGACAAACCTCAGGTTAACTGACGATTGGGAGAACTGGTGACCATGTGCATTCTCTGAATCTCTAGATGATCCGACTAAATGCAGTTAACTCTAGAGAACTGGTGAAAGCTCTATTCTCCAATTCTTAGAATAAATTCTTAACCAAGGTTATCACTTGGAAAATGGGCGACTAAGTCCATTCTCTAATTCTCCAGATGTCATGGACTAACCATCGGGGATTAGGAGAACCAATGACTAAGAGCTGCCTCCAATTCTCCAAATCTTTCCACTAACTGCTAGGGTATTTAGTTACTGGGTGACTCAACATTCTCCAGTTCTCTGGATCATTTGGGCTAACCACCAGTCATTAGGAGAAATGGAAACTAAAGGCTCTCCTATTGTTTGAATCATTTCCTCTAACCACTGACCATTTGGAGAATTCATGACTATAGTTACCTCCAGGTCACTCAATGTCTTCCTAACCACAAGTTTTAATTTGTGAATTCACGAGCATCCACCATGTATCATCCAGTCATCTCCTCCATCACTCTACAAAAATTATTCTTTTTAGGCTTGTCAACATGAAAACTGAGGTGACCGAATGACCAGTCATGCGAGCATGGCTTCCACCATTTGATTTACCTTATGTGTGTGGGGACTTTTATTTAAACAACTTAAATACCCTTTGCGACATGCATGTGGGACTATTGTTTTCATAGTTTTAAAGGCCAAGCAGCATTTCCCTTCAAAATTATGGAGCCCACCACCGCATTAAATCCACCAGCTAAGCGGGCCCACCAAGCACCCATGGCCTTCTTACTTTACTATGCATATGAGTGTTGTTGTACTTAAATACAAATAAAATCCTCCTCCCAAGCAATGTGAGATAAATATTTGCACATAACCCCACAAAAATTGAACCACTCAGCTCCTACACTTGCAGCCAGTTCTTCTGCTGCATGTATACTTTGAATGTCTTCATGGGCCCATCTATGGAAACTTCTCTCTACTCTTAAGAAGTCTACATGTACACCCAGTGGAACATTCTCCACCACTTGCCACAAGTTTGTGTTTTCATAACATCTATACATTTTCACGATCCCTTGCAATTCAAAAACCCATGAAAATCCTTTTATTGTTGTGCCAAAAGAGTTCATTGGTCAGAGGTTTGTGGTGATCCACTAAGCAAGTAGCGGATGAAACAGTGTGAGGGGCAGGCTTTGGAATGGATGTTGAGTCACTGTTGCATCATAAATCTATAAGAAGAAACTGCCATGTTAGAAATTCCTTAGCAAGTCTCATTTTAGCATTTAAAAAATGTGCAAGATCCTAATAGGATCATGTGAGGCTCCCTCCATTATGTTTTGCACTACTTGATTTAGTTGGAGAAGCTAGTGTTTCAACCTTAATGAACCCTCCTCCTCCCATACCTCACACTGGCCCTCCATTGTGAACTGGTAGTATTAAAACTATCCCCAACTATCTTACACAACCGTCAAATGGGAGCCCTTATCAATTGAGTAGACACTACAAAGGCAGTTGCATTTCCTTTGTCAACACAGCTGCCAACATCTTTCAATTTGTGTGTGAATCACTAACTTAACTGCGCAGCCCCCAAATGCATATTCCTTCCAAACCGCCCATGTATTCCTGTGTGAGGCACCACTTTGTTTTTGCATGTTGTGCATATGAAACCTCCTTTATTATGTGTGAGGTTATCCTAATTTTGGTTCCCTACAAACATGAACCAGAGTAACTTAGTGAGAACTTAGCATGCACCCATACTGGTGTGTGAAATCTGTTAACCACTTGGCATCCTACATCAAACACCAAACTAGAGCCCTCATTATGCAAGCCATCATTACAGCTTTATGCGATGGCCTCAACACACTGTGTGAGGCATCCATTTTTATTTAATAAACTGCTTGCCACCAACACTCACGCTAGCTATAAACTCAAATAATTCTTCAATAAAATGGCAACAACATAGCAGGGCCTCAAATTTGTTTACACTAGCTTTCTCATTGCTGAAATGCGTGAGGAGCTCCTCTCATATTAATGCTCGCATTTATCTATTGGCATACGCATAAGTCCCTCAATCTCTTCTCATCCCTTGTGGAACTTGTATACCAACCAATACATTTGCAAACTTCATCAATGCACCTGCTTCACCCTGTGCACGATAGTGAAATAAACTTATATTC
The DNA here is from genome assembly GCA_027943335.1 of Chamaecyparis obtusa. Classification (NCBI taxonomy): domain Eukaryota; kingdom Viridiplantae; phylum Streptophyta; class Pinopsida; order Cupressales; family Cupressaceae; genus Chamaecyparis; species Chamaecyparis obtusa. Next base: position 189,991 of record BSBK01011726.1, read on the forward strand.
CACCGAGGACTAAATGCATCTAGAAACTTCATTAATGCACTTGGCCTCTTAGGAAACACAAATCTGCAAAGTAGCTCATTTTTTACATTCAAACAACCACCCCTAAGATGTCACAAATAATCTTTAGCCAAGTCATTTTCTGTTAGATCTAATGTTCTTAGCCTAGATGATTCCATGTGTTTCTTGAATTCTAGCAGTGCCTCAGCCTTGTGAACACCAACACTACACAAAAAAAAGTGCTTTGTCTTTCTCAGCGTATCGATATTTGAATTCTGTTATATTCATTGGCCCCACTAGCTAACAAAATTTCTTAAAAGAACCACGCTCCTCTTTTCCAAATGTTGCAAGAACAGCCCCCCTCTTGGCACCCACATCAGCAAGTTGAGTGATAAGCCTTAGACGTTCAAAGTTCATATTTGCTCCACTGGTTATAGCTATCATAGTCTCATCCTTTAAACCATAATATTTGTAATATGCATTTGCCCCAGCTAATGCCAGAGCCCCAACAGGTTCTAAAATGCTCCTCTTTTCCTCTAGCATGTCCTTCATTGATGCACAAATAGCATCACGACTAACCAGAACTATTCCATCCAGCAAATCCCTGTGTAATTGAAATGTTTCTTCCCCCACCATCTTAACTGCAACCCCATGTTCTAATCAAACACAACCACCTGATGATATGTAACCATGATGTATCAAATATTTGATCATATTCCTCACTTCTTACATCTTTTACAAAACTGTCAAATAGCACTAGCCGGCTCCTGAATGCAGCTTTAAAAACTGACTGAGCAACCTGACAAGAGGGTGCCACTGAGCATACATGTTGAATTCCAACATCACAGTACATTGGTCAGAGGAAAACTTAGGAAGAGACCCGAGCTGAAAGATATCAACGACTAGACATGGCCACTTTAAAACCAATTCTGTCTGCACTCATGAAATCTGCACAAGTTGCCTCCGGATCTAACTTTTAAAACTGACCAATTGAAACTTTTAGGGACAGGCAACTGGGGCATTGATTCATTTTCATATAGAGAGTGCAATTCCATGATTAGGGATCATGAAAAATAATAGGGTGCACTTGGCAATTAGGCAAAGTGAGGCTCTCAGAATTGCAAACTGGGAAACACAGTGAAACAGTGATTTGTGTATACAGAATGGCCCTGGGAAAGTATGCTAAAAGATTCATCAAGACTTCTAACTTGGCACACTTGTAGTACTTTCAAAGTAGAACACATTGATGCAACCTGTTTAGGCTCACCAATCACGGATCAAAAGTTATAACATCACGAAAAGGAGTACAGATCAATCTGCACATTTCTCAACTTGCAAAACAGCATAAGTTGCGTTTGGAATCACATTTGCAAACTAAGCAAACGGATTTTTCATGACCTCAAAATCAAAAAATAGGAACTATTTGACCACTGGAATATGATGCAAAAATAAATTTCTCAATAGGGTCAACTGGGTCAAAGATATGACTAGTCAAATAGGCCTTTCCAGAATTCTGCATAATTACACAAGTACATGACAACAACAAACTACCAACTTTGAGGGGTTCAAAACCTAATCAAACGGATTCAAAATGACTTGAAAATTGGAACATAGGTTCTTTGACATGCATACCAAACATCCTCAAAGTGGTGGGTCATAAAACATTTCTAAATGCAAGATATACAAAGGTAAACTAGGCTACTATACTCTGACACTTAGGCAGAATTGTGCAAATTAACACTTACTCAAAATGGGACTTCACTGAATGAATTTGGATGACAAAATAACATCATAGAATGCATGAACATACTAAATGGAGTGCGTCAAACATCTAGAACACCTCATAGGCCTCAAAATGATAGCCAGGTACATATGCATGAAAAGCATTTAGGAGCTTCAAACTATGGAATTTTAACATGGTACTCAAAAACCCATGCTGTGTTTTTTGGTCCCAACAGTGGCTCTAACTATGGACACGTGCCCCATGGGGGCATGTAGAGAACATCAGAATCTTAGGAAGAAGCAGACCAATCAAACTTGAAATCAAAATTTTCTCTTTTACTTTCTCCCTCTTCTCAAACTAGGAATCCTCTTATTGAAAGTAAACACACAACTGAAAGTAAAGCGACTGTACCAAATTTACAAGTATTTACAAATGACTTCAAAATTGTATCAGTATGAGTGAACATTTTCCTCTATCAAAAACTCAGTCTCTTCTTTGGAAATCAATCGACAATGTGAGACTTCCACTAAACTCATGATGACAAAAAATATTACGGAACATAGGCTTCAACATAACTTCAAATTTAAAATCATCTATGCCCTCTCTCGTATGTCCCCTCACAAATTCATTATCTAGAAAACAAACATCATCAGAATAATCATATATTGAAACACATGAAAGGGGACAGACAACTAGTACCTTTTCTCCTTGGCTACGAACATCTAGCTCATCTTTAGTGCAAGCTTGCATATCAAAAGAGAAGCAAACATATTCACGCTCATTCACATCAACCAAGAAATTTGAACCATCCTCATATGTAAAACCAATCAGACTAAACAAATCTGATTTCTCTTGATAAATCAAAGCTTTGTCCTCATACGGATGATTCATACAATCAAAACCATAAATCAGATCACCTTCATTATCACCAATGCTCGGAGGTAGAATGACCAAACTATCAATATGTAATGCATCTTTTTCAAATGAACAACCCTCACCTTGCATTACATCTCCACTGACTAACTTTATTGGAGCTAGAAGTTTAGACTCAACCATACCACTGATATCACAATCTGAAAATGAATTACCTTTAGCACATTCACTTCCCTGGGCACATTCTTCAAACAAGGGATTAGAAACTACATGAAATTGTTTCTCATAAATGTTTAAACAAAGTGCCGACTGATTTACATCAATTTATTCATTAAATAACACATTAGTAACATCATAAGACATGTCATTATATTGGTCTTCTTATACACTATTAGCAAAGAAAGAAGATTTAGAATCTAAATCTGAACAAGATTCATCACTACTGTTGTCATTACATGAGAAATCAACAGCATAATCAATCAAATCATCTTCACAAATACTGGATAATGAACTTCCCTCTTTTCTTTTAATCTCCCAGACTTCACATTCAGCTTCATTACTAATCATACACATGGAAGACTGATCCATGCTTCCATTGTCTTGTTGTTTCAATTGCAGCAATAGTGACAAAAGTTTTTTATCCATGAGTTCATTATTGTCACTATTCCTCTCAGCACTTTCATCAACATTAGTAACTAGGAAGTTATTTTCATGATTAATCTCATTGCACTTGTACAAAGGGAAAGATGCATCATCAACAATCTGGAAATGTTTATTGTCTTCATTGGCTGAAAAAGTTTCCATCTCTTCATCAGCAACATCTCCAACAGCAACATTCACTCCTCTTTCACAAACAACACTTTGATCAATACAATTAATCAAGGAATGAAAGTAATGTTGCTACTCACTCTTTTCTTGATTATTCATCTCATTTTGAAAACACAAATCACCAGTGGTACACCTTCTTATAACTCCGTACTTCAAATTGCATTCAATATCCATAGCCAATTCAAAAGCTTGGTACAGACTTTGTGGCTGTTTATCCCTCAACAGGAAACCCATCGTTTGGCCCAAAGCACCTAAATAAACAACTAAACACATTTGATCATGGGGCCTACAAATCTCAGAGATATCCCTTAACGTTTTAGCAAATGTATTGTTAAACTTAGGGATCAACTCATCTTGTTGAATCTAAATATCCATAAATCTATCTAGCAAGAGTTTGACATCAACCCATCCATCAAATTGTTCAATGAAGGATGAACTCAACTCTTCCCATGAAGAAATCAAAGCTACCAGCAAGAATGAGAACTATTCTCTTTCATCTCCTTTTAGAGTCTACACAAACAACCTCATCCAAAGATCCTCATGGCAAACATCAAAATCACACATCACATCAGCAAAAACTTGAACATGCTTCCTTGCTGATTGAGACTGGTTCCTATCAAAATTTGACAAATTTCCTCTGATTCCATAAGGGATCTTATTAGGAAAACCAGGTATGCCATCATAGAAAAATGACACATATCCTTTGACAAAAGAACTTCTATGACCATCCATTAGGGGCTGCAACTTTGATTTCTTCTTGAAATTCTTGAAAACCAGTAAAAAGAATTATATACTTGTAGTTTAACCTTCTCTTATCAAGCTCACTAATCTAACATACTTCACACATAGCTTAACTCAAAATTAAATCCAGGAGTATGTATTTCCACTTATCTATCCTTTCTTTTAATGACTAAATCATTTGATAAGGATCATGTAAACACATTTAAAAACTGAATGGAGAATACCTGGAAAAATCTTTGCTGACTGTTGTTGTTCTCTTCACATCTAACTGAAATATGGAACCAAGCTTCACATCTCAGGTTTGTTCTAACACAGAGCCACCACCTCTTTTCAGAGGACAAAAATTTTCACTGATCTTCTTGAAACACCAATAGATTCTGGGCATTCCTCATAGCAAAGTCACATATATTTTCAAGTTTTTTTTCAACAACAAATCCAGGTAATACACTTGCAAATATGAAAACAACTTTTTGATTATGACATTTATGAGACTCTTCCCCAAATTGAATATAGCAAGACTCTAGGATACTCTTAATGGTAAACTTATTTCAATCCCCAGCAGAGTCACCAATTTGTTAGCTATTTTTCTTGTATCCCTCAACTCTAAAAGCAAAATATGAAACCAGACCTGGGGATCTTTGTCCAGTAACACAAATCTACTTGTTCATACAAACTAAGGGGCAAGAAAAGACTAATTGATGAGGATTTGATCCTCCTTCTGCTTCGAGCTCCACACACTCAGGCGGGTACAACTAAAGCACACTAAATCTACATACATAAACACTTACTAAAACCTTTTATGCAGATAGGAAAATCAGTACATAGTTCTCAGACTTATAAAACATGGGAGTTCAACTCAACCAGTCTTATACAGGATCCCGCTTGTATGATCTGCTAAGAACTAGAAAAATGGCCAATGTGATGACAAGGATAAACTCCTTCTCTTTGAGCTTTGAGCTCAAGCAGGCTAACCCAATGATTCACTCTTCAAGGAATCAGAAAATGAATTGTACTACTTGAATACAATCAAACATGAATGTTCATAACAATAAGAAAGTAAAATGATTTTCAATTAATGCTTGATGATGAAAACTGTAGGACAAGCAAGAGACCAATGCCTTATCTATTGGGCATCAGAGTCAAACAATCATGCATTCCCAGAAAAACTTAACTCCAAACTCAAAGAAACCAAGTGAAGTGCCTTACAAATCGCTCTTCTCATTCTAGTACCTAGACATCAAATTCACTTATAAATCTTAAATTCTTAGATCCTGCATTCAAGATTGACTCTCTTTGAAAGAAACTTGAAAACAAGATCACAGCTACCTTATAACCAGTGCATCAAAATGCTTTACAAACTAATACACAAGAACCAAGACTAGATACACGAAGACATAAACCAGAACTGAATAGGGATTCCATTATTTTTCCATTAAAATTCATCTGGTTCAACATATTTACATGATAAAGAAACATAGAGAAAACAAGAAAAAAGGCCTGAATACTACCTAGCAACATAAATTTTCAACATCTTTTTACAATGAGAAGAAATCTAAGATATAGAAAATGTGGTCAGTTCACTACTAACTAATAGTTGTCCATCTTGTAAAAAATATCTTCAACATTCCTCATCCCCTTGCAATTGATTCGCAAGCTGACCTCATATCTGATTCTGATCCTTAGATTTCAAACCTGAACTACTCTTACACACATCACTAAAACTAAAAAATGTCACTGCCATCAGATTCCTCGTTCCAAGACCTTTCCGGAAACATATAACACTTATATATTATGGAAAAAAGTGACTTCCCAGGACATTTTTCCATGAGCAGCTTGTCATTTTAAATTTTTGAAATATTCTCCATATAGTCAGACTATATCAATTTCTCAAATTCATTTAAATCTGGCAATTTTATATCATTTTATGTATTTACCTCAGAAAGCAACAGATAATGCCACATGTCACATGCTGATTGGGTGCACAGACAAACCTTAGGTTAACTGTTGATTGGGAGAACTGGAGACCATGTGCATTCTTTGAATCTCCAAATGATCTAAGTAACTGCAGTTAACTCTAGAGAACTGGCAAAAGCTCTATTCTCCAATTCTCAGAATAAATTCTTAACCAGGGTTATCACTCGGAGAATGGGTGACTAAGTCCATTCTCTAATTCTCTAGATGTCATGGACTAACCACCAGGGATTAAGAGAACCAGCGACTAAGAGCTACCTCCAATTCTCCAAATCTTTCCACTAACTGCTAGGGTATTCAGCGACAGGACAACTACATGTTTTCCAGTTCTCTGAATCATTTGGGTTAACCATCAGTCATTAGGAGAACTGGCAACTAAGGGCTCTCCAATTCTCTGAATCATTTCCTCTAACTACCGGCCATTTGGAGAATTTGTGACTATAGTTACCTCCAGGTCGCTCAATGTCCGCCTAACTTCTAGTTTTAATCTGCAAATTCATGAGCATGCACCATGTGTCATCTAGTCATCTCCTCCATCGCTCTACAAAAATTATTCTTTTTAGGCCCGTCAACATGGAAATTGAGGTAGCTGAATGACCAGTCACACAAGGATCACTTCCACCATTTGATTTACCTTATGTGTGTGGGGACTTGTATTTAAAAAACTTAAATACCCTTTGTGGCATACATGTGGGACTATTGTTTTCATAGTTTTAAAGGCCAAGCAACATTTCCCTTCAAAATTATGGGGCCCACTGTCGCATTAAATCCACCAGCTAAGCAGGCCCACCAAGCGCCCATGGCCTTCTTACTTTACTATGCATATGAGTGTTGTTGTACTTAAATACAAATAAAACCCTCCTCCCATGCAATGTGGGATAAACATTTGCGCATAATCCCACAAAAATTGAACTGCTCAGCTCCTACACTTGCAGCCAATTCTTCCGCTGCATGTATTCTTTGAACGTCTTCATGGGCCCATCTATGGAGACTTCTCTCTACTCTTAAGAAGTCTACATGTACACCCTCTCGAACATTCTCCACCACTTCCAACAAGTTTTTGTTTTCATAAGATCTATACATTTTCGCGATCCCTTGCAATTCAAAAACCCATGAAAATCCTATTATTGTTGTGCCAAAAGAGTTCACTGGTCAAAGGCTTGTGGTGATCCACTGAGCAAGTAGTAGATGCAACAGTGTGAGGGGTAGGCTTTGGAATGGATGTTGAGTCACCGTTGCATCGTAAATCTACAAGAAGAAATTGCCATGTTGGAAATTCCTTAGCAAGTCTCCTTTTGGCATTTAAAAAATGTGTAGGCCCCTAATAGGATCATGAGAGGCTCCCTCCATTATGTTTCACACTACCTCATTTAGTTGGAGAAGCCAGTGTTTCAACCTTAATGAACCCTCCTCCTCCCATACCTCACACTAGCCCTCCATTGTGAACTATTAGTATTAACACTATCCCCAATGGTCTTACACAACCATCAAATGGGAGCTCTTATCAATTGAGCAAACACTACACAGGCAGTCACATTTCCTTTGTCAACATAGGCACCAACATCTTTCAATCTGTGTGTGAATCACTAACTTAACTCCTCAGCCCCCAAACACATATTCCTTCCAAACCGCCCATGTATTCCTGCATGAGGCACCACTTTGTTATTGCATGCTGCAGATATGAAACCTCCTCTATTATGTGTGAGGTTCTCCTAATTTTGGTTCCCTGCAAACATGAACTAAAGTAACTTAGCCATCACTTAGCATGCACCCATACTGGTGTGTGAAATCTGTTAGCGACTTCGCAGCCTACATCAAACACCAAATTGGAGCCCTCATTGCGCAAGCCATCATTACAGCTTTATGCAATGGCCTCAACACACTGTGTGAGGCATCCATTTTTATTTAATAAACTACTTGCCACTGGCACTCACGCTAGCTATAAACTCAAATAATGCTTCAATAAAATGGCAACAACATAGTAGGGCCCCAAATTTGTTTACACTAGCTTTCTCGTTGCTGAAATGCGTGAGGAGCTCCTCTCATATTAATGATGACATTCATCTACTAGCATATGCGTAAGTCCCTCAATCTCTTCTCATCCCTTGTGGAACTTGTATACCAACCAATACATTTGCAAACTTCATCAATGCACCTGCTTCACCCTGTGCACAGTAGTGAAATAAACTTATATTCCACCGAGGACTAAATGCATCTAGAAACTTCATCAATGCACTTGGCCTCTCAGGAAACACAAATCTGCAAAGTAGTTCATTTTCTACATTCAAATGACCACCCATAAGATGTTGCAAATGATCTTTAGCCAAGTCATTGTCTGTTAGATCTAATGTTCTTAGCCCAGATGGTTCCATGCATTTCTTGAGTTCTAGTAGTGCCTCAGCCATGTGAACACCAACACTCTACAAAACAAGTGCTTTATCTTTCTCAGCATATCAATATTTGAATTCTGTTACTTTCATTGGCCCCACCAGCTCACAAAATTTCTTAAAAGAACCACACTCCTCTTTTCCAAATGTTGCAAGAACAGCCCCCCTCTGGGCACCCAGGTCAGTAAGTTGAGTGACAAGCCTTAGATGTTCAAAGTTCATATTTTCTCCACTGGTTATAACTATCATAGTCTCATCCTTTAAACCATAATATTTGCAATATGCATTTGCCCCATCTAATGCCAAAGCCCCAGCAGGTTCTAAAATGCTCCTCTTTTCCTCAAACATATCCATTGATGCACAAATAGCATCACGACTAACCAGAACTATTCCATCCAGCAAATCCCTGCATAATCAAAATGTTTCTTCCCCCACCACCTTAACTGCAACCCCATTTTCTAATCAAAGGAAACCACTTGATGAAATGTAACCATGATGTATCAAAGATTTGATCATATTGCTCACTTCTTAGATCTTTTACAAAACTATCAAATAGCACTAGTTGGCTCCTGAATGCGGCTTTAAAAATTGACTGACCAACCTGACAAGAGGGTGCCACCAAGCATACATGCTGAATTCCAACATCACAGTACATTGGTCAGAGGAAAACTCACAAAGAGATCTGAGATGAAACATATCAACGACCAAACATGGCCACTTTAAAACCAATTCTGTCTGCACTCATCAAATCTGCACAAGTTGCCTCTGGATCCAGCTTTTAAAACTGACCAATTGAAACTTTCAGGAACTGGCAATCGGGGCATTGATTCATTTTCATATAGAGAGTACAATTCCACAATTAGGGCTCATGACGAATAACAGGGTGCACTTGGCAATGAGGCAAAGTTACGCTCTCAGAATTGCGAACTGGGAAACACAGTGAAATAGTGATTTGTGCATACGGAATGGCCCTGGGAAAGTATGCTAAAAGATTCATCAAGACTTCTAACTTGGCACACTTGTAGTACTTTTAGAGTAGAACATAATGATACAACCCATTCAGGCTCACCAATCATAGATAAAAAGTTATAACATCATGAACAGGGGTACAGATCAATCTGCACATTTCTCAAGTTGCAAAACAATAGAAGTTGCATTTGGATTCACATTTGCAAACTGAGCAAATGGATTCTTCATGACCTCAAAATCAAAACATAGGAAGTATTTGACCACTAGAATATGATGCAAAAATAAATTTCTCAATAGGGTCAACTGGGTCAAAGATATGACTGGTCAAATAGGCCCTTCTAGAATCCTACATAATTACACAAGTGCATGACAACAGCAAACTACCAACTTTGAGGGGTTCGAAACCTAATCAAACGGATTCAAAATGACTTGAAAATTGGAACATAGGTTCTTTAGCATGCATACCAAACATCCTCAAGGTGGAAGGTCATGAAACATTTTTGAATGCAAGATATTCAAAGGTAAACTGGGCTACTATACTCTGTTTGACACTTAGGCAGAATTGTGCAAATTGACACTTGCTCAAAATGGGACTTCACCGAATGAATCAAGATGACAAAATAACATTGTAGAATGCATGCACATACTGAATGGAGTGCATAAAACACATGGAACATCTCATAGGCCTCAAAATGATAGCCAGGTACATATGCATGAAAAGCATTTAGGATCTTCAAACTGTTAGAGCGGGGTTGCCATTGCACCAAAAGATCGATCTATCAATGCCTGATACAACCACTCAACTTATAGTGCATAGGAGGTGGTTAAGCCCTTTTCATGAATCCCAAGGGGAGCACTGAACATTTTTCCAAAAATCTCCCCCTTAGCGTTACCTGAGGATCTGAGGATTCGAACCTGTGACCAAGCTCTGATACCACTTGTTAGAGTGGGGTTGTCATTGCACCAAAAGACCGATCTATCAATGCCCAATACAACCACTCAACTTATAGTACACAGGAGGTGGTTAAGCCCTTTTCATGAATCCCAAGCAGAGCACTCAACATTTTTCCAACACAAACTGTGAAATTTTAACATCGTACTCAAAAACCCATGCTGTGTTTTTTGGTCCCAACAGTGCAAAAGTTTTCATATTTGTTGAACTGCAAAATTTCAAATTCTTAGAGAAGTTATGTTAGAGCATGTGGGATGGTTGTCATGAGTTAATGATTTTTGATACATTGTATGTCTCTTGACAATTCATTTCAAAAAATCAAAGCTACTAAACTTGCGGAATACTTTGGCGGAGCGAAATTGCAAAGAAAAGTGCTATTTTATGAAAAATTGTTAGCTAATGAGTGCTTCTGTGAATTATTATCTCTTTGTTATTACTTGTCTATGAATTCTGGTTATAGGTATTTGGGAAAAATTATCAGTGTCTTATTTTTTCCATATTATTGATCAAAACCCTAGTTTCTAAATGGCACCAAGGAGAGAGCTTAAAGGGAAGGTTGAATACCATGAGAGGGGTTTGGATGATCATTTCCTAGAACAACTTGAGCACTCAATGAATTATTCATCCAAAGTAAAGGAGTTAGTTCTCAAGAACCCTGGGCCTAGGGTTGTAGATGCCCTATATGACAAGGGAAATTATATGAGAGATGCTAATATTAAGGACTCTGGTCTGGTATTGTTTAGAGTTGGTTTTGGATAGAGACATGCTTTTTCTCCTAGTAGCAATGTATGGCAATTCAACTTATGGAAGCTTGTTGTACCTAATGTTTTCATGGATGTTGACATTATTATTCAAGTGGCACAAAATTATGATCATGTAGCTAGGGTTGTTAGGGAAATTAATGGAAACCCTTTGATCAATATTACAACTGAGGAAATAAGAGAGGTCTTCAGATTGAGTGAACCAACTAGTGATCTAGAGAAGATAGACTTTGATGAGTTGAAATAGTTCTATAATGCCTAGAGGGACTATCTTAGGAATGGTCCTTTAAGGGGGTTTTTGAACAATGTTGGAGGTCTAATTGTAGTAGGATCTAACACACAAAATCCTTTCAAAATAGATTATTTTAATTTAAAAGAAAAGGCTGTGTATTGGTCACTATGTCAAATTTTTTACCTGAAGATGTTGAAGAATACATGCCAGTTCACTACATGTTTATGATGGAATAGATCTTGAACCCATACTTGGCTATCACTTTTGATTTTGCTCCATTTTTAGTTGAATTGATACATGAGGGACTAATAGGAATCCAAAATGCCAAAGTTGACAAACCTTTTGGTTGGTATTCCTTAATGATGTATATGTTTTAATACAATGGTGCTGACTATTTTGAGAAGGAGATGGACTTGATGAAAGTAAAGGATGATGAGGAAATGTTGGTTCACTTATGGATCCTAAACATGACTTGGGATAGGAAAGAAGCTAGTTTTGTAGCTTTTGATAGGTGTTTTGCATAAAGGCTTATTGTTGGAAAAATGGTCAGTGCTCCCCTCGGGATTTGTGACATGGTTTAACAGCCTCCTGTGTCTTATATAAGTCTAGTGTTTGTATTGGGCATTAACAAGATGATATTTTGGTACAACATCAACCACTACTTGTAACAAGTGGTATCATAGCTTGGTCACAAGTTTGAATCTCCTTGGGTAATGCTCAGGGGAAGATTATTGGAAAAATGGTCAGTGCTCCCCTCAGGATTTGTGACATAGTTTAATAGCCTCATGTGTCTTCTATAAGTCTAGTGGTTGTATCGGGCATTAAAAGGATGATATTTTGGTGCAATGGCAACCAATAATTGTAACAAGGGCCTTATTAGTTTTATTGAACCCAAGAGTCCCAAGAGTCCTGCTGGATTTTCTTAGGCCTAAACAATATGCTACAATTTTGCATTTTTCCTAGGGTGTTGATCCAAAAGGGATTTATGAGACTAGTGAAGACTTGGTTAAATTTTTGAATTCTTTTAAGGATGAGGTTTCCATAGTAGACCCAATTTTGGATAGGTGGGTTGCTAGGAGTGATAAATTGAAATTCTTTTATTCTTAGAATAAAACTCGGCAGGTTATAGATGAGCAATTGAAAAGCACTCACAAGTTATTTAAAAGCTTGTTTGAGTTTGCAGTGAAAAGGGAAATATAAAAAGAAAGACATATGTACTGAGGGTAAGATATTATCAAGATTATTTTCAAATGTTTCCCGGTATCTTCAAAATAAATGGAGAAATAAAGGATGAAAGGGTTTGGATAGGACAACTAGATGATGAGTTGTCAATAAGAATTAGTAGCATTTTAAATGCAAATAGCAACATTCTTTTTGTGCAAATAGTTGAAGTTTTGGAGAATACTAGGGTACACTTTGGATCCCTAAATAAGGAAGTTCAATAGGTAAAGGCTGATTGGGATGTCTTGGCACAGAAGAGAGATGGGGTGGTTGCATTCTATTGGCCCAATGAAGAGAAAAAATCTTGGGAAGATGTTTACTCCTCTGAACAAACAATGATAGATCAAACACCCACTAAGACCACAACAGGTGGCACCTCCCCAACTCCTTAAACAAAGAAAACTGTAGGGAAAAATTTTGTATGAAGGAACAAGTACAAAGGCAATACTTGGCAGAGTTAGAACTATTTTTGGTAGTTGTTGAAGAAGGCTTGGCACTCAAATTAGTGGACACTTTCGTAAAGTGCAACAGAAGTAGTCTTTTTGTACTTTCTATATTTTGTCTTATATGGTGTAATATTTTGTTTTTTCCTAAATGATCTATAGGTTTTTTGCAATCCTTATTCTATAAAAATATTTCCAGGATCATTTAGAAGGACCCAAACTTGAATACTTTTTGCTTGCAAGTTTTGAGTCTAGGGTATAAGAAGATTGTATTAGGTCATGTTTTTTTATGAGAAATAGAAAATTCTTTGGTTTTTAGCCATTGTTGAAGTGGTTCATATTTTAAAGCATAGTGTATATAAGAAACATGATTCAGTAAATTTAAATACAAAAATCCAGGTTTTACATCTCTCCTTGTGTATTATTTATTTGAGTTGTGAATTTTAAAATTCATGGCATGGAGCTCTCCTGTGTATATGTTGTTATTCCTTTGATTTGATCTAGGATCAAATAAAAAAGATTTGGATAGGGCATATATTTTTGGGGTTTGCATAAGGATTTCTATAAGTAGGGTAAATCCATAGATATTTTGATCAATATCATCATAAGGTGGTGATATTAAATGGATGTTGAATCAATAACTTTGATTAGTTTCTCTATTCTTTACTTTGAAGTAAAGTATAGCCCAATGGATAAGGCACTGGCCATAAATGAGTTTATTTTTCAATAATGATTACCTAATAGAATTTGGTTGTATTCCTATCATTGATATAAAATTTTCAAAAGATATTTGAGGTATTGTGACCTGCAAGTTATATCCTACCAAGTGGTAATGGAGAATAAATAGGTGACTGGTTATCATTTAGTATTTTCTTACCATTTATCTGCTGTATCAAATCCAATTTGAGGTTGTAAAAGTAAATTTTATTTTACTGGACTGGGAGAACCCTTAGTTTTTAGATCCAGAAGTGAAGAGGGCAGTCTTGTCCCTATAGTTCGTCCAGTCATCCTAGATATTTACATTTGGAATTAACCCTTCCTTAAAATATGTATGTGGGTTTATTGGTTGTTGTCATGAGCATAAAGTCCATTTTGAAGAACCAACACAATGCATATTATTTCTTCTTTTAGTAACATCATTTTTTTGTGGTGTCCTAGGTGCTGAAGTTTTCTTTACAATACCATGTTCTTCACAAAAGGTATTGAATTCATGTGAAGTGAATTATCCACCTCTGTATAATCTTAAACATTTTATCTTTAAAACTATCTCATTCTCAACTTTTTCCTTGTAGAAGTTGAAAGTTCTAATTTTTCTCTAAGAAATCCTACCCACATCATTCTAGAGTAGTCATTAGTAAATATAATAAATTACTTGTCTCCAAAGTATGACCTAGTCTAAGTAGGTCCACAAAGATCTATATGAATTAGTTCTAGCTTTCCATTTGCTGAGTATCCTCTGCTTTCCCAAGAAACACTCTCTACATGTAGTGTTGGTTGGTTTCAAAATCTTAGGTAGATCTCTGATAGCATTATTATTATTAGATGCTTTTAGCATGTTGTCAAAGTCCACTGTCTTGTTGATTTCATCCTTACTAGCATTAGAACTAGTTTATTTCATAGCATCATTTTCTTTACTTGTTTCATTATCCTTAGATTGTCTATGTTCTACATTTTTACTACATTCACCTTTTTCCATACTTGTCTCATTCAAGATTTTCTCTTTTTTCTTCTTGATAAAATCATTTAGGTGATCATATGTAGGTTTGTTAGACCTCATATCTACTTTTCTACATTCTCTTATCTTATGTCCATAAAAATATAAACTAAAACAAAAACTTCTAAACTTGGGCTTAGGAATACCTTTTTTAGTTGATTTCTTTGATTGATCTTTGTGACTGCAATCCTTGTCATGGTCCTTTCAAGGAGGTATCTTGTTTTCTTCCATTATAGCCTTAGAATCTGATATCTTAGTTGAGTCAAGATTCACCACAAATCTATCTTTCCTCTTATCAAGAATTTCATTGAATCCTACCCTTGTCATGTCTCCAATAGGTTTCTACATGTCAATTTTCTCATCTAATTTATTTTCTCTCTCATGAATTTTTTCTATGTGACCTTTGGTTTGATCAAGTTCACTAATGATGGTGATGAAATATCCTTCTATATTTTCATATTTTGTTTTTAGTGTGCTTAGTTCATTCTCCATAGTTTGCAATCTATCTCTTGTGTCTAATAGTTTATTTTGTAACTTTTCTTTTTCCTCTCTTTCAGTATCAAGTTCTTTCACTAGGTCCAATTTTGTGACTTCCAATTTATCCTTCAAGGAATCCTTTTCATGTCTTAGCTACTCAATAAAGTCTTGATCTGATAGCTCCTCAGTCTATGCTTCCATGAGATCTTCTCTCAATTTTCTTTCATGCTCAAGTTGTTGCTTCAACTTCTTGATGAATTCATCTTCCTTCCTTAGTTTGTACTTATCAATGTCCACATCTTCCAAATCCATTTCATAATTCTTCTTCAAATTTTCCAAAACCATCTTGATCTCCCCAAAGTTGTTGAGCTTTTCTTTTAGGGGCCAGGCACTTTGATACCAATTGTTATGATTTGGTAACACTGAGAGGGGGTGGGTGAATCAATGTTATAGTACTTTACTAAATTCTTCAACTTCTTTATCTTCTTAAAATAGCATATAAAGATATAACATAAGATAAATAACCATACAACATAAATAAGCATAGAAGAACTCATAACACCATATTTTTTTTGACAAAAACCCTATTAAGGGAAAAACTCCGATCAGGATGATACCCACAAATATCTGCACTATAAGTATAATAACCATGTTAAGATTTATGACCATGTTAGGAACTGAGTATTATAATAGGCAGGTCTCAGTTAAAGGATAGACCATGTTAGAAGTCCTTTACAATGTGATCCCAATTAAGGAATCGACTATGTTAGAAGACCAGCCTTGGTCAGGAAAATAAAACCTAGTTAGGGGTGTACAATACATCAACCTAATTAAGATATTTGAGAGTTAAAGTCACCCTTAGGTTCTCTAAGCCTTGCAACTTGAGGTGTGAAATAATTATTCTTTAAAACTACTTCTAGTCTTCAACTACTATCAAGCAATCTCTACCTTGTGCCAAAATGAACAACTACTATTCTTCAAATAGTATCCAATGCAGCCCTAGGCTCGCATTCAACTCTGCATCTTTCACATGAAGTTCCACACCTAATATCCAAGGATTTCAATCCTTATATACAATTTAGAATTATTAAATCTAGTCGGCCTTCATAGAATAAATCCTATTTACAAAATTCAAATGGACCCATGTGGAGATGCACAAAACACCTCTTACAATGGTCCAACGTAATAATTACATCAATTAATTATTCATATCTATTTATTAAGCTTGTACATGACATTACTTGAAATGTGTTCCAAGTTGGCCTTCAAATAGGTGTTTGTTAATGCATACATCATAGCTGACGCCACCTGTACAATCATGAATCCATATGATTGAAATAAGGTGTCAATCATGTGTCTAACACAAACCTATGTTTTGAAATCATAACTCAAACAACCATGAGTGATATCTACAAAGTTATGTAATCAACTCCGTGAAAACACTATTTCAGTCTCTTGAGAAACAACTACCAGTAAACTAGTCAGAACTATTTCCAATCAGATCATAAGAGTGTGCGATCATAGATGGTGACTTAGGACATCAATATGAGTCTTCCTCTAAGTGTGCACATGCTAATTCTTTGTACGGTGTCCATACAATTCTCTGCAACTTGTCTGCAGGATTCTTGATCAACCAGTCAATAACATATGTTACCATAAATGACAAAAATTTTCATGACTGCAACATATAACCAATGTAGCATGTCTCTATCATTACTATGATACTCCTCCATAGGAATACCATCAGAATTCATGCTAAAAATCTCCCCCTTTGGCATTGATAGTAACATAGATGAAAAATATTTGAGATCCATAAATACCAAAACATGTTTGTACTATATCTACATCAACATCTTTACAAATCCTCTTCATTAATCATCAAATCCTCTAAAGGATGATCCTTTCATACTATTTTTCATGTTTCATTCTCTTCCCCATTGACATCAATGGAAAAGGTGTCTCCAAGAGTTCTCACTAACTCAACTTAATACATATACTCCCCCATAGGAGAAGCATCAAGCATATAGTCCAGAGAATGAAATAGTGCTATGATATTTCTGGACTAATGCAATTCCAGCATCAATTACTCAAGTGTAATCTAGGACAAGACCCCTAGCATACCTCTTAGATACTTAAATGTATCCTTAAGCAGAGGCTTTGTGAAAATGTCTACTATTTTCTGCATTGTACTCACATATTCTAACTTTACTTCTTTCTCTACTACTTTTTTTCTCAAGAAATGATACTTTATTGCTATATATTTTATCTTTGAATGCATAACAGAGTTCTTTGACATATTTACCATCCTAGTATTTTCACAATGGATAGTTACTAAATCTTCTAGACATACTCCAATATCCTTCAACATTTGCTTCATCCATATGATCTATGTAAAATTGATTGTTGCTACAACATATTCTAATTCTATAGTAGACTGAGCAATGCAGTCCTGCTTCTTTTTAAGCCAAGAAACCAATCTTTTACCAAGGAATAATGCTCCTCCACTAGTACTCTTTCTATCATTTATATTCCCTACCCAATTAGCATCATTGAAGATATGAAATGTAAATTCCTATGATCTATAATACCATAGACCAAACTCAATTGTTCCCTTAAGATATCTGAATATCCTTTTTACTACTATAAGATGAGATTCCTTAAGATCTACTTGAAATCTTGCAGCAATTCAAACAACATTGGCTATATCAGGTCTAGTATGTGCCAAATACTAAAGACCTCCAATCATTGATCTATACCTTGTCTAAGGTACATTCTTTGCTTCATCTTCCAAAGAAAACATTGTTCTAGTTACCATAGGAGTTTTGATAGGTTTATTGTCAACCATGCCAAAACAATTTAGCAGTTCTTTGACATATTTGGTTTGAGATATGAATATCTCATCTTTACTTCCATTGATCTACAATCCAAGGAAGAATTAAATCTCCCCAATCATAGACATTTTAAATTCACTTTTCATCTCTTCTGAAACTTTTTTCTCATATCATCATTTCCTCCAAATATAATGTCATCAACAAAAACTTCAACAATCAAGATACCTTTTGCAGTGGTTCTTAGGTACAAATTGTTTTCAACAATTCCCTTCTTGAATCCCAACTAAATCAAATACTTATCCAATCTTGCATACCAAGCCCTTGGTTCTTGTTTCAATCCATCTAGAGCCTTCTTCAATCATCTTATTCCTATATACCCACTTGATGTCAATCACATTTTTGTCTTTAGCGCTTGGAACCAATTCCCAAGTGTTCTTTTTCTCAATCTTCTCCAATTCTTCCTTCATGGAAATGATCGATGATTCATCTTTGCATGCCTCCTTTGTGGACTATGGTTCTACTTGAGAAGTCAAATAGATGGCATTTGTAGATTGTGACCTTCCTTCTTTGTTTTCCAATCTTGTTCTAGTTCCTTTGTTGTTGTCACCAAAGATCTAATCCTTAGAATGATTTTTTTTAGCACATATTTGGGTGTGGTTTGTTACCTTAATTCCAGACTTATGCCATTGTTTATTTCCAAAACATCCTGTGATGCTTCATTCTCACTTTCTATTGTCTGTATGTTGTTCTGATTTGTACTCATGTTTTCCAAAAAAATCTCATAGGAGTTGGGGCCATAATATTTTTCTCTAACTTGAAACTTTTCATGTACTCTCACATTAGCACTTTCAATTAGCTTCCTAGTTCTTAGATTGTAACATCTATAGGCTTTACTTTTAGTAGAGTATCCAAGGAATAATTCTTCATCACTTCTAGCATCAAATTTTCCAATACATACATCTCTCTTAATGTAACATTTACTTCAAAAAAATTTGAAATAACTAACAAGAGGTGTCTTACAATACTGTTATTAGTATTTTTCTCATCTTTAGAGGCCTAGTTACTAAGTGAGACTACTGCACCCTAGTTTGAATTATTAGTGGTCTTTCTTAAAATTTGTGTTCATTTCATTGTAAAGTACATGAAAGAGAAAAATAAAATGAGCTACATCTAAGAATTGCATGTGCATGTACCAATGTCTTAAATATGTTGTACAAAAGGAAAAGAACTAAGCAGACCATTTATCTGAAGCTCACACAGGCCGTGAGTATAGCCATTATCAGGATTGCATAAATAAGTGTAGATATACATGAAGTGAAGAATACAAATACTAGGGTACCAGACATTGCCTGGTATTGAAGTCTGGATCTAGTCCTATCTAGAGAGCTCCTGTGGTCTAGAACCTACAAGAAGAGAGGAGGGGATATGGGTTAGATCCAATGGATCTAAATAATACATGGTACCACAATATTCACAAAGATGCATATATGCACTCAGTCATATACCTTTGGGAAGGGTTGTACTTAGGGCATGTGTATCAAGGAGGCTCCAAAATAAAAGAAACATCATGTTTTAACTGACTTGTTTGTTCCATGTGCAGATGTAGAAGAATTTGATTCAACAACAATGACAAGATGTTGGGATCTAGATGAATGAACTTGATCTATGATGCAGTCAAACCAGGAATACCTCAAATTTCCTTAACAGAGGCTGCATCATAGGCCAAGAACACCCATGATCACAAAGGAAAATCAATCGGAACATGGTCAAAGAGACACTGGCAAATTCAAGAGAGACTCATCAAATCAATATCAAAATAGAGAAATAAGAGCATCAAATCTACATTTAGAAGGGAGCTATAGGTAACAGAGTGACTGTAGTAATAGAGAGGTCTAAATCCCATACATGGAGCTACCTTAAAATAAACATGCAGTCAAGTAAAGGATAGTAGCAATGACACCATGATAATGGAATTGTAAATGTGATGATCTATGAGCACTGGACAATTGAAATAGTGTAAATCAAACATTCTTATGGCTCTTGGTTTCCATCATTACAAATAATAGTGATAGTATTCATGTGAGAATGAAGCATTAATAATCAATGATGCTTATATAAAAGTCATAGAGTGGAGGTCAAAACACAACAATCAAATATATATGATAATAACAGTCAAGGTTGCAATGGAAGAAGCATTGAATCAAACACCAAGCAATTATGATTATGCTACAAGTTGAAACTTAAGTACACAAAACATTCAAAACATAGTGAGCATATGAGTAACATGACAATCGGGTTGCTTCATAGTGTGATGATCTACATTCATGGGCTGGGAAAAGTAATAGTGGAAAACACAATGAGAATACTCTGGCCTTTAACCCTAGGGCCTAGACAAGCTAATAGGTACCGAGAAATGAAGCTCGTACATAGTTGTTAGACCAATGACTCGCGGGCTATCAGTTTTTCTTATTTTCAGTACCCTAGGAATGCGGGTCTTCACCATGGATACACAACAAAATTCAAGGCTCATGGTGAAAATAACATGGTAAACATAGACAATAGATTCAATGTGGGCTTACAAGGCATAGGTTCAACAGTCATAGGGGTTTGATATCTTCATAATAGCAGTTCCCTCATTTTCCAATACAAAGTGGAATACATGGAAGCAACAAACATCAAGCAAGGACTCATGGGCTCCTAAGCAAAAAAACCATGGAATACATGGAAATAGTGAATGGTAGGGAGGCATGGCATATAGCTGAGACAAGAGCGTAGTAGGCGCAAGGTCACATGAATGCCAAATAGTAAAGCATTAATAGAGCTTAATAAAGCAGTGATGCCCTTGCAACCCGCAGGCTAGCATGGTAAGAAAGGAATAATGCATTGACACCCATGATGATGCCCAGTAAGTACATAAAATAATGACAATAAGCAATAAAATCACAAAACAAATAATGCTAGATAGGGAATGCAACATCAACCATTGTTAATATGGTGTCAGCATTGAATACAATATTGAAACCATGGATAGCAATAGATGGTGCCCAAACTTGTTCGCAGGATATTAGATATTCATAAACAATGTTATCGAATTGAATGGCACTATCAGAACCATGCCATCAATAATAGATCAATGGGCATCAACAAATAACCAAGAGGAGATAGGGCATAAGGGCATGGGTGCCATGAAAAATGAATACATGGTACTCTAGTTTGTGGCCTGACAACCAGACAAATATGTGAATGTCGAAAGCTATGGCTTATGGAACATCAATGGAGCAGTCAACATTTCATAGGTATAAAAATTACCATAGAAGATACCCAACGTCATAACTCACAGGCCCAAGAAGCATAAATGATGGTAAAAATATTGATGTCCTAGCTCAATCATGAGCTTTATGACCAATCAAAGTATTGAGTTTAAAACAACATGGTGCCGAAACAATAGTGAATCCACTAAACATAGCATAAATTGTTAGGAATAGTCCCAAGAGATAACTAAAAGGGGGGGGGGGGGGGTGTGAATTAGTTATCTACAAGTTTCAATTATTTATCCAATTAAGTATACTTAAACATAAAGAATAAACACAATGAAAGAACACATGAACACAACACCAATATTTTGGTTACAGAGAAACCCAAATAGGTAAAATCCCCAGTGGGACTTGATACCCACTAATATTCTATACTAGTGTATAATGATCCTTGTTAGAAGATCCTTTACCATGTTAGGAGTAACTTTACAATATATGAAGTATAGTAGACTTGGTCAAGGGTCAGACCCTGTTAGGAGTCTTTTACAATTGTCCCTATTAGGGGAGAGGATGCACTATCCAAGAGCTCACTACTCAAAGGGGTGAAGGCTACAACCTTCTGAATAATAGATACACACTATATCTAGATCTTGGTGAACTATGCTTTGACCTACTGTCTGGATCAGTTCCAATAAATAGCACAAATACTTTACTTGATCACATAGACCTTCTTTTGATGGCTCAACACTTTGCACACTTTGCACACTCTGCTCTTCTCTGCTTAATCAACCTAAACCACACTCAAGCAATCACAAATGAATACCTATAAATATCTTTATTCTAAATTCTATAATCAAGTCGGCCTATTAGAACCACCTTGAAATCATAATAGAGAAACCATAACAAGCTCCAACAAACATTCTATTAGCTCTACTATGCATGCAACATATACTAGGACCTATCTTAATAAGATAAATGTAGATGCACACTACACACTGTAAGCTTAACTCCAAGGGTGCATACCCAAAAGATAGGTGCAACTCAATAACCAATAAAATCTCTGTCAGCTCTGCTTAACAAACATAGGAAACTGCTACTAGCGAGTAGCAACTGTATAACTTTACTTGCATTCATCATCAGACCATGTGTCCATGAACTTAACATCATTGACATGTCTTCAACATATATCCAAGCACCCAAGGCTCCATGATAAGTGTACGGACAACCATACACAGAACACTATCTATTACTCTATCAGGAACACTGCTGACACAAGCTGCTATATATCTATCTGTACTAACAGTTAACCTCTGCACCCATGATATCATGCTGATACCATGTCCATGCATCATATACTAAAAGCTTACTACATAATACTTCCATGCATACTACTTTCCATATGTTTTCATCAATGACAAACATACAATTAGTACTGGCCTACTGGAAAATCTCCAACAATCTCCCCCTTTGGCATTGATGGAAACATGTGGAATGAAAAACCACCACCAACCCAAATGAATATTTCTTTTATAACATTCTCCAATTCCTCTTCAAAACTCCCCCAAAGATGAATCCTTCATCTACTACAATATTTTCCAACATTCTCCATTTCCTCAACTGAACTGCTGTCACAACTGAATACTGCTCCCCCTAAGTATATTACTCCTTCTATTTTTCATGACTCTTTATACTACTCCCCCTTTGACATCAATGGAAAATGGTGCCATTCATTTTAAGCACCAGTACTACTCCTGAGGAAGAGTAGTCAACCTTCCATCAGTCCCTGAGGACTTATGCCTTTCCTTCTTTCTTCTAAGTAGAATTAGGGAAGGGAATTACTTCCAACTTCTCCCTAAGATACTCAAAAGTATCCTTAGGCAAGGGCTTTGTGAATATGTCTACCAACTAACCTTTAGTATTCACATAGTCTAGGTTGAATTCTTTCTCTACCACTTTCTCTCTTAAGAAGTGATACTTTATCTCAATGTGCTTTGTCTTTGCATGCATCACAGCGTTCTTTGACATATTCATAGTGCTAGTGTTATCACAGTGAATAACAATAGGATAATCAATCTGAATTCCAAAGTCTTTTATCATCTACTTGATCCAAACAATTGTAGAACAATTCAAGGTTGCTGCAACATACTCTACTTCTATTGTTGACTGAGAAATACAATTTTGTTTCTTGCTTGTCCAAGTGACAAGTCTATCACCAAGAAATACTACTCCTCCTGATGTACTCTTTCTATCATCAACATATCCTACCCAATCTGCATCAGTGTACACATGAAGCTCAATATTTTTTGAATTAGGATACCATAGACCATAGTCTATAGTGCCTTGTAAGTATCTGAATATCCTCTTTACTGCCATGAGGTGACTTTTCTTAGGCTCTGCTGCAAATCTTCCAACTATGCCAACTGCATTTGAAATATTAGGTCTAGTCTGAGTAAGATAAGTCAGTTTTCCAATCACAGACTTATACAATGTTGTATCAACTATTGGTGAATCATCTTCTTTTGTAAGATTTCATCCAGTAATCATGGGAGTCCCTACTGACTTGCAATCATCCATCTTGAATTTCTTTAATATTTCCTTCACATACTTGGATTGATTAATGAATATACCTTTCTCTATCTACTACACATTCAATCCCAAAAAGTACTTGATAGGACCAATCATACTCATCTCAAATTCATTCTGCATCTCCTTAGCAAATTTAGCACTAAGTTTTTCATTACCTCCAAAGATAATGTCATCAACAAATATAGCTACAAGTAACAATCCTTTAGATGTCTCTCTAATGAATAGATTAAGATCTACTACTCCTTTCTTGAATCCAATCTTTGTTAAGTATCCATCTAATATTTCATACCATGCTCTAGGGGCTTACTTAAGTCCATAGAGGGCCTTCTTCAATCTGCATACCATATCAGGTCTGTTTGATAAGGTGAATCCTTCTGGTTGTTCAATGTATACTTCTTTTAAATCTCCATTCAAGAATGCTGATTTGACATCCATCTGATAAAATTTGAAGTTTTTGACTATAGCATAAGCTAGAAATAACTTAATAGCTTCTAATCTACTCATAGGTGAAAATGTGTCTAAATAGTCAATGCCTTCTCTTTGCACATATCCTTTACATACTAACCTTTCTTTGTTTCTCACAATTGTACCATCCTCATACATTTTATTTTTGAATATCCACTTAGTTCCAATCACATTCTTCTCACTGGGTCTTGGGACCAGTTCCCAAGTGTCATTATTAATAATTTGATCAAGTTCTTCTTTCATAGCATCATGCAAATCTGAATCATTACAAGCATCTTCAACACTTAAAGGTTCAATCTGAGATAGTAAACATACCGCATCACTGCTAGCTGAGTTCTTTGCTTGTGATCTTGTTAAGACTTTGCCGCTCTGATCTCCAATGATGTCTTTCTTGTAATGGTTTCTAGATGTAAAATTTGGAGCTTTGGTTGATGCGGACTCATAAACCTTAGGAGTTTCTTCTTCAGTTGTCTCAAGGTCATTGAATAACACATCAATGCTGTCAAACATTTCTTCAATAACTATCTCACTAGCAGAGGGTCTGCATTCTTCTTCAATCATGGGTGAGTAATCATGATATCTTTCTTGAACCATAAAATTTTCATCAATCTTAACATGAGCACTTTCAATAATCTTCTTCAATCTTAAATTGAAACATCTATAATCTTTTCTTTTACTAGAGTAACCAAGGAAAATACCTTCATCACTTCTTGCATAAAACTTTCCTACTGCTTCATCCCTCTTGATGTAGCACTCGCTTCCAAAGATTCTGAAGTATTTTACTATGGGAACATTACCAAACCATAGTTCATATGGTGTTTTGTCAACACCAGGCCTTAATTGAATTCTATTAATTGTGTAGACTATTGTATTGACTTTATCTCTCCAATAGGTGTGTGAAAATTTTCCCTTCCATCATGATGGCACGTGCTATATCAAGGATGATCCTATTTCTTCTCTCTGCAATTCCATTTTGCTAAGGGGTTCTAGGTGCACTTAACTATCTCTTTATGCCATGTTCTTCACAGTACTCATAAAATTTGTCAGAGGTGAATTCTCCTCATCTATCCAATCTCAAATATTTTATCTTTAATCCAGATTCATTCTCAACCTTAGCTTTGAATATTTTGAACTTATCAAATGATTCTGACTTATCTTGCAAGAACGCAGCCCACATCATCCTAGTATAATCATCAACAAACAAAATGAAATACCTTTCACCATAGTATGATCTTGTTTGAGTTGGACCACAATGGTATGTATGAATTAGATCCAACTTTTTCTCTACTAAATTGTGCTTGCTCATAAATGAATTCCTCACATGCTTTCCCATCACACATTCCCTGCATATAGTATCAACTAGCTTTTCTATGCTAGGTAGATCTCTTACTAACTTAACATTTCTTATCTTTACTATGTTATCAAAATTGATATGACATAGTCTTTTATGCCACAACCAACTGTCATCAACTTTAGCAACAAAATAACTTGCTTCTAAATTGAGTTGGAAAACATTACCTCTTGTCTTTGAGCCTGATGCAATCATAACACCATCCTTGTTGTTAATGATGCATTTTTCATCTTTGAAGTTCCACTGATATCCTTTTCCAAGTAACTATCCAACACTGAGAAGGTTATGTTTCAAACCATCAACATAGAGAATATCATCAGTATTGTTCTTACCATCCAAGGTGATGACTCCTCTACCAACTATTGGTTTAGGATTTTTGTCTCCAAATCTGACCATACCACCATTGTATTTGTCTAGATGAACAAATCTTCCTTTATCACCTATCATGTGATGTGAACAACCACTATCTATAATCTTGTCTATCCTTATATTTTCTTGGGAAATCAATGGAAGCTCTTGTTTCTCTATCACATCTTTATTTTCTATCTTATTATTCATTTTGTCTACAATAGAAATGAATCCAATTTCTTCTTCACCTGCTTCTTCATCTAAAACTCCATCTCTAGGAAAGTAACATTCCTTAGAGTACTTAGGCTTGTAATCCTTTTTGAACTTTCTAGCTCTAGTAGGACACTTAGATGCAAAGTGACCTATCTTATTACATGAAAAGCATTTAAATGGAAATTGACCTTCATATTTTCCTTTTCCTTTCTTTTCTCTTTTGGCAATAATAGCAATAAAATCATCTAAAGTTTTATCTTCATCACCATCATCAAAATTACCAGAAGTGTTTGCAGATTTCTTACCATGGACTGTTGCTTTGAAGGTTGTCTCACTTTTAGGTTCGGTCTTCAATCTTGAAATCTCAAAAGCTGAGATTTTATTGATCAAGGTCTCTCTTTTGAAATTAGATCTAAGCTGCATAGTCTCATCAAGGATGTTGATCTTGCTTTCATATTTTGGAGTGAGAGTAGTCATTAACTTGTCCATAATGTCTTCCTCTAAGATCTCTCCACCATTGTTCCTAATTCTAGCAATTGCTTCATTGATTCTTTGATTATAAGCTTTGATGTTTTCTTCAGGAAGAATCTCTAATGCATTGTATCTTTTCTTCCAAGTTTTTCTACGCACATCCTTTTCTTGTTTGTCTCCTTCAAATACGTCTGCTAGGTACTTCCATATCTTGTTGGAGGTGTCTAGCTTCTTTATCTCTGAAAACTCACTATCAGAAAGAGCATTGATAAGGGCTTCTTTGGCAATAGCATTTTGATGAAACAATTCCTTTTGTGTTCTAGTAGCATCATCTTGTCCAAGGTCTTCTAGGGTAGGGATCTTGGCTGCTTTGATAGTTACATTAAAAACTTCAAAACCAATGCACTGAAGATGAGTCACCATCTTGTTCTTCCAATCAAGATAATTCTCTCCATCAAACTTAGGACTCTCTTTCCTGAAGTATGCCATCTGATCAACATCAAGATGTTAAAATTTCTCTCTGAGGCACTTGCCTCTGATACCAATTGTTAGGAATAGTCCCAAGAGATAACTGACCGGGGGGTTGAATCAATTATCTACAAGTTTCAATTCTTTATCCAATTAAGTTTACTTAAACATAAAGCATAAACACAATGAAAGAACACATAAACACAAAACTAATATTTTGGTTACGGGGAAACTCAAATAGGTAAAAACCTTGGTGAGACTTGATACCCACTAATATTATGTACTAGTGTATTGATTAAGGGTGCTCCCCTTAATACCACAAACACATAACAAAAATAGAGAAACAACAACAACAATATGCAAGAACAAAAAATTGGCTTCTTATTATCTCCACAAATGTGGAATTACAATCTTTTGAAATTACAATATGCAAAGCCACATGGGCATTCCCTTACAATATTCTGTAGGACAAAGCCTCAAATCAATACCCAGATCTACTACCCAGAACTGTCCTAGACAATACTACGAGCCTTCTTTATATAGGCATTTTCCACCACCCGAGAATGTTCCAGAAATTTAGCCCTAAGGGCTGACCAAACTTAGAATTACTTTATTTTTCAATTTATTACATCAAAGTCAGCTCAAAATAACTTTTGAAACTAGAACAAAAATTTTGAAGGAAAATTATTTTCTGCCATTTCAGGTGGCCTGACTTCCAGAGACCATAAGTCATCACTAGTTGACCCGATTGACTACTATAACCCCATTTCAAAAACACCACGAAGCACTCTATAGGCTTGACCGGCGCAAGTTCTTGTCATGCAAATTTTTGACCTCATCTAGGGCCTCTAAAGCATTAAAAACTGAGTTCAAAGTTTCTGTACCCTGCTGCCAATACTGAAAATCTTCAATATCTTCAAAACTAGACCTGATCTAGCCCTGAAACTTTGTTGATGGGCTGATGTGACTGAGATGAACCTCCACATGTAAAATTAGAACATTTCGAGATCGTAAGACCAACTTACTAAAAATAGCAAGTTTCCATAAATAGCAGCTCTGCACAAGATAGCCCTTATTGAATACAAAAACAAAAATATTTTTTGGGTGATGCAAGATTTCTCTTACACCTAGGATGCTCCTACATCATGTATAATAATCCTTGTTATAAGATCCTTTACCCTGTTAGGTGTAGATTTACAACATATTAAGTACAGTAGACCTGGTCAAGGGTCAGACATTGTTAGGAGTCTTTTACAATTCTCCCTGTTAGGGGAGAGGATGTATTATTCGAGAGCTCACTGCTCAAAGGGGCGAAGGCTACAACATTTTGAATAACAAATACACATTATATATGGATCTTGTTGAACTTCGCTTTGACTTGGTGTGTGAATCAGTTCCAATGAATAGCACAAATACTTTACTTGATCACATAGACCTTCTTTTGATGGTTCAACACTTCACACACTCTGCTCTGCTCTACTTAATCAACCATGAGCCACACTCAAGCAATCACAAATGATTGCCTATAAATATATTTCCTCTAAATGCTATAATCAAGTCAACCTATTAGAAACACCTTGAAATCATAATAGAGAAACCATAACAAGCTCCAACAAACATTTTGTCAACTCTATTATGCATGCAACATATACTGGGACCTGTCTTGATAACATAAATGTAGACACACGCTACACATTGTTGACTCTACCAAAACAACTAGATCTTTCTCCACAAGCTGAATTAACTTATGTGCTCTTAACCAAACATCAATACCTCATCTGTAAGCTTAAATCCAAGGGCGCATACCCAAAAGATAGGCGCAACTCAATAACCAACATAAATGTCCTAACTGGCCTACTGGAAAATATCCAACATAAATGTCCTAACCTGAAGCTCGCAAACTATTCATGAGAAAATAATCATAGCAATACTAGTTCAAGGCTCACAGGCTGCAATAGCAGCCATACATAAGAACAAGCATCAACAAATGAGGATGCACTAGCTCGGGTTATTAAAATAGAGAATGTAATTCATAGTATTAGATGCCCCAAAAATAACTCACATCGCCCTTGCAGCCAAATCAAAAGTGCAGTCAAAGAAATTATGTAAATGCCAGAACAAAACCTAGCTCAGTTTCATGATGCTGAGAGGGAAAAAGATAGATGTTTCCAATTCGAGTTCCGATCTAGAGGCCAGGCCTAGTGTCAAGAATAGCAACTTGCCAGTTGCCAAGAAGGAATTCTTGATGCCAACAACTTCCTCATTTTTGAAGGAGGGTTTTGATTAAAATGATGGATTATTCATTTCTGCCCCCCCTTTTTTTAGGGTTGAGATTCTTTAATCCTTTTTAATTATTATTTGGTGCACTTTTATTGTATGTGGTTTTTGATTTAAAATGTAAATATTTTAAAATGTGTTTCCCCATTTTGGGTTGAGATCATTTTAGAATACAATTAAATCCACATTTTGCATCATAGTGGAGTAGGTCTTTAATGTATAGTCATTGCATGATTTTAATTGTAATATTTGGCAATGGTATTTTATAAACTATCGTCAAAATATTTTTAGTGCATGACTAAGGGGGTCAGAGTGGTCTTTCTTTTTTTTACCATCTATTCTAGTAGTCAGTTTTTCACTACCCACTATAAACCCAAGAATTTGGCATCTGAGTGTGTGAGGCATCTTCATGGGCCTATTTGTGGGATTTGCCACTTTTTATTAGGAGGTTGACGGTTTCATGCAAATTCTTAGGTTTAGTTATATGCCTCTCACTTTTCATGATGGAGGTCATCTCTTCATTCTATTCTCTCTGATATGAGTGTTGTAGCTCTGAGAGACACATCTTGTACTTAGCTTCTTTTCAGCAATAAAAATTGATCCTTCTTGTTTCCCTATAGTTTTGGAGTTCTTCTTATTGAATCTCATGTAGGATTATTGTGATGTTATTGTATCCTTAATCTGCATGTTGATCCAATTAAATGTTTAGGAATTTTTCTTGGCTCTATTGTGTTAATTCATGTGCAAACTGAAAAATTAGAATTGTGGAAACATCTTCCCTTCTCTGTGTTTCAAGTACCCTATTTCCTAAAGAGTTTAAGGAAATAGAGTCAAGTTGTGAAGTGTAGTTTTGTCTTTGCTGCTGCAGTAAGCTTAATTCAGTTGTGGATCTTCTTTTAAATTTGGTGGATCACCTAGTTTTCAAGTTAGTTTTAGTTTATTTTTTTCAGGCACTTTCTCCCTTTCCTCAAAAAGTTAGTCAATTTTTAAGTGATCCAAGGGGAAGCCAACCCCTAATCTAGAGGTCTACTCTCAGATAGGTTACCCACAGCTTGAGAGTAGTCCCATGTTTCATAGGATTGTTGGGTTTTAATACTTAGAAAATTGGGTGCAATTCTTAGTGATAACAATTTTTAGCACGCCCGGTGGGACTAGAGACTCAGTGAGTCAGATTTCTAAGAGTTTTACATGCAAGTTATTGTTTGGTATGAGTAGTGACTATGTTTTGATATCATACTTGGCAACTCTAATGTTGTTTCATGTCGATTAGTACTTAAGATTATGAGTGGGATTTTAACCAGATAGAGTAAGAATCCTTTTGTTTATGCAGAGCTACCACTTATCAAGAAGAGGCCTAAAGCGGCCCATGCTAGTGCATCTCAATCTACAAATCCCACTCCCAATCCCACTCGTATTCCTACAAGCACTGCCCTAATCTATCCAATACAAGTAACTTAGTCAGTGCAAGTAGCACCAGTAGTTCAAGCTCCCCTTAATCCTCCAATGGATAGAAATCATCCTTTTGTAGCCTTCAATCAAGTTAGCCCCTTGAATTTGTAGCAGCATAATGACATACCTATATCAACCCTTAAGAGCCTACCTATCTTCATTGGAGAGGATCAGATCTCCACTATTGAGCACATAAGAGACCTCACATCCCTCTGTACCCTCCACAATATAACCCAAGGTAATGTGGCTGTGAGGTTGTTGGTCACATCCCTCAAAGGCAAAGCTTTACAATGGTTTAGAGGTTTATCAGTCAGCTCCACAACTGACTGGGATGGGTTGGGTCAAGCTTTGACTAATCAATTTGAAGATAAGTCTAACCACCTCTCCTTAGTTGAGCATTTAACCACCATTAAAAGGGAACCCCGGGAGTATATGATGGATTTTAATTTTATATTCCAAAGGATGTGGAATAGAATACCAACCACAATTAGACCATCAAGCTAGCATGATTTATTATACTATCTAAGAGCCCTTAGTAGTGATATCTCTGTTATGATTCAATCTATGGGAGGGAATAACTTACTAGCAGCATATGATCTCACTGTAAGAGCTAAAAAATAGCCTAAAACAAGAAGGAAAAATAGACCCAAGGCCTCCAATACTTATTTTCCCTAAGCTTCATCCTGTTCCTAAAGAAATTCCATCCTTGGCATCTATTCAACCTCTCCCAGCTCCTCAACAAGTTGTTAATCCAGTTGTGAACCAATCCCAAGAGCTGAATGAGATCAAAAAGGCCTTACAAAGTGTTACTAATGAGCTGGGTAGTCTCAAAAAGTAGTAGTACCAGCCTCATTAATAGCCCTACCAACAACCTTACCAAGCTCCATATCAAGCCTAGTACTAGCAAAACAGGCCCCAATACCAGTCAGGCCAATAAGACCAAGTGAGAAATTACAATCAGAAAGCTAGTCAACCTTATAATCCTACCATTCCTAGTACTTCTAGAGAGTTGGTTCCTATAGCTCAGAACAACATGGCACAAGAATATCAATGGGGTTGCCCATGTAATAAGCAACATATCCAAGGGATGTGTCCTAATGGCTATGCCCAGGCCCTCATGGTGCAAAATAATGTGATGATGCCACAAGAGATGACTCAAGAACCAGAGATTCAACAAGGTTAGGTTGTTGCCCCAAGCAAGCTACAAATACCTAAGGTGGCACTGGTTAACTTTCAAAAGGAGGATTTTTGCATGGTAAACTTTCTCCCAAACGACAACTAGAACTATGTCCTATTTGCAGCGAACACAAGGTCTAATAAGAAGGCTTTGGAGGCTGAACAAGTGGCCTCTACTAGTCAGAAAGCTCCTATTATGACTCCATAGCCCAAGATGGTTCAGAATCCAGTCCAAAATCAATCAAAAAAAGTTAAGGAACCAGTCAAGGTAGCAACACAGTTGGCATCTGTAGTACCAGAGATTGTTGTAGAAAAAGGATAGCCTAAAGTGAGTTTGGGAGCTTTCAATATCATTGAACAAATGAAGAAGACCTCCATAAGTGTGCCCATGATGGACACTTTAGCAATTCCTAGACAAAGGGAGTTGATGCTTAGCACTTTGGCTAAGATATCATCAAATGAATAAGTTGTTTTAGAACAACCTAGAATCTTGGTGGTTGAAACACCTCAAAAGGAGTAGCAAACTGAAGAAGCTAGCTTGCAGCCCACCATTGCTCCATAGGTTAAACCCCCTCCTTTCTATGTTACCCTTATTGTTTGGAATTTTTTGGTTCATAATTGCATGATAGACTCAGGGGCAAGTAGTTTTTTAATTTCTAAATAGCTAGCAAACCTCCTAGGATTATCTTATGAGCCAATAGATAGGCATGTTGTTCAGTTGGATGGGTCATCAGTTAGCACCATTGGAGTCATTAAAGACCTGAGTCTCACTTTACATGAATTTCCTAATTTCTCTATTCCCTAGGATGTCTATGTCATAGATCTGCCTCCCCACTTTTCTATCTATCTAAGCAAAGATTTCACTACTAGGTTGGGGGAATACCTCTCAGCTGATTGGTCTCATTTATACTTCAAAACCAAATATAGGACTAAGATTATAATCAAGTCTGAAGATTTTGCAAAGAACCATGCTAAACCTTACACCCCTAGCCTTATAAATGCCAATTTGATGTTCTATGAGAAAGATCCTATTGATTATGAACCTAAGACCACTATCAGAAACATTCCAGATATTGTCCTAGATGAATGGGTTGAAAGAGATTTACAAGATAATCCTTTTAGAAACATGGAGATTTCTATTATTGGGATGTATATCATTCATGAGGAGGGTGTTGTAATTCTAGATTTGACAAAGAAAGAAGAGGAGCATTCTGAAAATTAGAACAGTGAACTATGGCAGTTGTTCTTTGATGGTACCAGAAGCAGGATCAGTTCAGGAGGAGTTGTTCTAATTTCTCAAGAGGGAAAAAGGTATTAATCTGATGTTCATTTCTTTTAGTTTTACTAAGAGTACAATAGAGTATGAGGCTTTGATCCATGGTTTAGAATGGGCTAGACAAAGAGGAATCAAGTGTCTAAAGGTTATAGGTGATAGTGAATTAGTGGTTAATCAGATTTGTGGCACTAATCTCACAAAAAATGATACACTCAAGATGTATAAGCACAGGGTTTGGGATTTAATGGAAGATTTTTATGCTTTTAATCTGGTTGTTGTCCCATGAAATCAAAACAAACAAGCAGATAAGCTAGCTGCCATGGGAGTAGAATATGATATTCCAAAGGAGGTCACAAGCACTGAAATGCAACATGTGAAATTCCTGGTAAGACCATCAATATCAGACAATCAAGTGAGCTAGTAAGTCTTTGAAAATGATGAACAGATTTTTAATTTTTTGATAGAAGAAGTTGAGTTCTCTAAGGTTAATCAAAATAAGCTTGCTCATGAGTATAATGACCATATGTTACAGTTGAAAACTAACAAGATGCCCAAGGAATTGGTCACCCTTGAGTCCATTTTTAACTCTGATGACCACCTTAGAGGAGACAATGCCAGCATGATAGTCAAAGAGGAACATTATTAACCTATTGAGATTTTCAAGGATAAGTCCCTCAAGCTAGGAAAGGTATGCACTCAGCTAGAAAGGCAGACCTTTATCTCATTATGTCAAGAGTTTAATGATGTTTTTGGATGGGAATATTATGATCTGAAGGGATTTGACCCCCACTTAGCCCAACACACCATTGAGCTAGGACCCCATGCCAAACCAGTAAGATAGAAATAGAGACCTATCAATCCTAAACTAGAGGTGTTGATGAAAATAGAGTTGAGGAAAATGATTAAGGCCAATATTATCTTTCCCATTAAACACACCTCTTGGGTCTCTAATCTAGTGCCTGTCAGAAAAAAGAATGGTGAAATCCAGTTATGTGTGGATTTCAGAGACCTCAATAGAGCCTCAGTCAATGACCACCATTTGTTGTCGTTCCATGGAATAGATATTGCAATATGTCTCAAGGTCTGATAGATTTTCTTTGCTAGATGGCTTTTCTGGATATAACCAGGTCCTAGTCAAAGAGGAAGACCAATATCAAATAGCCTTCACCACCAAGTGGGGCACCATGGCATACAAGAAGATTCCTTTTGGGTTGTCTAACACTAGTACTACATTTCAAAAAGCCATGAAGATGGCATTTGATGGTTTGATGAACAAGTTTGTTCTAGTTTGTTTGGATGATATAACTATTTTTTCAAAAGATATTAATGATCACTTGGTTCATTTGAGGTAGATTTTTGAAAGGTGCAAAGAATTTAGAGTTTCATTGAATCCTAAAAAATGTATCTTTGTTGACCATGAAGGTAGATTACTAGGGCACATTGTCTCTAAGCAAGGAACAACAATTGATCCTAAGAGAATAAAGGCCATCATGGCACTATGCTTGCCAACACACAAGAAGGGGCTGTAGAGTTTCCTTGGGAGAATCAACTTCTTGAGAAGGTTCATCCCTAATGTTGCAGCACTACTGAAGCCTATGACCTAGATGCTGAAGAATAACTCAACTTTTTCACTAGACAAATGAAGGGAAGAAATTTTTTGAAGAGATAAAGGAAGCAATTGCTTCTACTCCTACTTTGGTGAACCCTGATTTTTCTAAAGATTTTATCCTATATGCTTTTGGGGACACTGATAGAATTTCTGCAATGTTAGTCCAAAAGAATACTGAAAAATAGGAGTAGCCACTGGCTTTTTATAGCCAAGGTCTGGATGGTTATAAATTAAATTACACTCCAGTAGAGAAACATGTTTTAGCAATAGTAAGGAGCTTAAAAAAATTTAGGCACTTTCTGTCCAATAACACAGTGCACTTAATGGTTGCTCACCCTTGCATAAAATATTTCCTTCTAAATAAAGACCTAAGCCACAAGAGGGTTGGTTGGATCACCCAAGTCATGGAATATGACATTAAAATCAAAGTGACTAAGTTGATTAGGGGAAAAGGGCTGTGTGAACAACTGAATGAGGGAAGAATAGACAAAAACCAACAAGAAGAAGTTGTCCTAATGAACTAGAATGCAAAACACAGTGCAAGCTGGACAGCAGAGATGAAACATTATCTCTTAACTGGTCAATGCCCTCAAGGCCTTGACAGGAGAAAGAGGAGGTACTTTAGACTCCAAGCTATCCCATTAATCATTTTGGATGATGTTTTGTAAAGAAAGGATTATAGTGGTGTCCTGTTGAGATGTGTTGAAACGAGCCAAGTAGACAAAATATTGGAGGAGTTTCATGATGGAAGTTCTGGAGGAGACTTTGCTGCCAAAACCACTGATCTAAAAGTAATGAGAGTAGGATACTATTGGCCTAGCCTATACAAGGATGCATTTGATTATGTAAGAAATTGCAAGAACTGTGCTCTATTTGCTGGCAAACAGAAGTTGGCAGCCCTCCCACTGCATCCCATTAAAGTGGAGCAGCCCTTCTCCAAATGGGGGTTGGACTTCATTGGACCTATTAATCCTCCATCTAGTGCTAGCTATAGATGGATACTTATTGATATAGATTATTTTACTACATGGACAGAGGATGTAGCATTGAAGGAAGCAAATGAGACCTCTGTCCTAAATTTCTACCAAGACATTGTGTCTAGGTTTGGCACTCCAGACTCTATCATTTCAAATAATGCTATGGCATTTCTAGGAATGATAATCTCAAAATGGGCATCAAGGCACAATATTTTCCTAAGTACCTTAGCCAACTATTACCCTCAAGGTAATGGTTAGGTGGAATCAACAAACAAGAACTTGTTGAGAATCATCAAAAAGACTATAGAAGGGAACTAGAGGGATTGGCATAGAAAGTTGAAGCTGGCCTTATGGGAAGATAAAATAACACCTAAGAGGTCTACAGGTAACTCTTCTTACACACTTGTTTATGGGAAAGAAGCTAGGATTCCTTTGTCTACCGAGTTACCTACTTTAAACTTAATCAAGGAGATTGATCTAATGGAGGAAGATACTATACAAGTTAGGCTTGCTGAGTTAGTTGAGCTTGAAGAAGCAAGGAAACTAGCACTAGAGAACTTGGAAACCCATCATTCTCAGATGAAGAGGAGTTTTGATAAAAGAGCCATACTTAGGGTTTTTAAGGAAGGATACCTTGTCCTTAAATGGGATGAATCAAAACATAAACCAGGAAGGCATACTAAATTTGATGCCATATGGAGTGGACCATTCATGGACCCTATACATTAGTAATTTGAAGTTTCAATTTTCTATGTTTCCTAAGTGCCTCAGCACAAGTGTTTCTTTTAGTTTGCTTTCAATTCAATTTTCAATTTGGTTTGGGTAGAAATAAGCCAGAGCAGTCTATCTCTGGCAGTTAGTGGCTTTGTTAGAAGGAAGGGTTGTTTGATTTTAGGCTAAGTTCAGTTTTGAGGCTTATAAGACTCTGTGCCCAATGGATTACAAGGCAACTAGTCAGAATACCTAGCAGGCAAGCACTCAAAAGAGGTTGCCAAAATGTTATTAGTATTTTGCTCATCTTCGGAGGCCTAGCTAATAAGTGAGACTACTGCACCCTAGTTTGAATTATTAGTTGTCTTTCTTAAAATTTGTCTTCATTTCATTGTAAAGTACATGAAAGAGAAAAAGGAAATGAGCTACATCAAAGAATTGCATGTGCATATACCAATGTCTTAAGTATGTTGTACAAAACGTAAAGAATTGAGCATAACATTTATGTGAAGCTCACACGGGTCGTGAGCATAGCCATTATAAGAATTGCATAAATAAGTGCAGATATACATGAAATGAAGAATACAAATACTAGGTTACTAGACATTTCCTAGTATTGAAGTCTGGATCCAGTCTTGTCTAGAGAGCTCCTGTGGTCCAAAACCTACAAGAAGAGAGGAAGAGATATGGGTTAGATCAAATGGATCTAAACAATGCATGGTTCCACAATATTCACAAAGATGCATATATGCACTCAGTCATACACCTTTGGGAAGGGCTGTGATCAGGGCATGTGTATCAAGGAGGCTCAAAATTAAAAGAAACACCATGTTTTCACTGACGTGTTTATTCCATGTGCAGATACAAAAGAATTTGATTCAACAACAATGACTAGATGTTGGGATCCAGATGAACGACCTTGACCTATGATGCAATCAATGCCAGGAAAACCTCAAATTTCCTTGGCAGTGGCTGCATCATAGGCCAAGAACACCCATGATCACAAAGACAAATCAAGTGGAGCATGGTCAAAGAGACACTGGCATATTCAAGAGAGACTCATCAAATCAATATCAAAATAGAGAAATAAGAGCATCAAATCTGCATTTAGAAGAGAGCTGCAGGTAACAGAGTGACTGCAATAACAAAGAGGTCTAAATCCCATACATGGAGCAGCCTTAAAGTAAACATGTAGTCAGATAAAGGATAGTAGCAATGACACCATAAAAATTGAATTGCAAATCTGATGAGCTATGAGCACTAGACAATTAAAGGAGTGTAAATCAAACATTCTTATGGCTCTTAGTTTCCATCATTACAAATAACAGTGACAATATTCATGTGAGAATGAAGCATTAATAATCAGTGATGCTTATATAAAATTCACAAAGTGGAAGTCAAAACAAAAAAAGAAAATCCATATGATAATAACAGTCAAGGATCCAATGGAAGAAGTATTTAATCAAACACCAAGCAATCATGATTATGCTATGAGATGCAACTTGAGTACACAAAACATTCAAAACATAGTGAGCATATGAGTAACATGACAATCGGGTTGCTTCATAGTGTGATGATCTACATTCACGGGCTGGGAATAGTAACATTGGAAAACATAATGAGAATACTCTAGCCTTTAACTCACGAGCCTAGAGAAGCTAATAGGTACCGAGGAATGAAGTTCATACATAGTTGTTAGACCAATGACTCACAGGTTGTCAGTTTCTCTTGTTTTCGTTATCCTAGGAACGTAGATCTTCACCATGGATACACAACAACATTCAAGGCTCATGGTAAAAATAACATGGTGAACATCAACAATAGATTTAATGTAAGCTCACAAGGAACAGGTTCAACAGTGGTAGGGGTTTGGTGTCTTTGTAATAGCAGTGCCCTTGTTTTCCAATACAAAGTGGAATACATGGAAGTAATAAACATCAAGCAAGGACCTGTGGGCTCCAAAGAAAAAAAATCATGGAATACATGGAAATAGTGAATGATAGGGAGG
Organism: Chamaecyparis obtusa; assembly: GCA_027943335.1. Lineage (NCBI taxonomy): Eukaryota > Viridiplantae > Streptophyta > Pinopsida > Cupressales > Cupressaceae > Chamaecyparis > Chamaecyparis obtusa. The sequence goes on from BSBK01011726.1 coordinate 228,750, forward strand.
CATGACATATAGCTGAGACAAGAGCATATCAGGCCCAATGTTACATGAATGCCGAATAGTCAAGCAGTGACAGAGCTTAATAAGGCAGTGATGCCCTTGCAACCCGTGGGCTAGCATGGTAAGAAACAAACAATGCACTAACGCCCATGATGATGCCCAATAAGTACATAAAATAATGACAACAAGTGATAAAATCACAAAACAAATAATGCTAGCCAGGGAATGCAATGTCAACCATTGTTAATATGGTGTCAGCAGTGAATACAATATTGAACCCACGAATAGCAACAGATGGTGCCTAAACTTGTTCGTGGGATATGAGATATTTATAAACAATGTTATCAAATTGAATGGCACTATCAGAACCACACCATCAACAATAGATCAAGGGGCATCAACAAATAACCAAGAGGAGATAGGGCATAAGGGCATGGGTGTTGTGAACAATGAATACATGGTACTCTAGTTTGTGGCTTTACAACCAGACAAATATGTGAATGTTGAAAGCTATGGCTCGTAGAACATCAATGGAGCAGTCAACATTTCATAGGTATAAAAATCAACATAGAAGATACCCAATTCTGTAACTCACGGGCCCAAGAAACATAAATGACAGTAAAAATGTTGATGCCCTATCTCGATCATGAGCTTTATGACCATTCAAAGTACTGAACTTAAAACAAACCCATGCTAGAACAATAGTGAATCCACTAAACATAGCATAAATGTCCTAGCCTGAAGCTCACAAACTGTTCATGAGAAAACAATCATAGAAATACCAGTTCAAGGATCACAAGTTGCAACAGTGGCCATACACAAGAAAAAGCATCAACAAATGAGGATGCACCAGCTTAAGTTATTAAAATAGAGAATGTAATTCACAGTATCAGATGCCCCAAAAATAACTCACAGTGCCCTTGCAGCGAAATCAAAAGTGCAGTCAAAGAAATGATGTAAATGCCAGAACAAAACCTACCTCAATTTCACGATGCCGAGAGGGAAAAAGATAGATGTTTCCAATTTGAGTTCCAATCCAGAGGCCAGGACCAGTGTCAAGAATAGCGACTTGCCAGGTGCCGAGAAGGAAAGTTTGATGCCAACAACTTCCTCATTTTTGAAGGAGGGTTTTAATTAAAATGATGGATTATTCATTTCTCCTCTTTTTTTTAGGGTTGAGATTCTTTAATCTTTTTTTATTATTATTCGGTGCCCTTTTATTTTATGTGGGTTTTGATTTAAAATGTAAATATTTTAAAATGTGTTTCCTCATTTTGGGTTGAGATCATTTTAGAATTTAATTAAATCCACATTTTGTGTCATAACTTGGGGCAAATTTTTAATGTATAGTCATTTCATGATTTTAATTGTAATTTTTGGTGATGGTATTTTATAAACTGTCATCAGAATATTGTTAGTGCATGACTAATGGGGTCAGAGTGGTCTTTTTTTTACCATCTATTCTAGGAGTTAGTTTTTCACTACCCCCTATAAACCTAGGAATTTGGCATTTGAGTTTATGAGGCATCTTCATGGGCCTATTTGTGGGATTTGCAATTTTTTAGGAGGTTGAGGGTTTCATGCAGATTCTTAGGTTTAGTTATATACCTCTCACTTTTCATAATGGAGGTCATCTCTTCATCCTATTCTCTCTGATATGAGTGTTGTAGCTCTTAGAGACACATCTTGTAATTAGCTTCTTTTCAGCAATAAAAATTGATCCTTCTTGTTTCCATATAGTTTCAAAGTTCTTATTGAGTCTCATGCAGGATTCTTGTGATGTTATTGTATCCTTAATTTGCATGTTGATCTAATTGAATGTTCAAGAATTTTTCTTGGCTCTGTAGTGTGAATTCGTGTGCAAACTGAAAATTAGAATTGTGGAAACATCTTCCCTTCTCTATGTTTCAAGTACCCTATTTCCTAAAGAGTTTAAGGCAGTCGAGTCAAGTTGTGAAGTGCAATTTTGTCTTTACTGCCGCAATAAGCTTAATTCAGTTGTCGATATTCTTTTAAATTTGGTGGATCACCTAGTTTTCTAGTCAGTTTTAGTTTATTTTTTGTAGGAACTCTCTCCCTTTCCTCAAAAATTTAGTCAATTTTTAAGTGATCCAAGGGGAAGCCAGCCCCTACTTTGAAGGTCTACTCTCAGAAAGGTTACCCATAGCTTGAGAGTAGTCCCATGTTTCATAGGATTGCTAGGTTTTAATACTTAGCAAATTGGGTGCAATCCTTAGTGATAACACATACCATAGCTCAAATGGTGTCGTGCATGTACCTTCTTTGATTTATACTCTATTCATTATATATAGAGTTTTATTGACTACTTCTCTCCAATGCATATCATTTTTTCTTTTAGCAACACTATTTTGTGACACAGTGTCCTAGGTGCTAAATTTTTCCTTACAATTTAGCATGTTCTTCACAAAAGGTATTGAATTTGTGTGAAGTGATTTTTCCACCTCTGTCTAATCTTTAACATTTTATCTTTAAACTTGTCTCATTCTCAACTTTTGCCTTGTAGAACTTGAAAGTTTCAAATGCTTCTTATTTTTCTTTAAGAAATCCTACCCACATCATTCTAGAGTAGTCATTAGTGAATATAATAAAGTACATGTCTCCAATATATGAACTAGTCTGAGAAGGTCCACATAGATATGTATGAATCCATTCAAGCTTTCCATTTGTTGAGTATCTTTTTCTTGTAAAGATGCTTCTTGTCTTCTTTCCCAAGACACGCTCTCTGCATGTAGTGTTAGCTGGTTTCAAAATATTAGGTAGATCTCTAATAGCATTATTATTAGATGAATTTACCATGTTTTCAAAGTCCACTATCATGTTGACTTCATCCTTACTTGCATTAGAACTATTGTCTTGCATAGCATCATTTTCTTTACTTGTTTCATTACCCACCAATTGTCAATGTTCTACATTTTTACTACATTCACCTTTTTCCATACTTGTCTCATTCAAGATTTTCTATTTTTCCTTCTTGATAAAATCATTCAGGTGATCGTATGTATGTGTTTTAGACCTCATATCTAGTTTTCTAGATTCTCTTATCTTATGTCAATACAAATAGAAATTAAAACAAAAACCAGTACACTTGGGCTCAGGAATAACTTTTTTAGTTGATTTCTTTGATTGATCTTCATGATTGAAATCCTTTTCACTGTCCTTTCAAGGAGGTATCTTAGTTTCTCCCATTATAGCCTCATAATTTGATATCTTAGGCGAGTCAAGATTCACCACAACTCTATCTTTCCTTTGATCAAGATTTCCATTGAATCCTACCCCTGTCATGTCTCCAACAGGTTTCTTCATGTCAATTTTCTCATCTAATTTCTTTTTTCTCTCATGAAGTTTTTCTATGTGACCTTTGGTCTGATCAAGTTCACTAATGATGGTGATGCAATATCTTTCTATCTTTTCTTACTTTTTTTTATTATGCTCAGTTCATTCTCCAAAGTTTGCAATCTATCTCTTGTGTATGATAGTTCATTTTGTAACTTTTCTTTTTCCTCTCTTTTAGTATCAAGTTCTTTTACTAGGTTTACTTTTATGACTTCCAATTTATCCTTCAAGGAATCCTTTTCATGTTTTAGTGGATCAATCAAGTCTTGATCTGATAGCTCCTCAGTTTGTGCTTCCATGAGATCATTTCTCAATTTTCTTTCATGCTCAAGTTGTTGCTTCAACTTCTTGATGAATTAATCTGGCTTCCTTAGTTTGTACTTCAGATCCATTCTATTTGCATTAGCAATGTCCACATCTTCCAAAGCCATTTCATAATTCTTCTTCAAATTTTCCAAATCCATCTTGATCTCCCCAAAGTTGTTAAGCTTTTCTTTCAGGGGCATGATGCTTTGATACCAATTGTTAGCATTTGGTAACAATGAGAGGAGGGTGAATAAGTGTTATAATACTTTACTAAATTCTTTAACTTCTTTATCTTCTTCAAACAACATATAAAGATATAACATAAGATAAATAACCATGCAACATAAATAAGCATAAAAGAAATCATAACACCATATTTGTTTTTGAGGAAAACCCTATTAAGGGAAAAACCTCAGTAGGGATGGTACCCACAAAAATCTGTACTATAAGTATAATAACCCCGTTAAGAGTTCTGAGCCTGGTAGGAACTGAGTATTACAATAGGTAGGTCCTGGTTGAAGGACAGACCTTGTTAGAAGTCCTTTACAATGTGATCCTAATTAAGGAATCAACTCTGTTAGGAGACTAGACCTATTAAACACAATAAAACCTTGTTAGGGGTGTACAATACATCAATCTGATCAAGATATTTAAGAGTTAAAGCCACCCTTAGGTTCTCCAAACCTTGCAGCTTCAAGTCTAAAATAATTAAATCTGGGTCGGCCTTCATAAGATAAATCTTATTTACAAAATTCATATGGACCCATGCGAAGATGCACATGACACCTCTTACAATGTTACAACATAATTATTACGTCAATTAATCATTCAAATCTGTTGATTAAGCTCGCACATCTCATTACTTGAAACGTGTTCCAAGTCGACCTTCAAATAGGTCTTTGCTAATGCATACGTCATATGTGACGCCACATGTATGATCATGTCTCCATATGATCGCAATAATCTCTCAAGCCAGTGTCCAAAATGAACCTATGTTCGCACATCGTAACTCAAACAACCATGAGTGATATCCACAAAGCTTTGCAATCAACTCTGTGAAAATATTATTTTTGTCTCTTGAGAAACAGTTGCTAGCAAACTAGTCATAACTCTTTCCAATCAGCTCATAATAGTGTGTGATCATGAATGGTGACATAGGACATCATTACGAGTCTTCATCTAAGTGTGCATGTGCTAATTCTCTGTACGATTTCTGTTCAATTCTCTGCAATTTCTCTGCAAGCTTCTTGATCAACCAGTCAATAACATATGTTGCCATCAATGACAAAATTTGTCATGAATGCAACACATAACCAATGTAGCATGTCTCTATCATTACTATGATACTCCCCCATAGGAGTAGCATCAACATTCATGCTAACAAAAATGATAAAAAAATTTACAAATACAATCAATATAAACACATATAATGAACAACTTACCAATGGACAATAATCATGCCCCCCTTCAATGTTAACAAGTTGCGTACAATGTTTCTTAGTTATTGTGATTACAAGTATAATCATCTTTAAGCCAAGTTGCAAGTATTGGGCGGACAATAAAATTTCCCATCATATTTTATTTTCAATGGAAACCAAAATCTATCAACTATCTCTTTATTTTGTTCTTGACTAGTTTTGGAGTTATGGTTTAGTGTTATAGTTATGGTTCAAGTTGGTTTAGGACTTGGGTTAAATTTAATTTAGTTCAAAAATGGTTTAATGATTGATTTGATGGTTCTAATTTGTATTCCTCTGATTGTGTCCATGAAAGATTATAGGTTATTTGATAAAAGAGTTTAAACCTATTTCCATGAAATGATTAGGTATAGTGGTTTATAAGAAAGTTAAGGGTTTAAAAATTAGAGGTACAATTCAAATTGATTTAAGATTAGATTTTGACTTCAATTAGTTTAACATTTAAAAGAACTAGTCCATTTGTTACACATTAAACAAAGTTCGGGCAAGGGAACACCAAATCGTGAGTTTGGGCTTAAGTTGAAAATGTTCAGGCTTTTCCATCACCATTTCCATCTGACTCGGTAGATCGGTTTGCTGAAGTTAAACAACACATCTCTATCAAGGTAGGTGGGAATTTATACGCTCAGCCTATGTTTATCACTTGAAATTAAGATACCAACCTTAAGAACCAAATATTAGAAGCCTTGGAAATTAGAAGGCAAATGTTTCTAGCTATTATATGCAATAGCCACAATGATTGCTTTGTTCAATCATCGTGTCTCGCAACGGTTGAAAAAGTGGTATCCTCAATGGGGAGTGAAAGTAAAGAGAGAAATCCGGTCAAATTCCAATATGGGGGAATTAGAATATGAGGCTCGAATTCCAGTTTCGAAATGCCAATTTTGAAATCTGTCGGGTCTGGGTGGAATGAATGTTTTTTGAGGTCCGCATACTTGCCATTTCATTTTGACTGTTCGCATTCATTTTCACTGGTTGCTAGTTTCATTTTGTGGTGATCTTGCGGAGGTTGCTGCTTTCATTTTCACTGGTCGCTGGTCACTAGTCGCAAAGCTTAACAAACAGCTACTCTGCAAAGCTTGTAAGTCTCTCCTCTTCACATTTCTGTTCACCAGTGGTTTCATTGTGTTGGCATTTTTTGCAAAGTTGTTTCATATGTGTTGGCATTTTTTACACAGCCCAGGGTTTTCATTATCGAGTGAGACAAAAATTAGAAAAATCCTTCAATGGGAAACACTTGCAAAGTTTTTTCTTCATCACTAAGACAAAAATTAGAAAAACCCTTCAACGGGAAACACTTGCAGAGTTTTTTCTTCATCACTAAGACAAAAATTAGAAAAACCCTTCAACAAGAAACACTTGCAGAGTTTTTTCTTCATATGGAAAGAGTAATATTAGAAAAACCCTTCAATTGGAAACACTTGCAGAGTTTTTTCTTCATCACTGAGACAAAAATTAGAAAAACCCTTCAACGGGAAACACTTGTAGAGTTTTTTCTTCATATGGAAAGAGTAATATTAGAAAAACCCTTCAACGGGAAACACTTGCAAAGTTTTTTCTTCATCAATGAGACAAAAATTAGAAAAACCCTTCAACGGGAAACACTTGCAGAGTTTTCTCTTCATCACTGAGACAAAAATTAGAAAAACCCTTCAACAGGAAACACTTGCAGAGTTTTTTCTATAGCCATTGTTGTGATGCTAGAACTCGGGTTTGAAGCAAGGACATTGTGTAAAGAAAAAAATCCTTTCATATGATTTGGTAATATTTTGACAAAACATTATAACAGATACATTTTACAAACACTAGTTTTAGAAGTCATATCTAATAACTTCATTCAAACAAGAAATGGTCCTCTGGTTTCCAGCTAGTTTCACAAGTACAAGTCACTATAGCACTTATTCCTTCTGTACACTAGATGGTCATAGTAGAAATTATGAAATTCATCATCCTTATCTATGAGATTTTGGATCCATCCCACTGGCTAGAATCTTTTTCTTATTTTAGTTTTCATCTTTTTTTAATTAGGTGTCTTGTTGCACTTAAATTCCATACGCTACCTTGATATTATGTGGATATTAAGATGATGTGTGTTTCTTTGCATTAAGGTTGACTGCAAATATTTTGGCTTTGTCTCTACTTAACTTCTCTTACATGTGAATGCCTTTTAAATGCCACAGGTAATTAGTCTATAGGAACATGTAGATTTACTTCAACCTGTTTGGAATAAATCTACATCATCCCTACAGATAATTAGTGTACAGAAACATGTAGATTTATTTCAAGATGTTTGGAATAAATTTGCATTGTTCCTACAATAGGTATTTGAGACACTATAGTGAAAGCCTTTGATCTAAGGGTCATGATATTCTGATTATGATAGTTAGGAGGTGTTCTAATTTTAGTTTGTACCCCTTTTGCTACCTAATATCCCAATCTTTTATTCCAAGTGTTACCAATTTATCAACATAGCAGGTACCACCAAGATTTTGCTTTCATACAAATGACTTTATGCACCTATAAATATTATGTTTAATCAAGAAAAAAGGGCCTTAACTGAATCTTTCCATAATATTCACCACATTGAATAAATCTTTTAATTTTAGGAAACTTGGCATGGAAAACACAGTTGGCAAGTCTAGACCATTGGATACTTCATTTTATATTTTGAGTCACTACCTATTAAGTAATCTATAGGTTTATTTAAAGAAATACAATTTATCATTTTGGAGTGTCTTCCATCCTTTTTTATGATAATGGCATGTCATTTAAGAATAGGGAGGTATAACAATTCTTGGAGAAATTTTTGGTTTGTATCTTCTTTTACAACTATGATAATTGCCACTTGAATGTATTGGTATTGAACCATGCAAATGCTTTTCTTCTTGATAATGTCCTCATTTGTTCAAGAAGAAATGCATTCACATGGTTCAATACCAATAGGCAATACATTCAAGTGACAATTACACAAGGGATAGTCACTGTGAGATGTCCTCATTTGTGACAAGGACAGTCACAAATGAGGACATCTCACAGTGACTGTCCCTTGTGTAATTGCCACTTGAATGTATTGCTATTGAACCACATTAATGATTTTCTTCTTGAATAAATGAGGACAGTCACTCTAAAGACAACATGATAATGTACAGTCACTGTAAGGACAGTCACAAATGAGGACATCTCACAGTGACTGTCCCTTGTGTAATTGCCACTTGTATGTATTGCTATTGAGCCACATTAATTCTTTTCTTCTTAAACAAATGAGGACAGTCACTATAAAGACAACATGATAATGTACACTCACTATAAGGATAGTCACAAATGAGGACATCTCACAGTGATTGTCCCTTGTGTAATTGCCACTTGAATGTATTGGTATTGAACCACATTAATGCTTTTCTTCTTGATAATGTCCTCATTTGTTCAAGAAGAAAAGCATTCTCATGGTTGAATACCAATATGCAATACATTCAAGTGACAATTACACAAGGGACAGTCACTATGAGATGTCCTCATTTGTGACAAGGACAGTCACACATGAGGATAGTCACTATAAAGGCAACATGATAATGTACAGTCACTATAAGATGTCCTCATTTGTGATTGTCCTTATAGTGACTACACATTATCATGTTGTCTTTACAGTGACTATCCTCATTTGTGACTATCCTTGTCACAAATGAGGACATCTCACAGTGCACATCATTTCTGAATGAAGAGATGTCCTCATTTGTTCAAGAAGAAAAGCATTTGCATGGTTCAATACCAATACATTCAAGTGGAAATTACACAAGGGACAGTCACTGTGAGATCTCCTCATTTAGTGAAATTACAGAAGGTACTTTCTTGTCTACATATGTTGTATACTCAACATGTAACTCTATTCTCTGATTATGCATTATAGTTGGGTGTTTTCTTATGTTGTTTCATGATTGTTTTGTTGGTATTTTTAGGTAATTCAATGGATCTCATTGATGATATTGAAATGGAAGGAGAGATTATGAGGAGGAGAAGAGTCCTACCTATTGTTTTAGTTGTTCTTGCCACCCTTGTTGCAGCCATAGCAGAGTCTATAAAAGAAGGTAGTCGAAATATGCGTAAGCGCACAAGAGATGTAATTCCTTTTTATAAGCATGTTATCAACTCCAATGAGACGGATTGCTTTGACCAAATACGCATGACTAGACGATCCTTCTTTAAACTAGCCAATATTTTAAGGCAAAAAAGAAGCATCAAAGTTATAGAATTCCTCATGTTAGAAGAACAATTAGTCATGTTCCTCCATACTCTTGGCCACAATTTGAGGAATTGTAAGATTGCCCATAACTTTGGGCACTTTGGAGAGATAGTAAGCCAATAATTCCACAAGGTCTTGAGGGCTATCTTAGCGCTCCATTCAGATATTTTTATACCCCCTGGTCCACATACTCCTCGGGAAATTAGTGGGAAGACCTGTTTTGATCCATTCTTCAAGGTATATCTCCCAGTGATTTAATTTTGTTTAGAGTTTTAATCCTATTATTGCATGTTCATTTGACCTATGATTTATCTGACTATAGGACTATATGGGAGCAATTGATGGATCCCATATACCACTCACTATCGATGTCAACATGTAAGCTAAATATCATGATAGAAAAGGCAACTTGTCGCAAAATGTTATGGGAGTGTGTTCATTTGATTATAAGTTTCAATACATCCTTGCTAGTTTGGAAGGGTCTGTTGCAGATAGCCATGTTCTAGCTTCATCTCTATCTAGAGCCGATCCATTGGTAGTTCCCCTAGGTTTGTAAAATATGATTATATTATTGAAGCATTCAAAAAATAAGACAACATTATAACAATGACATTTTGTTTTGTTTAGGTAAATATTATTTGGTTGATGCTGGATATCCAAACATACCAGGATTTCTTGTGCCTTATCAGTGCACACGTTACCACCTAAAGGAGTTTTCAAGAGCAAACCCAATAAACACCCCAGAAGAGTTGTTTAATCATCGACACTCCTCGCTCAGGAATGTAATAGAGTGTACATTTGGGATTTTGAAGTAGTGTTTTCCTATCTTGAAGCATGCGACATCTTATCAAATCAAGACATAAACACATATTGTTTTGGCATGTTGCATACTTCACAACTTCATTACGATAGAGGACGGCCTTCCATCTGAGGTAGAATTTGAAGAGGAAGATGGTCGTGATCGGATAGATATACCAGTGTGAAAGAGATGATTGGGGCAATTTTTGAGATGAAATAGCAAGAAGGATGTGGGAAGACTATAGATCTCGATCTTAGTCGGTTGAATAACTATTATGGCAGTGTTTAAACTAATGTCAGATTTCATATATTTCACAAACTGATACTATTTATTAAAATTCGTTATGCCATATTTACTGTTGTCATGTTATATTCAATGTTGTTATATTTAATGTTATCATATTATATTTAATATTGTCATGTTATGTTTAATGTTGCTATATTTTATATTTAATGTTGTCATGTTATATTTAATATTGTCATGTTATGTTTAATGTTGCTATATTTTATATTTAATGTTGTCATGTTATATTTAATATTGTCATGTTATGTTTAATGCTACTATATTTAATGTTGTCATGTTATATTTAATATTGTCATGTTATGATTAATGTTGCTATATTTAATGTTGTCATGTTATATTTAATATTATCATGTTATGTTTAATGTTGCTATATTTAATGTTTACATCTACATATATGCCTCTTTGCATCTGTTTACATTGCAATTGATCTTGTCAAAAGAAGTGGGTAGCTCATTTTATGTGTGCCTCAGGTATGTCTACGGATGTAAACATGAACATGGATGGTGATGTTCAAGTTATCCATCCAACTTCTTCTTGCAAGAAGGTTTTTTGGACAAAAGAGATGGAACGCAAGTTGCTAGACTTGCTACAGGAGCAAGTTCAGCTTGGAAAAAAAGCTGAAGGGGGTTTCAAGAAAGAGGCTTGGACAACCATTGAAAGGAGGTTCAATAGTGAGTTGAAAATGAAGCTATCGAAGGATAACTTCAAGAACAAGCTGAAAACTTGGAAACAAGGGTATAGAGTTATGAAAGACTTGAGGAATACAAGCGGCTTAGCCTGGAATGACAGTACCCAAACTATGGATGCTGATGATAGTGTTTGGGACAAGTTGTTGAAGGTAACATGGTCTTCAAATATCCTTTTAAGTTGAATATATCTTTTTAAGTAATGAAAGACCAATAATGAATTCAATTGTTATGCCATCATATAAAGAAAGGAATTTAAAAATGCCAGAATGTATAAGAGGCAGCCATTTCAATACTACAATGAATTATCCTATATTTTTGGGAATGACATAGCTGAGGGCACTGCAGCTGCAATAGCTCAAGAGACGGAGGAAGATTTAAATTATCATGGTATGGATAATGCATGTTTTGATACTGTTTCTGATTTGGCTAATGATGGTATCAAATCTATTGATACACCTACATCAAACCAATCTAGTGCAAGCGGCAAAGAGAACCCTTCAACATCATCAAGGAGGCCAAAGAGGAGGAGGGGAACATTGGTAGGTTCATTGGATTCGATTTGCGAAGTGATCAAAGATTTTTTTGCAGGCCTTACAATAGGCCTTAGATATCCTTTGAAAGTGGATAGAACATCTACTTTGAAAAATGATGCAGCGAATTTGTATAAAGCACTTAAAGCAATCCCTGGCCTTAGCGACTCTACTATGCTTGATGCATATGAAAACTTAATGCATGATCCGCAATCATCCGCATTGTTCTTGACAATGGATGAAGGAGAGAGAATCACATATATGATATGGAAGTTTGGAGGACTTTAGTTGATCCATGTTTATTAGGTCTTGTGTTTCAAATCAAAACTAATGTTTCATATTAAAACGATCAGAATTATGGATTTAATCTGTTGTTTTTCAAATCAAAACTAACTAATGTTTCAGACATTTAGAATTATGGATTTAATCTATTGTTTGAGATAACAAGTTACTATAACACAGTGACTATACATTATCTGTTGTTTGAGATAACAAGTTACTATAACACAGTGACTGTACATTATCTGTTGTTTGAGATGACAAGTTACTATATAATTTTTAGATAATGCCTGGTATTGACCATCTTATGTTTAGATAATTTTTGAGTAATATTGAATCTTGATCCTATTTCAGCGCTGTCATAACAAACTAATTTGTAGCAGTACTATTACTCACTACTCATTTGTTATTATAGTACTGAGTGGTATCATTAAATATTGCAATATGAACTGTTATGTCAAGTTATAAACTGTGACTGTACATTATCTGTTGTTTGAGATAATGTATAGTCACTATGTTATATAGTAACTTGTCATAGTAACTTGTGAGATAATGAGCATATGAAGATATTGAAGTTACTTGTGATAGTAAATTGTGAGATAATGAATAGATAATGTTCTGTGGTATCATTAAATATTGCAATATGAACTATTATGTTGTAGTGCCTCCTCGTTCACCCCCTTTGCGCAAGTATCCTTATGGTGTGGTTTCATCTTTCATTCTCAAAGGGTAAAGTCATGTAGGTCCCAAGTAAGGAAAATCCACTAGGAGGATTGTTTTGGAGCATGTATGGATGTTCTATGAGGACTAGGAGACATAGGATATGTTCTTGAATCACATTCTGGAAACCCTTAGAGTAGGGATGAGTCATTCATGTGGGTGCAATGATTGTTACCCACTTTATGGTTGATGGCATCATGAGATGCTCTTTGCTGGATTTTCCTTATGTTTATCTAGAGTTTATCTCTCGAAGTCCTGTCAGGCTTTTTAAGAGATTCTACTTAACATTATCTTTCTACATAATAGACTCAGTAATTAGAAATTTATGTTGTTGCATTTATGGTTTGTGTTCTAGTATATAGAGGTTTGATTACCCTTGAGATGCATCCTTTTCATGTTACTTATACACTCAAATCCTAGGACGCTCTGTGTTTAAAATAAGATTAATCGAATTCAATTGATCCTTGTGATAATACTATCAAGTGCATGCTTTATAGAATTGTATTGGAATAAGGTAGTTTAAATAACTAAAGGGTGAAATATATATATATTATATATATATATATATATATATATATATATATATATATATATATATATATATATATATATAATATATATATATATATATATACTATATATATATATATATATATATATATATATATATATATATATATATTATATATATATATATATATATATATATATATTATGTATGTTAGTATATATAGTTAAATATTCATTTCCGTGTGTATGTAATCTGTATAAGAAATGAAGTAGGAAGGGTGTGAGTGTACCTCTATTGAATATTGAAGTGTTTCTTTTTGGACATGAATGTTTACATAAAAGACTAGTTGAATTTATTTCATGTTGAGACATGTACTAATAAAAAAGTGATTATTAGGTCTTGAGCATAGTAATTGATAAATCTTTGATTTAAGTATGATACTTTGATTTTATATACATGCTAGGAAAAATTATGGAATAGATCATGGCCATTATGTTGGGATGGAATATTATGTATCTTGTTAATCTTGAATTTATGTGCTTTAGAATTGCAGTATTGATGTTGAAATGTTGCAAATTATTTTGAGATGCAATTAGAAATTGTGATGAGTCAGAATGTGACTTTGATGCATTTTTAATTTCATGTATATGTATATGATATTTAACTTTTCATGAGCTACTGATGCTTTGTCAAGTGTGTACGTAAGGCCATGGAAATACTGGGGGAAAATAAAGATGGATAAATTGTGAAAAAAAAACTTTGTTAAGCCAAGGTTATCTCCAAGGGGAGAAATTAACCTCGTTGTGAAGTGTTAATTTTGTAAAGTAATGTATGAATGTTAATTGTAGTATTATGTTTACTTTTAATTATTATTAGTCTACTAGGCATGCCATGTGTATTGTTTGTCATGTGAGTTATTTGTGGTGTCAATTGACACATGTCTCGTGGGTTGGCATGACCAAGTATTTAATGTGGTAGTGGTCTCTAATTTTACGATGCCATGAATTGATTCTCTTTCATTTTTCGGATTTATACTTTGAGTGGTCTTTTGAGTGGGGTTTTATGGTCATTTATGTTAGTGGAGGTCAAAAATAGACTACCCCATAGTGGTGTCATATTTTGGAAGTCAAATTTTGACTATTGTGATGAATTTTAACTATTTTTGCCATTCCAAAGATGCCCTTTTGAATAGTGACGAAAATTGGAAGAGCCACTCTTTATTTTTGAATTTGAATTTTATCCATCGAAGTTTTCCCCTAGCTCGGGGGTGGCCATGTAATGGCCTATGGTTGGGAGGTGAGCCTCCATGGCCAGTTGTTGTTTTGTAGAGATTTTTTTGAAATGGAACATCTTGCTGGTTTCAAGAAATTCAAGAGACATGTTGGAATTTGATACTGTTACAGTTATCTTGCTGAATGGACACGAGCCTCATGAATGTTGTCCTATACATTGACTATGTAATAAGCCCAACATAGCATATGCTTGTAATGGAAGTGATGATGAACTGTATTCCTTTATTATTATATCAAGGAAGAAATTGTACGTTTCTGTTATGTCCTCTATGAAGTGTTAATTTTAACAATGTTAAATGAAGTAAGGATAGTTATATTCATTTATTTATCCGGATTGATAAACTGGATGCTATAATTTTATGCAATACATAAGTTATGTTCACTTTAAAATAAAGGAAAAGTTGCAATTTGATTAGGTGTGCAAGTAGTGACACTCTTTTAAAAAAAATAAAATGAGTTACAATCCTTTATTTTACATAAGGGCTAGTATAATGATGTTACTTGGCTTACATCTTTTTAAATTTAGCCTCTTGTAAATTTTCTTTGTCAAAATTTTATATTTACTTCTGCAAATTTTATGTGTGTACTTTATACTACTAGGCTATAAATCTCTAAACAGTGCATTTAGTTTAATGAAATAAATAACTATTTGTATGTGTCATATATGTGTGCATAATCATTCCTTGCATAGCATTAATTGAATATTACAGATTAAATAATCATGGTCTTTTATTAATAAAATTAATATTAGCTTGAGAGAAGCTGTTGTATTTTATTTAGTAACTGAATTCTTTTCTTGTTAAAACATCAATAAGGCATAAACTCACATATATATATATATATATATATATATATATTATATATATATATATATATATATATAGGACACACACACACACACACACACACACACACACACACACACACACACACACACACACACACACACACACACACACACACACACACACACACACACACACACACACACACACACACACACATATATATATATATATATATATATATATATATATATATATATATATATATATATATATATATATATATATATATATATATATATATATATATATATATATATATATATATATATTTATATGGAAATATAAATATATATATAAATTTGCATAAATATAACACCTATCTTATATATATATATATATATATATATATATATATATATATATATATATATATATATATATATATATATATATATATATATATATATATATATATATATATATATATATATATATATATATATATATATATATATATATATATATATACAAAAAAATGTAAATATATAAATAAATATATATTCATTGATAATGATGTTTCCTTTTATGCTATTTGAGAATTAAAAAAGATATATACATGTAAGTGTTTAATTTACAAGTATATTATTAAATATATTACATGCCGATTTACTATCACTGCATATAATACATTTGATTTAGTAAATACTACTGCAGCATGTAAAATATTATTATTACCACAGAAATTAACATTTGATATGAATTAAAATTAACCTCTCCTTTGCATAATAATTTTATTATATTTTTTAGACACATAAATAAGAGACATTTTAATGAAATAAAGGTTTGGCGTAACCCGTAATAGTATATAAATAAATAAAATTTTAATGTATACTAGGGACTCAATAACAAATATAGAGTATAAAATAAATATCAGAATTTATAGAACCCTCAGTATGATAGTTAAAGAGGGAAATAATAATGCTCTGAGTGTAACTCATACTTGATAAACAAATAAAAAAAAAGAAGATCACTAGGCCATGAAACCCTGATCTTTTTCAGTAGATCTATCTAGAGCATAAGAGATAGACTGGTAGCTGTATTAGAATCACATTTAAATAATTAGATGAGAAATAGAAAAGAAAGGAAAGAAACAAATAAAACTAATAAAATTATAATAGTAAACAATATCAATAGAGAAATAAAGGGATGAATACCTCAGGGCATGCATATTCTTCAGGAGCAATCCTGAGTAATTCATTGAGCCTGCACATGAATAGGTACACACTCTGGTGTAATCATTCATGTGTCTGGCTGAATGTATTTCTTAGAGGATTTTCATGTTAATGCCTCCTTGTGAAAAATTCTGTGACTTGAACTCATGCAGAGAAAATAATACAGAGAAAGAAAAAAAAAAAAATTCTAGCCTGATGCAACAGGTAGTCTATATGATATTTGACAAATTTGGGTTAAGGATTAGATTTTTCCTTTTAGATTTTCTTCCTTCATAATTAGAAACTAAAATATCTCGCTTTAATTGAGTAAATCAAATTAAATTATTTCCTACAATTACATCTAGTCAAGGATTATATTTTTCCTTCTAGATTTTCTTCCTTCATAATTAGAAACTAAAATATTCCCCTTTAATTGATTAATTTAATTTAAATTGTTTCCTACAATTTCATCTAGTCTTCCCTAGATTTGTGGGAGATATAGTAGATATGCTATTTCTATTATTGGAGTATTCTCTTCAGTCCTTCTTAAATTTTCGGAGAGTGAAATTAGTTACTTTTGTGTAAAAGATATTATTTGTTAGACCAAATAATTTGTGAGGAATAAAATTTGCTTTTGCACATTTTCTTTTTATTAACAGATTTAATAAATACTGCTCAATCTATTATAGGATCTTATTACTAGGAGGTAATTAAATAATTTGCAAAAGTTTTATTCAAGGGTGAGATTTTATCATGTTATATCTTAGGATAAAAACATAGGGGTAAACAATTATCCTTGATAAAATATCCTAGGAAATATAATAATATATTGTAGTGTTATAATTGTTCTAGTAAGAAAATGTTTGCAAATTTGACAGTTACAACTCTCTTGTATTGGATATTGTCCTTTAGTGACTATGATTTATCCTAAGGAAAATCTTACTCCTTAATTTGTTTAACCCCATTTAACAACATATGTCTTGTCCCTATGGTACACTTGTGTACCTAGAACATCGAAGAGTAGATTATGTTGTTGAGTCCTATGTCTTAACCAATTAGGATAAGTATTTATATATTATTGAACAACCTTATATGTATATATGCATCACTGTACATATAAGCTTAGACGGTAACATATACATATAGTGCCTCCTTTGATTAGTTCACCTATCCCATTTTTTGTCGATGACCACCATGAGGTGGACATAAATCAGATAGATCTATGACACACCTTCCTGGGTCTAATGGCATAGAATTGTCAACCCTCATACTTTATTGGTAGTTCCTTAGTTCGAAGAGAAGATAGGGTTGTTTCCCCCTCGTGGGAGTTCTAAATTTTTCCTAGAGCACTTAGAGAACCCCCTTCCTAGATTCTGAGGTTCATGTTTTGATTTCAAGTAGGTCTCTCTACTTATGTGGGGGTGGTTGAAAGAAATTGTCTAACTCTTATTACCTCGATAGAGATGTTGATGCTACAGGGTGAGAGATAAATTTGTTAGGATTAGGATATTTTTTTTTTTGGCTATCAGTATTGTAGTGATGCTTCTCTTAAGGACCGTATGTGGTGGTTTCGATCTCAAAGGTTTTCCTTGGAAGTGGTGTCCTCAGTGTCCTGTGGTGATGCCTCCCTCTTACATGGCTGAATTTTGTAGTAATGTTTTGTGGATGGCTCCTTGATTTGTTTATGTTCCTTTCATTTCATCTATCTTTTGTAGAGGAATTTTCCTCATGTTGTGTGGACCAGCATATTTCTTTTTTGTTATTTCTTATGTCTAGAAATAGTCACCAAACTATCTTTCTTTTATTATGAAATACTTCCTTTATTGTTTTAATGAGCTCATATCTTTCTTGAATTTATTGTTGAAATCAATCTTATTAGGATTTACCTTTCTATTGGATCTTGGGGACTAATCCAAATGTTTTTATTTTATTGGCTGGTCAGTCTTGTGTTTGTGACTCTACCTAGTTTATTTAGGATCCTTGGCAGTATGTACAAAGGATGGGGGAACACCAGGAAGGAAATACTAAGATGTTCCCTTGTATTTACTATAGCAGTGGTGTAGGTCCATAGCCTAGAAGGAGCATATTGGGATTTGATGATATCTAGAGTTTAGATTAGAGGTTACCCTTGTGTAAGAGCCACCTCTTGTTGAAAACACATATTGGTCAGGCCATGCTAAGGAGGCTATCAAGGGATTGTGACTCTAGCCAATTGATGGAGGTTGATAAGACCTCATGTGGTAATGATACGATTAGTAAGGTAATGCCACTCGAGTTTAATTTATTTTATGGCTTTTGTGAGGACATACAAACCTTCTTTTTGTGAAGGATTTTAGCATGAATGCTCGAGGACCTTCCCAGACCCCTTGAATGTATTTTGGAAGCTTGGGGAGTTCCTCTCCTCAGCATGGTTTGATGGAATGATAGGTGCAACTTAGGTCATTTTGGAGATCTGATCCATGTGGTGGGCCTTGATGGCCCTAGTTTTAGTGGGATAACACTATTTTGCTTATGAATATATATTGCTATTCTATCAGTAAGAAGTTTCCCTTGTGACGGCTCTATGCTATTTTTTTTTTGGGAACATCTAGAGAGTGACTTGTTTTGAGGTCATCCTAGGTTAGCTGGTTTGTGCACATATAGCATCCTCTTCAGTTGTCTTGTCGACTTCCAGGAGTAAGCCTAGTCCTTGGGGGCGATGATGTAGTGCCTCCTAATGGAATATGGATGAAGTGACTGAGAGGGGGGGTGAATCAGTCAACCATAAAACACTTCACTATTATTTCTTTCCAGATCCCTTAGGATATCTTAATGAATATTATCTATTTAACACTCAGTAAATAGATTGCAGTAACTTGGTAGATGCAGAGAGTATTAGTAAAATTATTTTTTTAGATATTCATCACCACTTGTATATGATTAAGATAACTATTAAGAACACAAGAGACACAGGATTTAACGTGGAAACCCAATATGGGAAAAACCACCAATGTATCTATATACTGATTTTCACTTTTCTGAAGTGATGCCCGGTTAGAAGCCAACCGATAAAAGGTTACAAAACACACTGTTAGGTGTGACCTTGTTAGAGGATTTAATCACCCTGCTAGGAGTGGCCTGGTAAGAGGTCTTGAGAACAATTCAATGGAATTGTCACCTTGTTAGAGGATTTACAATATGGTTGTTAAACCAACTCGGTTAAGAGATTTAGAATTCATTGTTACAATGATAAAAAGCTAACAATGAAAATGACCTGTATAATAATGCAACTGCCTTGCTGATTACAGATCTCTATTCTGTATAAGTGAGATCCTTCTTGATCGAATATATCTCTGCCGCTCCTCAAGGATATCTGGTCATCCTTCACAATTTTGCACACACCTTTCCTGTCTTTCTTCTATATATCTTCTTCTATATCTATTCTTTATTTTTCACACTTGACCTTTTATTTATATGATTTTAGATTTGTCAAATTGGCATTACTTAGTATAACAGTCGGCTGAATTAAGAAAACTTTATTTGCAAAGATCCTTCAAGGGCCGACAGTGCTCGGTGACCATAATGAAATTTTCTACAATCTTTAGGAGACTGAGAGAACTCGGTAAACACTGATAATCATTTTTCTTTGATAACCGAGTGAACTCGGTAAATGCTAACTTTTCTTTGACAACCAAGTGAACTCGGTAAATGCTGATTTTTCTTTGATAACCGAGTGAACTCGGTAAATGCTGATTTTTCTTTGATAACCGAGTGAACTCGGTAAATGCTGATTTTTCTTTGATAACCGAGTGAACTCGGTAAACACTAATCTTAATGCCAGGTAGACTAACTGAGCTCGGTAGGTACTGATTGTTGCAGACTATGACATTGTGTGACATCAAAGACAATACATAATTTGAGTAGCAATTTTCTTCAGACAATTGTTTCCAACAATCTCCCTCTTTGGCATTGATGGCAACACAATATGTCATAGCATAAGAAATTTTGAAAGGATTAGCTCAGTTCAGATTCAAATCTCCCTCTATCAGCAAACTTCCTTTTTCTTAAAAACTCTTCCCCTTGACTATTGAAAATTTCTTGAAGTAATAGCAAAGACATAGCAAAGACACTCCCTCTTTGACAACACATGCCAAAGACAATTCACATATTACCGGTGTAAACTAATGTACCCTCAAGTACTGATTCATATGCAATGATTCCTTGAATATGCTGCATCAACTTGTTGATTTTCAATCATGTTCTGGTTGATGCATCACTAAAACTGTATTTAGTGAGCCTCGGATAGGGGAATGACCCCTAACTTACCTCTTAGATACACAAATGCATCCTTGGGTAATGGTTTGGTGAAAATGTCTGCAATCTGCTCTTTTGTATGAATATATTCTAATCTGATTTCCTTGTCTTGCACCAATTCTTTGACAAAGTGATATTTAATAGCAATGTGCTTGGTTTTGGAATGCATTACTGGATTCTTCGAAATGTTTATTGCACTTGTATTGTCACAAAATATAACAACTGGTTCTTTGATCTCAACCTTCATACCTTGTAATAACTATTTAAACCAAACAATATTTGAACAATTTACTGTAGCAGCAACATATTATGCTTCAGCTATGGATTGAGATGTGCAATTTTGCTTTTTACTAGTCCAGGATACCAGTCTTTTTCCAAGAAAAAATGCTCCACCACTTGTACTTTTTCTGTCATCAATGTTCCCTGCCCAATCAGCATTAGTAAACACTTTTAAGTCTAGATTGCCTTTAAATTTATACCACAAACCATATTCTTCAGTTCCTCTTAAGTACCTTAAGATTCTTTTGATTGCCATCATATGATTTTCCTTAGGTTTTGCTGAGAATCTTGCTACTATACCGACTGCTAAGGCAATATTAGGTCTTGTATGTACTACATACTGCAATTTTCCAATCATAGATCGGTATAAGGTTTGATCTACTTATTTTGAATTATCATTTTTGGTAAGTTTCAGTCCAGTACACATGGGTGTACCAACTGGTTTTGAATCTTCCATACCAAACTTCTTAAGTATTTCCTTAATGTATTTAGATTGAGTAATGTATATACCATTCTTGCTTTGCTGAATTTGAAGACCAACAAAGAATTTTATTAAACCAAACATAGACATTTCAAATTCTTTGTTCATTTGCTATGAAAATTCTTTGCACTGATCATCATTCCCTATAAATATAGTATCATCGACAAATATTTCTGCCAATACAATTTTGTCATCCGGTCCTTCTTTAATATATATATTGCTGTTATCATTGGCTCTTTTGAAATTAATCTGAATCAGATAGTTATGGAGTCTTTCATACCATGCTCTAGGAGCTTGTTTCAAACCATACAATGCTTTGTGTAACTTGCAGACCATGTCCTTTTTATCTGGATCAACAAAACCTTCAGGTTGCTCAATGTAGACTTCTTCATCAAGAATTCCATTGAGAAATGCAGATTTTATATCCATCTGATATACCTTATATCCTTTATGTGCTGCATAAGCAAGTAGAGTTCTTACACCTTCTAATCTTGCAACAGGAGAAAAAGTTTTCACCATAATCTATACCTTCTTCTTGAGAATAACCTTTACATACCAATCTAGCTTTGTTTCTAGATACTTGTCCGTCTTCATTCAGCTTCTCTGAGACCTCTTTATATATATATATATATATATATATATATATATATATATATATATATATATATATATATATATATATATATATATATATATATATATATATATATATATATATATATATATATATATATATATATATATATATATATATATATATATATATATATATATATATATATATATATATATATATATATATATATATATATATATATATATATATATATATATATATATATATATATAAAGAGGTCTCGGAGAAGTGAAAATGCAAACTTTACATACTCAGTGAAAATACAGCAGGTTTAGAAGGCAGATTAATGTAGTGTTAATTTAGCATAACTCTAAAACAGTGGAAAATGAAAAACCCTACATCGAGCAGAATAAAACCCACGCATATAGCAAAGGAGGCTCTACAAATAGAGGCTCTGAAGAGGATGCGGATTGCCAATATGCTATCTTTGAATCAACTCGAACCAAAAGGCATAGATCTATATCAAAATATAAGGAAATACCTTCTCGGAAGACAGATGATTCAAAGCAGGGGAAAAGAAAGGAAGCATTTTCAAGTTATTGCTTCAACTATTGGCTCTATGGCCATAAGAAAAAGGAATGCAAGAAGCCACCATAAGAGCACCCTTCATATGATCACCTGAAAGATTTCATAGCCAAACAAAAAAGGTTAGCTGACAAAAACATATATTGGGATCTATATGCATTATTTTCTAGATTATCCCCTAAGGAAATTACCGTGGAAAAGCTTGCCATAGAAAACCCTAATTCATCTCCCCCATCAGAAGAGGATGGTAAAAAACCATCAAAGCATAAATGGGGAGGATGGTATTAGGGTTGAAAATCCCAACTCTATATTTAGGGCAAAGGAAAAAAGCCCTTCTGAGGATTTTTCTATGGTTAAGCTCTCCTATGATTGCTCGAAAAATGTGGAACAAAATAAAGTTATGCAAAGAAGTAATCATAAATTAAAAGTTAGCAAGGTTATAATGACATATCAAAGTCCTAAGCTGAATATGCTGAAGGTATTTTCTGTCAAAAACCTAGACAGACAATTACATATCTTTGCAAAAACAAAATATGCAAATGCAGATATGGGAAACGGGGTTGCAAAAGTGGTAAGACCTAAAAGCATGCTAAGATATAGCACCAATGAACCCCTATCTACTAAGGGGAAGGTAGGCTCTTATTCACCCAAGCTCCTCCTGTCTACAATATTAAAAAGAAGATTCATGGCAAAAAGTGAATCACAAAAAAAAGGTAAATTGTAATCAGGTATCATTTAAACCTTTCACTTTAGTTACTAGTAATTCCTTTGATTTACTACAAAATGCTAATAACAAAAAATATTTTCCCCCCCCATAAAAGGAATGGGACCTTTGGGATGAGGGAAATAGGGTATGGCAAATAGAAATGCCCTATCCTCATCATTGAAAGACCTCATCCTTCTATGGAGGGAATGCAGCCCCTAATGATTCTTACAATGATTCATTTTCTAAGAACAATAGTTTAAAATATAGTCCTCCACATCGAAGGAGGATGGAGAGACAAATAGAATGTCCAAATAATGATGTAAAAAGTAATCTTGCTCCTTCTTATGATGCATTTAATGTACGTTCTAAGATTGTAGCTTACTCACCGCCGCACAGGCACAGAAATTCACAAAAGCCAGGTAAAAGAAGTGGTAATAGGAATCATATCTCTATTACTTTAGATAATGATGTTATTATCCAAAATCAAAAAGGTATGGTAGAAAAAGGAATGATATGCACATGGACCGGTACTGGAGTATCTGTCTTAAACATCATGAAAGTATTAACATCACTGCTGCCTTAGGAGGTAAGTATTACTCATCTTATGGATCCTTTCTTTTTTGTTGAATGCAAGACAATAGATACTAAGACCAACATTAAGAATAGAAAGGATTTAATTTTCAATAATAGTTCCTTTATCTTCTTTGATTGGATGCCTTTATTCAATCCGATATTCTTAAACAACTTTAGAATAGAAAAGGCTGTAACATTAAAAAATTTACCTATAGAATTGTCAAATACTGAAAACATTAAATTAATAGGAAATAAAATAGGGAAATACATTAGAATTGTTGAGTCAACTCTTAACCAAATCGATAAAACTATCATAATTGAAATGGATTATCATCAAAAAAGCATTTTACCCATTCAATTAATCTTTAGCTCTAATTCTATCATAATAAACCCTACAATCTTAGAAAACTTTATTGAAGCAGGTAGGAATTGTCAACAGCACCGCAACCAAAAAAACCTCCTCCATCAATCCGCTAAAGATATAGAGATAGAGTTTTACAAGGATAAAGGGGGATTCACTATTATCCCTACTAAAACTCAACCATTAAAAAATACCTTGCCCACTGAAGACATATGTTCTAAAAGGGCACGAATAAACCACCCTTAGATTTATAAGGCGATAATAGTAAACACTCAAGATCCTCTACTACCCCTCAATACTAATACAACTGCTTCTAAGGAGGAAAATCATCCCACCGAAACAACTAAGGATATCACATCAATAAAGGATAAAATATCGAACCAAGAGTATATAAGCAATATTCAAACTGAATTAAATAACCAAGATGTAAATGAGAACTAGATAGAAGAAAATAAATTAGAAGGGATAAAACTAGATAGAGATAGAAACCCTGTACAAACCAAGGATATTGACTCAAAACTTAATAGACAACAAAATCAAGAATCAGGATATTATTCTGTAGCAGAAAAAGAAGATCAGAAAATCAAAATAGAAAAGGAAATTAATCAAATCGTCAACTATCTAGGAGAAACATTAACAGATGAGTTGATAGATTGCTTCCTAGAAGAAATTTGTGATCTAGAAGAATTAAAAAATCAAAGAAGTTATTAATTAAGCAACTTCAGGAATGTATGTTAGAAGACTCTAAGATGGAAGACATTGACATAGTCCCTCCATTAACATTAGAGGAAGACCCAAACCAAAAATTTAGTGGTAACAATCCATTAAATCAAGACATATAGGGGAAAAAAATATTAACATACTTGATATTGAAAAAGGAAGGACATAAGAGGTTTCTATTCCTTTAGAATTAGAATCCCTTGCTGTAGACCTAGCTAAGAAAGAAGAAGACATTACAAAATTTTATGGCAAAGAGTTTATAGACAGATATGAACCTAATGAGAATAGAGAGTTAAATGTAAATAGCCTTGAAAGCTGTGATTGTTTAGCAATAGAAAAGGTTAGAAATTTAGATCTGGTTAACGAAGCAATCGAGGGACTTTTTGGAATAACAAATGAAATAGAGAACTGGGTATTGCCTTAACAAGAGGTAGTCTAAGTACCCCTAACATTAACAAATTAAAAAAGAAAAGAGGTAGGAAGTCTATAATAGAACTAAGATCGTTAGACGGTAAGGCTGAGAATCAAATTAAGATAGTAGATCTACTAAATGCAGGGAAGGGGAAGAACCTTCCCAAAGCACAATGAGAATCACCACTTGGAATGTTAGGGGACTAAATGCCCCTAACAAACAAAGACTCTTAAAAAGAAACCTAAAAACCTTTGAATCTGAGATTATTATTTTACAGGAAACTAAGCTTAACTCATTAAAATGCGACAAAATGAGCAAGAAATTAGGAATTTGGAAATCAGAATTCAAACCTTTGAAATGCCTATCTGGTGGATTAGCGACACTATGGGACCCACGTAAAATTTTAGTAGTAACATTAGCAAAGAATAGCAATTGGATGGCCTGCTATGTTCAAAGCTATAATTCTAATCTAAAATTTGGACTAATTAATGTCTACGGACCCATTCCAAACGAAGATAAAAGGATAGTTTGGAAAGAGATTCACATCTTTTTAAGTAACAACCCAGATACCCCTATATTTATTGGAGGAGATTTTAATGCAATCCTTAGCATGGAGGAAAAGTCAGGAGGCCTAAAAAATGAATCCCAAGTCCTTAAGGACTTTAGTAAATGGGCAAAAGAGAATCATTTATTAAGAATCAACACAAATAATGGTATATATACTTAGAACAACAGAAGAGCTGGCTTTAGTAACATTGTAGAAAAATTAGATAGGTTCTTTTTTAGAGATATCCCCGACAACTTCAAATAGTTGTTTAATGCAGAGATCCTTCCCGAAGCAAGGTCAGACCATTTCCCAATATGACTCTCCATTATGGAAGATAAAAAACCATCCAGGAACCCTTTTAAATTTGAATTCATGTGGTTCCAAGACCCTGAATTCATTAATCTCCTTGAAGATTGGTGGAAACAGATATCCGTCAAAGGCTCCAAAATGTTTTGTCTAACCGCAAAATTAAAAATCATTAAAAATAAAGCGCTAGAATGGAATAGAAACAAATTTAATAATATAATCATAGAAAAGGACAAGTTAGAAAAAGAAATAACAGACCTCAACAATTTAGTAATAGCACAAGGAATGGATGAGTAGAGCTACTATAAAGAAAAAGAATTAATGAATAAATATAATGATATCCTCCTCAAAGAAGAAATTTTTTGGAAACAAAAATCAAGAGAAACCTGGTTAAAGGAAGGAGATATAAATACAAAATTTTTCCATAAATCCACAAACTTTAAAAGAAGTATTATTAGAATAAATAAAATTAAGATTGACAAGGAACATTTATTGGACAATCCTAATCTTATCTCAAAAACTCTCACGCAATTCTATGAAACCCTCCTTAACGAATCAATAGCGTCGGATATGAAAGCCCAAAACAAAATGCTTAAAGCTATACCAAA